>LPNX010085934.1:0-58805 GCA_001517045.1 Pseudotsuga menziesii
CTGCCCAGCGTCAGTAAGATGGCCTTTAGGCCCAGTACCTGTATAGCGTTGGTGGGGACTTGGCTCCCCACCTTCTCTGTCTCTAGATAGCAGTATACTACAATGTACTCATCTATAGTCAGCCCATGACCTGGCCCTGCGTGGGCACGAAGGTTCACCGTCTCACCCCACCGTGATAGACCTATGATAAAATAGATATCCTCCACCTCAATGGTGAGGGACATGCCGTCTAGCCGAAAGGACTCTGAGTCCGGATCCCAATAGTGTACAAGCATCTGTAGTAGTCCTAGTTTGGCCCTCAAGCCTCCTAGGCACCAAAACTTGTAGAGTCCGCATCTTCTTAGAGCCTCTTGAGCCATTCTGTCATCCCTTACGACTTCCTCTACATCACCATGCTCGCGTTCTCGCCACTCTAGCACCATCTTGCATGAGAAGTTGACCAAAATGTCCATTAGATTCATAAAAATCTTAGTGCGTGGCGTCATACGCGGCTGTTTTCAAAACAGCCGCGTATGTACGCGGTTTCAGGCCCCTTTTCCACGTATAGCCATCCCTATACACGGAAAAAACCTCGATATCCGCATGGGCCGTGGCGCTCATGTAAGTTTGGCCATTAAAAATTCATTTGACCATGAAAAATTATAAAATTTGTATTGAAATGCAAGCTGAGAACATGAGTAAGTACCTGGAAGAATTGGTTGTGAATTCCGCCGGCTGGATCTCTTGGAATTTGCAATTGAATATCAGAGCTCCAATGGGTAAAACTTTCAAATGATTTATATTTTTTACTATTTATAGAAAAATTTTCAAATATTTGAAAATTTTTACCCCCTTTCCTATAGTTTTGACCGTTTCTAACTTTTTTGGACTGTTTCTGACCTAATTTGTGATGTAGAAGACCATTTTCAGCGATGTTTCAGCCTTTGGATTGACCCGTTCGTACTGATCTCAGGTATAACGTCTATACTGACATATAGGTTAGGTTCACCACCGTTTGCATTTTGCATGACCTTATGACCATGTCACTATATCCTTAGGTACGAACCCACTCTATTATGTCACGGAACCTTCTTGCTGCTATAGAAGTGGCATGATGAGAGTGGTAGAGACTTACCTTACATGGGTACCCTAGTTAGCACCTTATTTGCATTTGGTGCCCATGCCGATGTTTCCCCCTGTAGGGTGTGGGAGTCTGTTGTATAGTATTGCCATGACATTTAGCAAGAGCCTCATACTCCTCTTGATCTTATGCTGGCCTGTATCCCCCCGGACTCCCCTTATATCGAGTTGTGAATGCATTATCATGAGCTTTTCCTGTCTTATTGAGCTTTATGCCAGCTCCCTCGGCATTGTGTTTCAGCCATATAGCCCGAGCTTGTCTCATGTATAGCCATGCAGAGCCTTTATTTATATCTTTCGCAGCTTGATTCCTTTTTTTTTACTGGGAGGGGATTTTCCCCCGAGTGTCGATATCCTACACATGTATCCTTGCATTGAGCATAGGTATGTTCCACTGCTTGGAACTAGTTTGTTTGCCTTTATCACACTCGTCTCCTCCTATTTTGTAACTATAAAGCTAGTTTATTCTTTTTTCAAGATTTTCAAATAACTGAAAAAGACCAAAAAAATCAAAAAACCAAAAAGCCGGACAAGAAAAGATATTATCTTTGGCAGCTGTCGAGTCGTGTCGCCTTCGAACAGAGCACTGTATATCACATCCATTGGTTGGGTTATAGTTTTACTTTAGGAGCTGTACTCGTTATCTGAGTTTTATCTCCACCGACTGGTTAAGCTTCCAGTCCCTATGGAGCCTCTATTGATGCCTCCTGCATCATAGAGATGTCCCAGTTTATATATCGAGTCTATGCTGCCTTCATTCAGTCACCATACGCCATTATGCTCTTGTTCAAAGGACGTTGAAACCTGATTCGGCCATTCCTCAGTTATCTTGACTTTGCATGTCGGCCATTCCCGGTACAGTTACTGGTTCGTGCACCTTATGATCGAGTTCTTCCATATTATACAGCCTTGCTGAGTACCTCATGTTGGCTGATGGGGGATACCCTAATGCCCTCCTTCCAACGGATTTCATCCCATCGACTTCAGATCATTTATTCTGGGATTGGAGTCTAGATTCATTTTGAGTGCCTTGAGACTTACAGTCATCAGTGGCAGGTTCTCTCACCATCGACAATTTTGGGAATACATCAATGTCCCCTGATCGATGGATTCTCTCAAGTGTTTGACCTCAACACATTTATTCACACTTGTGAGTTTGCACTCTAGTACCTTGATTCCCATTTTCATTATTAGTGGGTGATCTTGCGTCTGTTAACAGTATACATCAATGACCGGTAATCAGATGATGGACTACTATGTTGGACCTCGACACCTCTATTCGCATAGTAGGACATGTACTCGTAGCGGTTTGTGTAAAAGACCTTCCAGTTTGGTGGCATCCACTATATGCTACCTCCTTGATCGTGCCAGTGTTCATGAGATGTCAGCTCTCGTGACTTGTTCCAGTATATGTCAGACATTTCCAGCCACTATGGAGACCTTGATCTGTTATATATCTTCAGCCTATGTGGAGATCATTGTACTTTGTATATCTTCATCATGGAGATTCTGATCTATGTATATTGTACGTGGCGATGACCACATATGTTCTATCATGTTTCATGCCTATTCATGGCCATTGTACTCTTATGTATCCGGGACTGCTATATGTATGTGCAGTTATATGCAGAGTTGTATTATGGTATTATGTTGATTGGGTAGCTGGTCTTCCATTTGGGTACCTTCATCACTTCACTTCTGGGATGGACTTATAATGTATTTCGGCCATCGTATTACCCCTCCGATCTCATACATTAGGGGGCATCTGTTATAGCGGATTTCACCACACTAGGTGAATCACACATTGTATGGCCTTCCCCTATCTCTCTGCAGACTCATTATTCCCTATGGACCATTTATTGTCTTTTGATGTATCATTGAACATCCCTAAAAACATTAGAAAAATGATATACACGGCTATTTCCCTGATAACCGCGTACATACGCAGATATTCCCTCTATAGTCGCGTACATTGGGATGTGTGCATAATCCAAAACTGTTGGACCGTTCCTTGTCCTGAATTTGACTCATATGACTCCTGGCCTTCCATATGCCTTGAGATCGCACGGATTCGACCTTTCAGTATCACTTTGGAAAGCTATATAAGGAACCATTGAGACATTGAAAGCATCAGAGAGAATTGAGAGTACTGAAACTATAGTCCATTGTTGCCAGAACTATACTTGAGTCTGCATCCCTTTGTCCCTTTGGAGCACTGTTGTGTTCTTCCCAAGCTTGTCTTTGTTAGTGAGCTTGCTATCGGAGTGATGGAGGATTGAGGTGGTGGAGGCCCAAGTGGTTGTCACTTGTAATCTCTGATTCATATTAATAGAAATATCTTTTCCTGTCCAGTAATGTGTATTTGAATGAATGTTGCATCCATTGGAATATGTCAAATGCTTATACATTATTGATTATATATGCTAGAATAGATATAACACCATGAAATATAGTATGCTTGTATTGTTTACTTGTTGTTGAGGACATGCTATAAAAATTCAAGCTGAAGAGTGGAAAGCTCAACGGGGATCTACTTCAACCGTCCGGAATAAGGTACGAGGTTCGATCCTTTAGTGTTAGATGTTTTTATTTCTATTGCATATTGGGAAAGATTGATTTCTGGAGTCTAGCTGTCTGTTGTGGTACTCCAAGCCATAGGAATTTCTCTCTCTAACAAAAATCACTCTCAAACTCTTGTGACATTACACTGATTTACTTATTCATCCGAGACTATATCCATTACTCCTTTGTCATGTAATAACATCTTAATGTACAAGTTTAAAGAGCTTAGGTACTTACCACAATATCCTTTGAAGAAGTACCTCTCTGCTTCGCTGAAGCTCTTTCTTTGATCGACTGCAAACTATGTAACGAAGCCTTCCAGCAAACTCACGAGCCAGAAGTCTACTGCTTGTGAAGTGGGATTATCAACACTCTTGACAGTCTGAATCAGCTCCGGTGTCCAGACTATGTCCCTTTTCTTCTTGAATATGTTCTTATCCGTCAACTTTGATAACCAGTCGTACAACTCATTTCCATAGGTCGCAAAAAATATCGTATGTAGATCAGTGAAGATATGTTTTTGTAACCAGTCCTCTGTACTTAGTCTAGGACTCTTATTTTCTTGTTCTACAAATTCTTTCTCCTTTGACCCAACCCACTAGTTGAGTTCTTCTTTTGTAGGATGCCAACAGGACATTAGCTCTGTAATGTATTCAAAGCCACCAACAGAACCATTTGTTGTCTTCTATGGGTATACCTAGGCTTACTAGTTAAGTACCAACAAAACCCCTAGCTCACTGGCCCTTTCGGTGACAGACCGCAGAACGGCCTGAAGTCTCACCCGAAGTGATCTGGATGGGTTGGCTGAAGACTCAAGTTTCCTCAACCAAGTTCTGAAGCATCCCAGTGGTTCTCGTATCTTCCCAGCCAGCGGGATCTCTCAGCGCTGCGCTATTTCTCTCCTCCTAGCTGACTCTACTAGAGGACTAGCTCTTAGTGCACCGCAGTTTCTAGGATGATGCGCAAACTCTCTCCTCTGCTCAGCTCTTACCCTGCGATGTCTCACACCACAGTTCCTTTAACAGTGTGATCTCACCTTTATATACGGTGATATCTTCTACAGCAAGACTTCAATATGACCCTCATGGTCTAGAGGATTACTCTCTTAGTATAATAGTTAAGCTAAACAACCTCACTTAGACTCCTACCGTCTAATATGCTTAACATCAACTACGCTCAACTTGCTAAACCAATATACAGAAATCACTTAACACTTTAACTGCAACTGTCGTACATCAAACACTGATAACTCATACACAGAATACTTAACAGATTCAACTCACAGTTAATCCTCCATACTACTATAAACTAAAGATAGCATACATTCACTCAATACTAATAGTAAAGTTCATGCAATGAATAACAGATAACAAACAAGTAAGCACAATCACATGAACAGTCGCACAACACACGGATTTTACATGGTTCACCTCCAGGGGGGAAGCTACGTCCACGGGAACTGGTTTGTATATTATAGCTTGAGAGAGTAAACACAGTTCCGCTGCAACTTGATATGCAGCTTGAGATCTTCTGGGAAAATCCGCTCTCATAGCCGAGAGCCCTTCTCTCTTAGATCTCTTTTCTTATATTGCCTTCTCTTACAATATACTCTTCTTTCTCTCTCTCTCTCTCTCTCTCTCTCTCTCTCTCTCTCTCTCTCTCTCTCTCAATCCCTGCGGATTGTTCAATCCCTGTGGATTGTTACATACATGCTCAAGGAGCTAGCTACTGGTTACAGTAAGATAATACAGACTAAATAACAGGACCAGAGCTTGACTCTTACAATACTGCAAATGACTATAAGCTAACAGACTGACTGACTCTCTGACTTGTTAATTGTCTGAATAGCTAACCTTTTACAATACAAGATACATGCTTATATAGGTGGCCTGAAGGTCTCACCATTACAACACTGTGGGCCTGTCCCAACAGTAACCCAAAAACCCTAACTGTGAAAGTTGGCCTGTTTGTACTTTGCGCTACCGCTTTTCGTCACACCACAACTCTCTGCAGTCTTCCACGCTTCTTGGCGCTGATCGTGGGTATGGGCGCCGCTTCCTCGATCGCTCCCCTTTTGTCCTTTGTCTTCAATACCTCGAACTCATTGCTCCTTTTCCTTTATGAGGGTAGCTGATCCCTCCTGTCTTCGATGCTGCCTTAAGTGTAGTGTTTGAGCTCTCTCTTCTCGGCCGCTCAGGTACTATTCTCTTTGACTTCTTTGTCTCGACGTAGCAGCTTTTCCTGTAGCTACGGGACCCTGCTCCAACATTTCCCCACGAGCTTATGTAAGTCCCTATGGTTGTATTCAATTATGGAATCGTGATTCTGATTTGTCTCTCCATCCATTTCACCTCCTTTGCGATTGCACTACCTTCCTTGATCCCCCTGTTCATTATATCGTAAATCCAATGCATATGCTTCTTTATGTCCTATAATGTTTCCTGCAATTCGTTCAAGGTGACATCCATGTTGTTGTTTTCCATTGGAACCTGAGAGAATAACAAAACTGTGTGTGTTGAGAGAGTAGGTTGATCTGATTGGGTGCTGGGAAGCCTTTCATCTTCATCAATGATGAGAAGGACAAGTGATATCTATTGGCATGTCTCTACAGGAAGTCTAAAAGAAGATGCTTCATCGAAGTTACAATAGGAAGTAAACAACTTGGGAGGAGACTTCAAGTCGACACCTTCCATGGCGCGTTTGAAGGATCTCATCAAATGGCCAAGGGGAAGGATGTCTGTCCTGACATTTATTCCTATCACATGGAATTCATCACCACCTATGTGAAATGAAGAACATCTTGTCACCGGAAAACAAGCGAGTTGTCGAATACTGGGAGGAGGAGAAAGGTGGACGCCCATCCTTGGGCAAGTGGATTGATGTCTAGGGAATTAATTTTTATTTTAATTGACCCTTAAATGTTTCTAAACAAATTTTTAACTTAGCTCCTTGTTTATCTAAGTTTTCCTCTTCCGAGTTATTTCTTCTGAGGATATGATAAAAGGCGATTTTCAAATTTGCGGAGATTTGTCAAACTTGCTTGTAAATTATTCTAATGTTGACTGCGCCTTGATTGTATCTTGAGGTCAGTTTTTGAATGACTTGTTTTGAATCTCCCATGACTATGATTTTTGTGATCTTATTTTGTTTAACTAGATCCAACCCAAAGAGAAGCGCAAGCCACTCCGCTTCATTATTGGTTCTATGACCTAGACCCAGGGAATATGTCGAAACTATATTTCCTTATAGATCATAGATAATCTCACCCACACCTGCCTCCCCAATTATATGCACACATATGACCCATGTGATGGTGGGATATTTTCTCTTTCTGTACTTCCACATTCTTTCATATGTATTTCTTCAAACTAGCTTTATGCGAGGAAGTCTTCATAATTTTCATATAGCACAAAGGTTCATCATTTTATCCTTTGACATCAATGATAACACTTGGGGTCAACATTTGATCCCTTAAAATAAATGACAATACATGTTCAATGATCTGGAACATTGACCCAACATTTAGAATCCCAAATGGCATCCAGACGCACTCATGCGTTCCCCACATAGTTGTGAAATTTGTGTTTCTTCTATCTTCCTTTTTAATTTGCACTTGGTTATAATCCAAAAATCTATATAGCATAGATAGGTGCTTACCAACTCCTCTAATGCTCTGTAATAGGTTCTCCATATTTGAAAGGGGGTAATTATCCTTACATGAATCTTGATTCAAATTCTTGAAGTCAATGCAAATTCTAATATCCCAATTCTTCATCCACGTGATTATTGGGATTGATACCGATGTGGTGTGCCAGAATGGTTTTATGATTCCAATATCTAACATTTTCTCTAGCTCCTTTTCAACCAATGAAGCTATTTTAGATTCATGTTGCAAAGTTTATTCCTGTATGGCTTAACTCCTCCTTTTATAGGATTGCATGTTGGATGATATGCATCACAATTTTTCAGGTGATCATATGTCTTCGAGAAGACATCTTTATATTCATGGATCAAAATTTCAATCGCTCTTCATTCGTCCATGGAGGCATTCTTCTAAATATTGACCATTTCGGGGTTGGAGGTTGAGCCCATGTTTATTTGTAAGACCTCATCTATAGCTTCATTGCACTTCCCCTTGTACTCATCATTTTGATTAATTTTTTTTTCAAGTGGAGAGACCACTTCAAAGATGTTCATGTCAGGCACCTCACGATATCCCATTTCATCTTTTCAACTGACGACATTTCCTTCAAACTCAGCGAGACTCTTTATGAAATGAATTATTTTAATATAATTGTCAAACACTTGCCAATTTTCTTGATTATACACAAAAATGACTCAAATATTACTTCAACTTTGCATTCGTGGAGAGATAAGTCCTTAGGAATTTTGAAAGTATTGGGTTTCAACTGCTAGAGAGTTTGTAAGGATATTTTCACTTCTTAGGACTGCCTCAATTGCAAAAACATAAAATAACTCAATTGAATCCCATAAAGAATTCCTATCCCTTCTTAATCTATCAACTTTTGTTGTAAAATGGTTCTTCACTTGGGACAGTACTAAGTCTGAGTCACTAATAACACCAAGGAATTTGATCTTCATATCATGAGTGATCTCTAGGCCTAGTGACAATTCCTCATATTCGACCACGTTGTTTGTACAATAAAATTCTACAAAAAAATATTATATGTTCTCCTCACCTATTGGTGAAATCAAAATAATTCCTGCACCAGTGCCATGCCTTGACTTGACACCATTAAAAGTTCCAGGGAAAAATGTAGGGGAAAAATTTAGCCCATGGGTTAATTGTGGAGGTTTTTTTCTAAAAAAATACTCGCTATTTTCCATTTTTTTTCTAAAATGATTTGCCCAAATTCCATAGGATTAAATTTTTTTACTCTAAAAATCACCAAATTTTCGAAAAACTCTATAAAATCCTTAGGAATTTTAATATTTTTGAAAAAATATTGTTAAACATTTTATGATTGGAAATTTGATAATTAATAATATTCTCCACTATTTCCACACTTAAAAAAAATTATGGATCCTTAAAATTTTCCATAGATATAATTTGAAGTTGCAAACTAGATTTAAACGTAAAGCATTGAACTCGTAGACTAGTATATTAGAATTTGTCCTTTCCTTTGGAGGGTGTGCTAAATGGCCTAGCTAACACCCATAAGTGATGGACATTATCTTCCATTTTTTTTCTAAACTTAAAAGTAAAAAAGAAAAACAATAAACTAAAAGAACTTCCTATCATAATCATACATTTTAAAATATACATATCTTAAAAATTATTATTTTATTGAATAATTAAAGGGTCAATGAAAGCTAATGAGGGTCACTTTTGGCACGCTAGATGCAATAGAAAGCTGAAAAATCAAGCATCCCTCAACTTAATTGTATTTTTTGAGATACTTACACAAAATATCTTGTTTGAGTAAATAAGATTAAATGTAGGAAATTGAATCACGTTTCCAAATATATAAGGTTTATGTATTGAAAAGTTTTATAACTATGTCAAGTTTCATTTTTTCTAACACTCACTTTTTATTTTTTAGGAAAATGATAAGGTATATGTTTTTGTGGGTGCATCCTTTGAGGGCATAAATCATGCTTTCAAGATACACAAATTTGCAGACATGTAGAGAACATATAGCACTAGTGCAATGCTATTTTTCAAAAATAAAATTAGTAATTTTTTTTTTATAATTATGTAAGTGATCATTCCTTGAAAATGGTAGGTCTTTTGTGGGTACGACCTTTGAAGGTCTTAATGAAATAATCATGAAATGAGTTTTTTATAGAATGTAGAGGCCAATGTCTTATAGTGCACCATATAATTTCTTTTTAAAATGATTAAGAATTGAAAAAGTTATGGAAAAAACACTAACAACATGTTTTTTGAGTTAAGGAGTTAGGACACAATTGAAATTGAAAAAAATAGGAAAATATAATATTTTTTTAATAAAAATTACATATTTAGAATCTGCATAAAGAATGCTATTTATGTTTAATATTTTGTCGAAAATGATTGTGTGTAGCATACTGTAATGAGTGTGTAAATGACTTCTTCATAAAATGGAAGAAATGCCCAATTAGCTATGGTTTATCATATACCGTAGCACATGTTTGGTATTACCGAAGAAAAATACAAACCATACACATAGGACTATTGGTGACATGCGAGCAAGTGAATTGGCATGTTTAAATTCAAGTTACATGTCCCGCTCTTGTAGAATTGAAAAATGTGAGTGCGTTATAGAACTACAAAACACGTGCACGTGATAGAACTACAAAATGCGAGCGTGCTATGTAGTTCTATAACACGTATGCGTTTTGTAGAGCTAAAAATATAGCACTATATGTAATATATCAAATGTATGCATAATAGTTTAGAGGGGTTGTGGAAGGGTCAAGGGCCAAGGAGGATGTTGGAAGTTCAAGTGGGGATGGTTAATAGTTGAGAGGGGGTGTGGAAGGGTCAAGGTTCTCGGAATATGTTGGAAGTTCAAGTGGGGATGGATAATAGTTGAGAGGGGGTGAGGAATGGTCAAGGTCCTAGGAGGATTTTGTAAATTCAAGTGGAGAAAGATGAATGGAATGGGAACATTATGGGTTACAAGGGTGAAGGGGAGTGTGGATAGAGAGAATTATTAGGAGGTGAAGAGGTGTTGAAGACGTATAGGGTTCGAAGCAGTACACAAGACTTGAGTGACGAAGGGGGATAAGGTGGAGGGGAGGAATTGCATAATGTGTTGATGAGAGAGAGGATTGGTGAATGGAAAGGTGGATATGGAGTATTAGAGGAGGAATAAGATGTGTTGTAGGAGAGAGGCGAATGAGGGGGATATTGAAGAGATGAAAATGAGATGTCATAAAATAGAGAATGGGGGTCATAATGAGGTAGGGGGTTGATGATAAGGGATAAGTTGAAAACATAGAAGAATAGAGAGAGAGAGAGAGAGAGAGAGAGAATGATGTGGAGAGAGAGTGAGAGAGAATAAGATAGAGAGAGAGGAGGGGGGTGAGGGAGGGATGAAGGCAGATTTAAGGAAAGAGATATTGAGGGAGTGATAGAAGGTTTTTGTGTGTGAGGGGTGATGGGGGGATAGACACAAGGAGAGAAAGGCGAAGCATCACACATGTACAGATAGAGAGAGAGAGAGAGAGAGAGAGAGAGAGAGATGGATGGTGTCAAAAATATAGGGTGGAGGGTTGAGATATGGAGAGAGAGGGAGGTTGTGAAAGACAAAAACATGGAGAGGGAGGGTGAAAATAGATAGAGAGGGATGGATACAAGTTGAGAGAGAGAGAGGGGGGGTGATAATGGAATATAGGGATGGTAATTAAGGGAGAAGGGAGGGAGATATTGATAGAGGGAGGTAAATAGAAGGTGGAGAAAGAGGGAGAGATAGAGGGAAATTGTGAGAGAAGGGGGTACACACACACACAAAAATATTACATGGGAGAGAGGGGTATGGGTGAGCGACATAGGGAGACGGGGGGTGGGAAATAGAGAGAGTGATGGGGAGAAGGATAGTGAGGGAGGTATAGAGAAGGTGGAGAGAGATTATGAGATATGGGAAGTGTTAAATATTCCTTATTCCCAACACGGTTTATAGCTTCAGTCATTTATAAACCCTCAACATTTACATTCACATAAACTGCTGAAATAAATGATAACTGGAAACACATTGGAATGTTAACTCAACAACAGCGGAAAAGAACATAGAAAATCATACACATTTGACACAAATATTTTGGGCCTTGCCCCTGGAAAAAACTCGAAGGGAAAACCAGTGAAACAATGATCTGATTATGGCTAATAATGAATCTTACAGTATTCTTGGAACATCTGACTTAGTTCCAATCTTCCACGCAAGAAACCCTTCCTTGCTCCATGGTACTGCATCCCTCCATCTTCACAGCCATCTCCTTCACGATCATCATCTCTCTCCCTCCTCTCCTCCACGAGAAGTAAGGATGTCTCACTCACATCCTCTCCTCCATGAGAGCAAGAAAGCAAGCCTCTCACACCTCTCCACCCTAAGAAGTGTCTCACTTCTACACAAAGAAGTACTCAAACCCTTCCCCTAGATCTTTTTTTATAATACACTTTAATGATAAAAACCTAACCCTAGATCTCAATGGCCAATATTAGATCTTGCCTCCCTCGATCTAACGGTCACGATATAATCTCTCGTTGAGATCACTTAAATCACTTAAGTGACCTAACTTTACATTATAAAGTCACTTTATCATTAAATACAAAAAGTCACTTTAATTTTATAAACTCACTTTACAAAATTAATATCTAGAGAAACTATATGCATGATAAACACTATGCATAAGCACTATCTGAGCTACTCTTTTCAACACTCCCTCTTAGCGAGGAAAGTGCTTCTGACATGTCTTCTACCAGAATCAATCTCGAGCCTCACGTTGTCTGCTGTAGAAGCTCTCTCTAACTCTAGAAGCTTTTCCAACAACATCTGCTCCTTTAGGATACTCACTTTCTGCCACTCCCTCGTGCACTGAAAACTGATCCGAAGTACTATGCTGAAAAAAACCCCTGCTCACCATCATCATATTGACTAAGTCTTCTGTCAACATGATCCTGCTCATCCGTTAGATACTGACTGATCCTGTTTTCCAGTACAGAGTAGAGAGTCTCATCCTCCACTTTCAGGAAACCGCATGATCTTCTTGTCTCCTCTCCCGAGGCTGATAACTGACTGGAATCAACATACATAACTCAAACTCCTAGCATGCATACCATATCTGTTCTGTGACCAAACAGAACCCCTTCATCCAGATTTCCAACTGAATACATAAACACATGTTCCTCTCTGAACAATATTTCAAACCCAGCATTTTCACTTTAAATCTGACCACCAACCAGATTCACCTTGATACTGTCCGCTGCATCCAAGGTCACTCCCTCTGAATATAGAAACCTATGTCCATCCCGAACAACATGCTATATTCATCATATCCCAAAGTTGATATGAGGACACGTCTGTCAACTCTGGTACATGCATCTCTCTGTCCACTAGAAGAGAACCCCTTGGCTCTAGTTGGAAAAAAAATGGTTCCAACCCTCTCCTTTGCATGAGTGGTGTCGACCCCACTATCCACATGCAACTCTGAGCCTGTCTCTGAAACACTTAGGAGCAACAACATTACTCCAACACATTGCTAGATGCAAAGCTAATCAAGGTTTCCGATTTTAAACTCAAATCAAGAAACATTGATCTCCATGCACAAAATCTTAAAATTTCAA
This sequence comes from Pseudotsuga menziesii, assembly GCA_001517045.1. Lineage (NCBI taxonomy): Eukaryota > Viridiplantae > Streptophyta > Pinopsida > Pinales > Pinaceae > Pseudotsuga > Pseudotsuga menziesii. Next base: position 12,971 of record LPNX010085934.1, read on the forward strand.
AGTTTTAAACTCAAACCAAGAAACTTTCACTTTCATGCAAAACCCTTCAAAATTTCCAGATTTCCTCCAAACCCAAAAATTTCAAACACTACAAAAATTTTCAGATTTACCTCCAAAACCCAAAAATCTTCTAACTCCAAACACAAATCTACAAAAAAAAAATCTTTTACAAAAATTTCTCGGTTTTCTCCCAAAACTGCCTTTTTCCGGAAAACCCATAAAAATTCCGAAAAATCTTAAATTTCTGAAAAATCTGTAAATTTTTGTTTATGTCCGTACACTGTACAGACCCGTCCGTACGGCCGTACGGCCTCTGTACTGTACGGATTGTAAACTGCCGCCCAGAAAATTTTTCCACCCTCTGAAATTCCAGTCATGCCGTTTTGACCTTCCTTCTCGTTTTTCGAAAAAATACCTGAAAAATAAATTTTCTGCCCTACAAACCCTTGGCTCAAAAACCAAGCTCTGATACCATGTTAAATATTCCTTATTCCAAACAAGTTTTACAGCTCCAGTCATTTATAAACCCTCAACATTTACATTCACATAAACTGCTAAAATAAATGATAATTGGAAACACATTGGAATGTTAACTCAACAACAGCGGAAAAGAACATAGAAAATCATACACATTTGACACAGATATTTTGGGCCCTGCCCTTGGAAAAACCCCGAAGGGAAAACCAGTGAAACAATGATTTGATTATGGCTAATAATGAATCTTACAGTATTCTTGGAACATCTGACTTAGTTCCAATCTTCCATGCAAGAAACCCTTCCTTGCTTCACGGTACTGCATCCCTCCATCTTCACGGCCATCTCCTTCACGATCATCATCTCTCTCCCTCCTCTCCTCCACGAGAAGTAAGGATGTCTCACTCACATCGTCTCCTCCATGAGAGCAAGAAATCAAGCGTCTCACACCTCTCCACCCTAAGAAGTGTCTCACTTCTACACAAAGAAGTACTCAAACCCTTCCCCTAGATCTCTTTTTATAATACACTTTAATGATAAAAACCTAACCCTAGATCTCAATGGCCAAGATTAGATCTTGCCTCCCACGATCTAACGGTCACGATATAATATCTCGTTGAGATCACTTAAATCACTTAAGTGACCTAACTTTACATTATAAAGTCACTTTATCATTAAATACAAAAAGTCACTTTAATTTTATAAACTCACTTTACAAAATTAATATCTAGAGAAACTATATGCATGATAAACACTATGCATAAGCACTGTCTGAGCTACTCTTTTCAACAGGAAGTGAGGGAGGGACACACACACACACACAGAGAGAGAGAGAGAGAGAGAGAGAGAGAAATTGTGCCCGGATAGAGTTAGGGGTGGGTGAGCGACAAAGAGGGAGGGGGGTGAATAATATAGAGAGTGATATGGAGGGAGTGATCACTACAGCAAATGCTAGAATTAGCATCCCACTTAGCGAGCCTTTTTAGTGTACTTTTTTTACATTGAGTGGTAAAACTAGACACTAAATGGGACGCGTCGTGGAAAAAACTTAAAGCGTCTCAAAAAATGTCTTTTTTTGCTTCCTAAATAGCATTCTTTATGGTGTCCAAAATAGCGTCTCTTTTTTTGCTCTGACAAAATATTAAAAAGAATTCTTAACTCTACTTATAAATGTGTTGTTTATTAAAAACACAAACGTTTATCCCCTATGTGTTTGGTTTCATAATAATTTTTTGTTCTTCTCTTATATTTTTCTTTATAATTGATTAATATATTGCTTCAAGCTTAGCTTCTATATTTATAAAATGCTTAGATTCTAGACTTCTGATAAAATATTAAGAATTCTTGACTCTACTTATAAACGTGTTGTTTATTAAAAGCACTAACGTTTATCCCCAAAGATTTAGAATATAATCCCCAAGCAATATATCACCAAACCTAACGAATAACATTGCCCGACCATTTGTATAGAGTATAAAAATGGACCGTGCACTATTTGACAGTGAAAGAAGTTTGACAGTCAAAGAAGGTAATCATCAAATGATAGTCTCCCACACATTTGATAGATAGATGCTCAAAGGCGTCTCACAGTACTCCCTAAATTCAGGAATCAGGCTACGAGCGATGCCTTGACAGGGTAAAGCAGATTCCACGAGAAAATCTGTGGCAGGAAAACAGACAGAGCGCAATACAGACAAGAATATACTGAAGATTGGAATGTGGATGATATCCAAAAATAAGATTTGTGGAATAAGAATAGCTTCAACCTACAGTACTATGGATTTTGTACCATACCATTCAGATCTCAACACCTGTGAAAAGTGGTTCTCGCATGCTTTCTGTGGTTCGCATCAACTGATGTTCATTCTTCCCAAAAATTCCAGTACTATTTCCTTACTGATTTATTTTAAATTCCCCATGCAACTTCATTCTATGAACTCATTCAACGTGTGTGTATATATATATATATATATATATATATATATATATATATTCTTCACTCTTCACTTGCCATCTAAGAATTCAAATGAAGGTTACGCTAATTCAATTTCAATAAAACTCTCCCAGTCTCTGCTTGAAGAAAGCCTGAAGGTAATACTTAATCTACAGCGCGTATATATTTTCTACCTATGACTCTAACTAATTATCTATCTATTTATATGCTGTAAATTCTTTGTCCATACTACTTTGTGGATCTAGGAATTTGGAAATGAGTACAACCTTAATTATGATTACAACGGAATAATTGAAGGATTTGCAAACTACATGTTTTTATGTTTCAACGGAATAATTGAAGGATTTACAGATTATATGTTTTATTTGATGGTCAGTCTGAAAAATAAAGAGTCTTCGACAGGCAAAATGCAGTCAAAATCCAACACACAGTTCTATGTAAAGAACAGTTTGGTCTCTATAAACAAGCATATAATTGAAAGAGTTTCTGTTTTGAAGTATTTCTTGCAGATCCAACCGAGATATTTGACAACGATTCAAAGGGCAACGATTCAATATAAAGCCATGGTACGTTGATTTATCGCTGATACTCTCATTCTCATTTTCATTCAATTATGAACTTATCTTTGAAACTGATGTCAAATGTCTCTGGTATTCTATAGTTTTTTTTTAAAGTATATTAAGATATAGTTAACTTATTTCTCAATGTAAATACTTTACACAATTTCCGTAAATGAAGTACTTATCCTGTAAAATGTAATTATTTTTAATTTATGATATTCTTGTCAATGGGTTTAAATCTTTTTCTGGGAAGTTATGTCCTTATCCTGTAAAATGTAATTATTCTTATTTTGATTATGTTAGCCTTGTTCTTGGATTTGTATCTTATAAAGGGAAGAATTATTATTATTATTAGTTTTAATAAAAAATTAAAGATATTATAAAAGGATATTAACATTAACTTAAAAAATTGAAAGATATTTTTATTATAATTAGTCTGAATACGAAAATCATCATCATCATCATTAGTTTAAACAAGAAAATCAATATTGTTATTTTAAAAATAAATTATCATAAGCTTTATAGTGCAAGGTTTTGATATGCCATCCTATGAAGGTGTAGACTTATAATTTAGCATGTTTAATTTGAATTTCAAAATATTTATATCAAGATTTGTATATATAACCTTTTAACTTATTAAAATTATAAAGATTTAAGAAAACTTATTTCTCAATTCTTAAAGTAAAAAAAATAAAATTCTGAAAGAATTCATTAAATTCTCACCATTTTTTCAAAGTTTCATAAGTCAAAATTAATCTCAGTTGTTAGCTATCATGAACTTCATCACCATTATACATCACTTTAACTATTACTAGCTAAATTTCCTTCACCTCCATCACCACATGACCTCAATAATAAGATCAAAATATGAACTAAAGTCATGAGACCAATATGAGAATTGATTCACAAATGGATCTAGAAACCAAAGAAACACTCACAATTCGCTATAGTTTGCAAAACAAACACAAATTAGCTGAAAAGACTGAAATTGTAATTACACATGAAGTTAATACTCGATATTATTAACATTATCTAACATGTAACTATGTTTAGAATAGGTATATATTACATTTGGGAAAAATCATGAGGCTTAGGAAGCCATTTGGAAGTGTACATGTGTCATCACTAGATTTGACCTCCATCCCCACTAGGTGGACCAATTAGCTCTTGAATCACCCCAAATGGTCACGAAACATGGTGAGGCATTATGGACCATAAATGGGTCTATGACAAGTGTGGGTGAGCAAACAAAGGTGTGGGAGTGGCTCAAGGTGAACAATAAATGCACATGAAGGTCCAAAATGGTCTTAAAAAATCACTAGCGCCCCTAGTCAAACCAAATTCCTAGAAAAAGAGAAGGGAAGCGCTCCAAGAGACCAAGGGTCGGTAACGAGGGTGCACATGTTCGAGGTTTCCCATGTAGGGTGATGGTGTGTGTGTGAATGGGACAAAATAACCAGTTAACTTGCTAGACCACTTTCCCTATGTTTAAACCATAGATATCAATGCATAAAAGAAAATGAAATAGTCTAAGGTCTAAACTATGGTACCAAGGATGGATTACTTCTCTAACACCCCCCCTTAAGTCTGACTTAGTACAACTTATCCAAAAATATTATGGAGGCCTTGGAAACAAAGGCTCAAGTCATCTCATACAATAGAAAATTTTATTTTTCCATGAAAACAAGGAAAACAGGAAAACCACATGGGAAAGAAACCTCCCCTAAAAAATGGAAATGGAGCCAAAAATTTGAAGGTGAATAGCAGTCGTCACCATGTATCACTCACCCCAATAAGAGATCTCAAGTAAGTGAAGGTCTTCTCTATGAAGCACTTTCCCTATGTTTAAACCATAGATATCAATGCATAAAAGCAAATGAAATAGTCTAAGGTCTAAACTATGGTACCAAGGATGGATTACTTCTCTAACACCCCCCTTAAGTCTAACTTAGTACAACTTATCCAAAAATATTATGGAGGCCTTGGAAACAAAGGCTCAAGTCATCTCATACAATATAAAATTTTATTTTTCCATGAAAACAAGGAAAAGAGGAAAACCACATTGGAACAAAACCTCCCCTAAAAAATGGAAATGGAGCCAAAAATTTGAAGGTGAATAGCAGTCGTCACCATGTATCACTCACCCCAATAAGAGATCTCCGGTAAGTGAAGGTATTCTCTGTGAAGCACTGTGAAAATATCAGCAGTTTTCTCTGTAGAAGGGCAATACTGCAAGGCTATAACCCGATCATGAACCAAGCCTCGAATGCAATGCATGTGTATCTCTATGTGTTTGGTCCTCTGTCTTTGTACTATATCTGTGGAAATCTTGATTTCACTTTGATTTTCACACCAAATTGTTGAAATATTGTAACCTTAAAGGATATTTTAAATGTATTTTACTGATGTAACCCAAGGGAGATGTTATTATTCTTTCGACAGGGTGTTACTATTGTAATTGGTCATCATAGAGTCATGAGGTAAAGCCTCCTCTTGTGTTGCGTATTTAGTACCCCAATTAATAATATAATATAATGTTTTGAGTATTCCTAGGTGAAGTCGGTCCAAACAGTTTATTGGGGCCAACTTCTCTAGTGCAAAAAGTCAATTGACAATTAGCACAACAGAATTTCAACCCAAAATCCGACACCTTGCATGTCTGAAATTTGACACTTCTCTATCGCATTTTCGACACATAGACTTTTTTTTGGCGTCGGTGACGTAATGTCGGATCTTCAAAAGTCTACTAATGTGGGTTGAAGATCCGACAGACCATTGTGTCACATATTCAACCGTTTTTCCTTCCGAAGTGCCAACCAAAATTTCATAAACCATCGGAAATCCGACGTCCTTCGACCCTTGAAGCGTCGGCCTTTCGATGGACAGAAGTGTCAGAGAAATGGCAGTGCCGTCGGTATTTTTATCTAGACAGTGTTGGAAATCCGATGCCATCCGACACTAGAATATTCGGCCTTCCGACGCAGTCCGACACTTTAACCGTCAGTTGTCTGATGGGCAGAAGCGTCGAAGTTATGACACGGCCGTTGGATTGGTTTACCGGAGTGTTGGAAAAACGTCGGAAAAGTGACGCCTGTTGATGGATTTAAAAAAATCCAAAGATTTCACTTACCCCCACATGGTTTTAGCCTAGAATTTGACCACTGAAGGAATCCTGGTAGCAAACTAGGGGATTCTATGTCAAGTATATATTTCATCCTTGCAAACATAGGATTAACACTCCCTTGTTTTAAAAAAATATAGAAAGACAAAATTAACAAAACGAATATATATTTTTAAATTCAAGGAATAAGAGTGGGCTAAAAGATAAAATATCTTTATTGACATATATATTAGGAAATACAATAGTGAAGCCAAATCCAAATATAAAAGCTCCTATATAAACAAATTCTAAATTAGACAACTTGAGAGTCTGAGACTTACCTCGGCTTCTTCATCAGGCATGCTCATCTTCCACAAAATTAAGCTTTGAACTCGATTTGAAACTATATCGAAACAAAGCTCTTTCTCTGCCAGTCTATTCAGAAGATGTCCCGAAGGAAAGTTACATAACACAAAATATCACAAAAATAATATACATTTACAAGAATGAAGCGGACTAAAACTCTAAAAACCACATGAATTCCAGAAATTAACCATAGTAAAATTGAATATTGATTGATGATTTAATTACAATGATGAGAAAACCTTTTATAAGTAAAAAATACACCGTTTCACTGAAAGGGTGTTATCCTATGTTTTAATTAATACTACATTAATATTAAAATAATTGCTCGTAATATTAGATACATAACATTGCCGTCGTCTTTTAGAATGCTTTGTCCTCAGAGCAAGGGTAATGACGGGTATTGTTGAAGAAACTGTTCTGTCTCCCATGATGCCTCTTCATCTGGAAAATTATTCCACTTAATGAGATATTCCTTGAGTGTTCTAGAACGGAGTTTTCTTTCTTGGATTGCAATGATTGCCTCAGGTTCCCAAATGACCCTTCCTTCTTCATCTAACATAGGAAGTATTTTTTGTACTATTTGATGTTTACCCAACATTTTTTTGAGACATGATACATGGAAGACATTGTGGATACGACTTTTATCAGGTAACTGTAATTTATATGCCACTTCACTAATCTTCTGGATAATCTGGTACGATCCATAGAACTTTGGGGCCAACTTGTGTTTCCCTCCACTTTTAAGGGATACTTGTTTATAGGGTTGGAGTCTTATGAATACGCAATATCCTAACTCAAATTCTCTTTCGGTTCTACGTTGATCTGCTTGTTGCCTCATGCGATTCTGTGCCATGATTAAGTTATCCTTTAGTAATTCAATTGTTTTTTGGGATTTCTCTAGTTGGTTCCTTACTTCTGGAACATTACTATCGTTCAGAACTAAATCCTTCCAATTTGGAGGTTCATACCCATATAACGCTTGGAAAGGGGTCATTTTTGCGGAGGCGTGGTATGTTGAATTGTACCACCATTCTGCTAAGTGTAACCATTGAGACCAATGGTTTTGTTTATCTGTTACGAAACAACGTAGATATTCTTCTAAACATTTATTTACGACTTCAGTCTGACCATCTGTTTGGGGGTGGTAAGCTGAGCTCATATTGAGTGATGTACCCATTTGTTTAAAGAATTCCCTCCAAAATTTTCCATTAAATTTTGCATCTCTGTCGCTGACGATGACTTTTGGGAAGCCATGCAATTTGTAGACATTTTTGCAAAATACTTCTGCAATTTTTTTGCCGTGTCTATTTTTTTAATTGCCATGAAGTGAGCAAATTTGGTTAATCGATCGACCACTACAAGGATCTTGTCCTTTCCTTCTGACGAAGGTAACCCATCGATGAAATCCATTGATATCTCTTCCCATTTCTGGTTTGGAATGTGTAGGGGTTGGATTAACCCTAGGGTTAAAACATTTTCACTTTTGTTTCTCTGGCAATTGTCGCATTCTACCACATATTGCTAGATATCTTTCTACATTCCCTTCCTGAAAAATGACCTTCTTGCATTATAATAAGATTTGAAGAATCCTATATGTCTGACGGCTAGTGAATCATGGGATTATTTTATTGCTTTAACCTTGAATTTAGAGTTTGAGTTCAAATAAATCCTCCCCTTATACCAAAGAATATCATTTTTCCATTCAAACTTGGGGTCACGGTTGGAGTTGTTAATTATAGTGCTTGTTTCTGGGTCCTTGGCATATTCACTTCGTATTTCATTCAACCATTCTGGAATTGCAACCGAGATGGAGTAAGAGGTAATATCCTCATCTTTTCTAGAGAGTGCATCTGCGACTACATTTTCCTTCCCTTTTTTATGTATTATTTCCATGTCAAAAGAAACAATTTTTTCTATCCACTTCTGTTGTTCTGTGGACAACGTTTTCTATTGAAGTAGGTATTGAAGACTATTATGGTCTGTGCGGATCATGAATTTGATCCCTAAGAGGTATTGTCGCCACTTTACCAATGCCTGCATAATTGCCAACATTTCTTTATCATATGTAGACTTCAATTGTTCTCGCTTGTTTAATTTCCTGCTCTCAAAAGCTATTGGGTGTTCATCTTGCATTAGTACTGCTCCCAACCCATAACCTAAAGCATCACATTCTATCACGAATGGTTTTGAGAAGTATGGGGTAGCTAATACAGGTGTGGAGGACATAATTCCTTTTAAGGCTTCAAAACATTTTTTCGCTTCTTCCTTCCAATGGAATGCATTCTTTTTTAGAAGGTTGGATAAGGGTGCGGTTCTATGTGCATAATTCCTAATGAATCTTCTGTAGTATCCCGTTAGCCCAAGGAATCCTCTTAACTTGGAGATGTTAGTAGGTTTGGGCCATTCTGTGATGGATTTGATTTTTTCTGGATCAACCTTGACTCCTTATTTAGATATTACGTGTCCAAGATAGCTCACTTCTTCTTTACCGAATGTGCATTTGGACATCTTGGCGTAGAATTGATTTTCTTTTAAAATAGAGAGCACCTGTTCTAGGTGTGTGAGATGATCCTTCCATGTCTCACTGTATATAAGGATGTCATCGAAAAACACTAATACAGACTTCCTTAGGAATGAATGGAATAGGTTATTCATGGTTGCTTGAAATGTTGTTGGGGTGTTAGTTAGCCCAAAAGGCATTACCTTAAATTCGTAATGTCCCTTATGGGTTTGGAAAGCTGTCTTCGCCACATCTTCTAGCCTTACTCTGATTTGGTAGTATCCTGACCTTAAGTCTAATTTTGAAAAGTACCTTGTGCCATGAATTTCATCCAACATTTCATCGATAAATGGAATGGGGAATTTGTCTTTAATAGTTATTTTGTTTAGTCCTCTGTAATCGATGCATAGCCTAAATGATCCATCCTTCTTTCATACAAGTACTACTGGTGCAGCATAAGGACTTTGACTTTCTATAATCACTCCACATTTCAATAAATCACGGATTAATCTTTCAATCTTCGTCTTATGGTGGTGTGGATACCTATAGGGTTTAACATTGACAGGGATGGATCCTGACTTGATTTCGATGACATGCTCGATCTTCCTTTTTGGTGGTAACTCCATGGGGAAGTCTTCGAATACTTTTTTGTATTTTTGGATTAATCCTTAGATCTCTGGATGATCTTGTTTAACTACTTCTGAAGTTAATAATTCCATCTCCTGGCATTGTACAACATATGCTGGTGCTCCTTTTCGAATTAGCTTCTCCATTTTCTGGGATGACACAATTTGTGTGCGAGGGGGTTGGAACCCATATAATTTGTATCTTTCTCCTTGCCATTTAAAATTTATAAAGTGTTCTTGGTGGTTTGCTGAGTAGGTACCTAGTGTGTGCAACCACTGAATTCCTAAAACTGCATCAACTCCTCCTAAGGGCACTGCATAAAATTCTGACTCAAGGTTATAGTCTTGTATTTGTAGCTTAACTTTGTGGCATTTCCCAACTTTTTCGATTTTCTTTCCATCTGCTACCATTACTTTCATGTTGGGTACTGGATATATGAAAAGGTTAAGCCTCTTTGCAACACTTATGTCAATGAAATTATAGGTGCTTCCTGTGTCGAATAGGACTACAACATTGTTATTTTTTATATGCCCTTTTAATTTTAATGTTTGTGGTTGGTGTATTCCTGCTATGGCTGCAATTGATATTTTGGGAGTTTCTTCATCTTCTGAATCTGACAAGGGATTTTCAATGTCATGAGTTTCTTCTATGTCAGATTCATCGCTATCTGACTTGTCTTCTTCTTCTGCTTCACATTGATATAAGTTCTTGGTGGTCTCTTTTTTTAAACATCTATGTCTTGGGTCCCACTTCTCTCCGCAATACTTACACTTTCCTTCTTTCGTCCACTGGGCTTCTAAGGTGGTTTTGTTGTCATTCCTCAGATGTGGTGGCTGGTATTTGGTGTCGGTTTTCGTATTTGGAATATACCTTCTATCTTTGTCATGGTTTTTGTTCCACGCTTTTTTTATTTTTTCTTCAATGATTTTTGCCTTGCGTCTCGCCTTGTCCAAGGTTGATACATTTAGTAGCTCTAGTTCATCTCTTATATAGGGTTTTAGTCCGTACACATAATTCTGGAGGCATTGGCTGTCTGTGAGTTCTGGCACATGTGTCGCCAGGGCTTCCCATTCGTCGGTGTATTCATCAACATCGCCTTTTTGCTGCAGTCTGGTAAGCTTTGCGAAGAAGTCGTTTTCTTTTAAGTCTTCAAACCTCTTAAATAAATAATTTTTGAATGTTCTCCACTTGCGCTTAGTTTCCTGTGTTGTAACCTTCCACCACATGTACCAGTTGTAAGCCCGCCCTTCTAGTTGCATAGAGGCATATTTTATCATTTCCTCGTTAGCTGTGATATTGTGTATGGAAAAAAATTCTTATGCCTTGTTGATCCATGCCACGCTTCGTTTTGTGTCTCCATTGAATTTTGACAATTCTAACTTGGGTTTCATTTGATATCCATTCCTTTTTGGAGGAGAAAGTGATTGCTCATGATTTGGAGAGAGATCGTGATCGAACTCTTCTTGTGGACTTCCTCTTTTGGGAGGAATTGTCTTATGGTGCCTTGAATTTGAGGATGGTTGGTCTTCCTTTTACATATTGCACACTAGTGTAGTAATTGTGTTTTCCAAATGATGCTCAAGTTTGCTTAACCCAGATTCAAACAATACTGTGATGTTTCTTTTTACACCTTCCATCTCCCAAGATACTGCTTCGTTGACTACTTTTTTGACAGTCTCTGATAATGTTTTTGGTTTTGTGTAGTTCTCCTTCAAATTGGTTGAGTCTTGAGTGTAAACCCTCAATATTTTTAGAACCTTGGGCTTGGTTAAGCTCTAATTTTGCCATTCTTTCTTTAATTTCATTCATTTCTGCCATTTTTCTTGTGCAGGGAGGAATTTTGTTTTATTAAGAATGGTGAGATTTAAGGAATAATAATTAATTATTATATAATAAAATCTTTATTTTCCCTTAAGTTTTGTAAAATGTGAGTAGATTGGGTGGTTGGGAGGGATGAGTGTTACATTCCCCACCTAAGTCCAAATCTCACTAAAACTCTAAAACCCACATGAATTCTGGAAATTAACCACAGTAAAATTGAATATTGATTGATGATTTAATTACAATGATGAGAAAACCTTTTATAGGTAAAAAATACACCGTTTCACTGAAAGGGTGTGATCCTATGTTTTAATTAATACTACATTAATATTAAAATAATTGCTCGTAATATTAGATACATAACAAAGAATGCTTTAACCAATAACTGTCCTTTAACCTTAAATATAAGAGGATTTACTATATAATTCAAGGCCTACCTAAAAAATCATAAAGAAAAAGGTTGACTGCACATGCCTCTAGTCAACCCTCTGTCTACTACTTTAGTATCAATCTCAACTGATATACATTTCAAGGCAATTATTGTGAGAGCTTCTTGGATATTTTTCTTGAAATAAAAGATTTTTAAGTCAACAATTATTGTGAAAATATGATGCCTCATAGAGTTATGCTTTAACTCTTTCCCTTTCTTTATTGGTTTAACTCTAGTTATCACTATCCTTCCACACTAGTTATCACAATAATTATTATCCTTTATTGTTTTATTGCTTTTACATCTAGTTATCACAACTACTTTACTCTTAACTTTACTTTTCGCAAAATAGAAAACCCAATATCCTCAAGAGAAGCACCCTCCTTTCTATTTATGGAACAAGGAAGAGAGTAATTACAAGAAAACATTGTACTAGGCCTACAAGTGGACCACTTAACAAGACAAAGTCCAATCTAACCAATCCATGAACACTTTAAGAGAATGTTCCTTAATTAGAGACATTACATGTGCTAAGGGTAGGTGATTACAACACAACTTCTGCCTACACACTTCTCCAAGTAACTCATGTAGTGTGAACCACATGTACAAAGGTCACATAATCCCATGCCTACATGTTCCAACTTACCCACTTAGAAATGGCCTAAACCGACTTCTAACCTAAATGCCATGTAAAACGAGTTGTTTCTCTCTTCCTATGTGACTTGGATTTCGAGAGAGTCGGAGAAAGGTTGCTTGCAATCAAGTTTTCCTAGTTGAACACAATGCAGTGCTTCTCTGGGTGAGACTATTAGTTGGAAAGTGGAATGAAGCAGTCCCCATACACTGTCTGTGTCCCTGACCTCCATTTTGAGGAGACTAAATTTCTAAAGGGTGGATTTTTCTAAAATGATTAAGATGAAATTGATCTAAAGAATTGTGTTTATCCTCCATATGCATTGTGCTAATTGTATAAGTATCTACATAGGTTTCTCCCTGTATAACAAAGAGCTCTCATGCAAAGAGTGCTTTACATCCCCAATCTTAATAAGTGATGATGGAGGACATTGAACCTATAGAGTCTCTAAACAGAGGGGACCAAAGGAAACAACTAAGATAAAAAAAAATAACAGAAATAAACTTGCTGACCAAGAGGCATTCAATACTTTTAGAATAGTCTAGCTTTGCTCAAGGAAGGGATATAGAATAATATTGAATCCTACAAGTATATAACCACTTCATATAGCAAAGAGACAAAGAAACAACAGAGTTTGTTACCTTAAATCATTATTAATAATGTACAGTAGATATTTAACTTCACTCTTGCAAATTCCAAACAACCAAGGTAAGCACAGATTGTTCTTGCTAAATGAAGTGGCTAGATAATAGAGGGCTCAAAATTTATAATGATGGTTAAAAACCTATCCTTGGTTGCAAAACAATGCAGGAATTTTCAGAGGTAGAGAAAAACTTCTAAAGGATTCAAGAACACAGTATACATTGGGGCCCTGAGATGTCCACTCTTTGGATCAATACATTCATTGTAATACACTAAATAATAAACTCCTTTTCCAATTAAACATAGAATTGAGCAAAAATATAGCAACAGTTGGCAAGAATAAGATGCCAGTATATTAGATAAGAAAATTAACATACATCACTCATTTTCATTCCATGGTTCTTAGAATGTTGTTCGACGAAAGGTCAATCAAAGGAATCTCCATTATATGTCACATAAATCCCAGGCTTCAATTCTTGCATGTGATTGAACCATCGCCTAAGAAGCTCTGTCTCGAAAACATAGCAAACTTCCAGGGGATCAATAATTGTTTTCAGAATTATAGTCTTAGGGTAAACAGTAAATGGCAGATATACCTCATTTGGCACATTTGCTACTTTGAAATTTCCTTCAAATTCTAGTTTTGGAGTGTACTCCAAGTCTTCAATGCCCCACCCCTACACACAGGAAACAAACGAAAAGGAATTGGAAAACTAAAGAAGAGAAACGATGTTCATAACAATCAATGCAATATCAATCTGCAAACCATAAAAATATGTCATTTACAAACAAAAATGGACTAGGTTTAGTGGCAATCTGCAAACAATAAAAATACACCAAATAAGGATATAGATCACCTGTTTAACCATTTAATTCCTATTGTATCAGTAAAATAACCCATTTGTTTTGGAGGAATCAATTTTACATCCTTTGCCACCAAAATCCAGACCATATTCTAACCTAGTTTAAAAACTTACTATAAAAAAGTTATAGATGGGACTTGATGAGAAAAAGTGTGAATACAAACTATCATTAAATCCAGACAGGTTAATCATGGATTTCACTATGTTGGAATTAAGAATAGTACAATAAACAACCTCTATAAAACAAAAGTAAAAGGAAAGGCAAGAATAGACTACTTCACAGAGCTATATAAACTTTTACATTCATGCGGCAACTCAACGACTTACATAACAAAAATCAAAGTATCATCTAGAACATGTAGAAGTTTCCAAAAGATTACATGAGATAGTCAATGTATCGACAATTGCAGCATAGTCCAATTGGAAGAGACGTTATCACCTAATCCTTGATATTTATCACTTGGTGCAGCTAAAATGAGATTCATTACAAAAAATGCATTTCCAAATCTTAGAAAGATATTTTTTAAATGCTTCAAATGAGCAAGAAGATTCAGAACATTTTCAAATGAAACCTAGGATTTCCTGTTGTAAAATCTAGCCTCCTTCCCCTGCAATTTCACCCTTTGTGAATGAACTTATATAAATTTGCATCCTAATCACATCATTTAGTTTTTCCATGATTGCTAGTTTCCCTACAATAAATTAGTTAATACTTTTGATTTTTCCCAAGGTGTTTCCTATTTTTCCATTTACTAGCACAATATAATTCTCTCTTCAAACTTCATATTCACACCACTTTGCCTGCCTGACCAGCTTAGCATAGATGAAAGAAATCCCAAAACAAAGGATAGGCTGACCAACGGGCATAAAACAATGCCAAGTGTTTTTACCTCTCAATTTTTAATAAGATAGCCTTACCCATCCACTATGTGTGAAATCATCATTATCATGTCATATTCAGCATCAGGGAACTTCAAAGGAAGCTTGATTGCCTCTATATCAAAAGCACACACACGAACTTCAGCTCATTGAAGAAGATCTGCCCTATTTTCCAAGGTAACCTTTGAAAGGTCCACTTTAACAGTGTACCATTGTCCACATCTTGCCTCTGCAGGATTGCAAAATCCATAAACAATTAAAGAATGAATGTTAGTTTTTGGGTATATAAAAACTCTTGCTGCAAAGGCTATTGAATGTGGACTCATGATGTAGACACAAGCCATTCTTTGTTCAAAAGCATCTTGAAAACATTGAATGTGGACTTATGATGTAGAAACAAGCCATTATTTGTTCAAAAGCATCTTTAAAACATAATAGTATGCCACTATGCATGAGTGGATTGAAATTGCATGTTTCTATTAACCCCTAGCTTGCAATGTATTATTAACCAACCAATACTGAACCAATATAGTGTACATGATAAATTCTAGGTGTACATGATAAATCCAGCCTCCTTCCCCTGCAATTTCAAACAATAAGTAGAGAGATGATTGGGCTTGTATTGATGTGGAGACCCAGGCTCAACACCCCCCCCAACCAGTTGGTGGAGATGAAGCCAGGTGCAAATCCCAGTGACTTTGATGGCATATATTCACGTGTCATAGCATAGCAGCTTAGCCAAATAAATTGTATAAGACGTGTTTCTCCAAAAAAAAAATAGCACCCAAAAATAGACCAAAACCTCGCTCTGTAAATTTACAATTTACTCAAGTATTGGTATAAAAAAGGGAGGTGCAGTTTGTATGATGCCAACTAGCAAGTGAGCTATTCAAAATTCAAGGCTGAATTTTTTAGTTCTCTCATTATAATGTGTCTACATGTAGAAGCACTAAGTTTACACTACATGAATGAAGAGAGATGGATAAACAAATGTGTCGTTAAAGGATAAACACTACATGTTTGCTTTGCCTTGGTTTTTTAAAAGTCACTACTTATTTCAACTTGTTTGTTCCCAAACTTGTGTCCCTGAACTAGTGTGTTTTTCAAGGTCCTGGCTTTCATCAACAAAGGTATCCCTCATTCCATCTATTCCACCATCCTAACTTTATAATTTTCTTAATTCCATGGCATTCATTAACTGACTCTTCTAAGGCCAGAAGTCAAAGCTCTGATTCCACATGTTAAGGAACAGAATGACCAATTGGGGTGCTTATGGTAAACCCCAACCCTGGTTATTGGGAAATGGGTTTATGAGTTTGAGGTGCCACGGAATCTTGCCAAAGTGAGTGGTTGATGGTATCAAATTATATAGCATAGGGTCCCCTCCCCCTTAAGGAAAGTCAATATTGGACCGCCAATTTTTGAGATCGACAAAAAGGAGAAAACATCACAGTGCGCACAAAAAAACCTTGTCATAGGATGCCCAAAAACCATTGTCACATAGGCTCCGCACATGGAGCAAAGAAGGGCAAGCTTCAGCCCAGACTCTAATGACATAATGAGGCCCTTAATTAGGGTTTTGCGCACATGGCTATGAAGGATGAAGCTGAGCTTCGTGTATGATTGTTAAACCATCATGTAAAATTTCAATTAAAATTTTAATTTTAATGGTGATCTGTGAAAACACAATACAATTTAACGGCTAGTGATCAACCTGTATACCGTGCAGGAGTCAAATCAATAAAAAATTTTCGAGAGTATGGGATGGACTGAGATAGACCGAGGCTGCACTCTATTTTGAGATGGGGCCATCATCATTACAAGAAATCTAGCCTAGAGCATGCTCAAAGCGCGCTTTTCAGTCTCATGTGCGGAGGCTAACAGCATGCCCAAAAAAAAAGGAGGTCATGATGCTTACCCGTTGAGCCATGAGCTCCAAATCCAAAACTGGAACTCCAAAACATTAACCCTATGCTCCAAATTTGTACCGTCAGCTCCAATTCTCAAGCATGAGCTCCAATTATCAACGGTGAGCTCCAATTCTCAACCTTGACCTCCAATTATCAACGATGAGCTCCAATTATGAACCCTGTGCTCCAACGGACCTACTCCCAAATTCACAAAAACCTCCAAATTGAACCGAACTGTCCACAACAAGTCGCGACAATGTGCAAATACACTTGTCATTTTTTTATTATATATTATTATATATTATATGTATTTTATTTTTATTATTTATTATTTTATATTATATGTATTTTATTTTTATTATATGTTATTTTATATTATATAAATTGCCATAATAGTATTAGGATATTTTTATTATATCCTAACTTGAATAAAGAACCTTCACATTAATGAGGGAAGAACCATCTACATAACGACACATCCCTATCTTGGATAAATGAAAATATAGCTTTGAAGGATGATTGAAAAGTTGAGCATGTGAGCATGTGAGCATGGTGATGATGATAATAATGATGATGTTGATGATGATGATTATGATTATGATGTTCATGTTGATGATGACAATGATGACGATGATGATGATGATGATGATGATGACGACGATGATGATGATGATGATGACGATGATGATGAAGATTATGATGTTGATGTCGACGATGACAATGATGATGATGATGGTTATCATCATCATGAGGATGACGATGATAATGATGATGATGATGATGATGAAGTTGATGATGATGACGTTAATGACAATGGTGATGATTATGATGTTGATGAAGATGATGACAATGATGATGTCGACGATGACAATGATGATGATGATGATAATGATGATGATTATGATGCTGATGAAGGCGATGATTATGATTATGCCGATGATCATGATTATGATGATGATGATGATCTTGATGATGATGATGATGATTATCATCATCATGAGGATGACGATGATGATGATGATGATGATGATGATGTTGATCATGATGACGATGATGATGATGACGATGATGTGAAGATGATGATGATGGTGATGATGATGATGATGATGACGACGACGATGATGGTTATGAAGTTGATGATGATGATGTTGATGATGATGGTGATGATTATGATGTTGATGAAGACAATGACAATGATGATTTCAACGATGACAATGATGATGATGATGACAATGATTATGATGTTGATGAAGATGATGATTATGATTATGATGATGATCATGATTATGATGATGATGATGATCTTGATGATGATGATGATCTTGATGATGATGATGATGATGTTGATGATGAGTATCATCATCATGAGGAAGACGACGACGATGATGATGATGATGAAGATGATGCGCATGTTGATGATGATCATGAAGACAACGATGAAGATGATGATGATGATGACGATGAAGACCATGACGACGATGATGATGATGATGATGATGATGAAGATGAAGATGATGAAGACGATGACAATTATGATGATGATGAAGGCGATGATGTTGATGAAGATGATGACAATGATGATGATGATGATGTTGATGAAGACAATGACAATGATGATGTCGACGATGAAAATGATGATGACAATGATGACAATGATGATGAAGATGATGATGACAATGACGATGATGATGTTGATGAAGAAGATGATAATGATGATGTTGACAATGACAATGATGATGATGATGATGATGATGATGACGATGATTATGATGCTGATGAAGACGATGATTATGATTATGATGATGATCATGATTATGGTGATGATGATGATTATCATCACAATGAGGGTGACAATGATGATGATGTTGATGATGAGTATCATCATCATCAGGAAGATGGTGATGATGAGGGCATACAAGGCACAGATCCTCTTGGAAACCTTTAGGTTTATGCATATATATCTCTTCTTGTATCTCACCATGAATAAATTCACTTTTGATCCATGTGTTGAACCTCCCAATGCTTTCTTACAACAATGGCTAAAAATAGCCTAATAGAGTCCATCTTTGCAGCCAATGAAAATGTCTATGTATAGTCCACTCCTTGGACTTGAGAGAAGAATTTGGAAACTAATCTAGCCTTATACTTTATATAATACCCATTAGCACCAAATTTGGTCCTATAGATCCACTTTCATTGCACTAGCTTCCTCTTGGGTGGCAAATGAACCAATTCCTAAGTCTCGTTTTCTTGTAGAGAGTTGAACTCCTCTTGCATGGATGTTTTCCATATTGGGTTATAAGATGCTTCCTGATATGATTGTGGATCAGATCCAACCATAATAGAGAAATTCTCAACAAGATTCAATTAATTTTCAAAATAAGCACTTTGAAATATCAGAAAGGAAATCATCACTTACATCATCTTGGTGTTGAGGAGAAGAGCATTCCCCCGGTGCTAGTTCAAAATTTGGAATGATTTCTTCTTTGAATTGCACACTTCTTTCTAAGAAATTTTGTGTCGAGAGATTAAAGAGATTGTAGACATTTTTATATTCACCATACCCCACCATAATGCACTCCTTTATTTGTGTCTATAAGTACTTTCTCTTTTCTAAAGGAATTATAGCCCAAGCCCTTGAGCCAAAAATCCTGAAATGTGAAATTTTTGGCTTGTGACCAAAGCAAGCCTCATATGGTGTTTTTCCACTTACTGATTTGTGAAGGGACCTGTTTTGAATGTACGCAACATAGTTAATGGATTCATCCTATAGCTTAGGAATCAAATCCTTAGCTTCAATCATACAGGTAGCCATCACCTTGAGCGCCATGTTCTTCCTCTTTTCCACACCATTTTGTTGTGGTGTGTAGGGGACCGAATGTTGCATTTAGATGCCACATTGTTCACATAGATGATGAAAATTCATGTTCACATACTCTTTACCATTATCAATATGAAGTATTTTGATCTTTTTCCCATATTGATTCTCAACCAGGGCCTTCTAAACCTTTAGAGTCTAAAAGACTTCAGATTTGAGCTTAACGAAATAGACCTAACAAAACCTTGAGAAATATTCTATGAAAATGAGAACATACCTTGATCCTCCATAGGAGGCTGTGGGAAGAGGACCAATGAGATATGAATGCACCAACCCAAGCACTTGTTTATCTCTCCTTGCTTTCCATTTCTCAGATATTCGCTATGGATATTTTCCCACCACGCAACCAATGCATGCACCATTGGATGTCTTGATAGGAGGAAGCCCTGTTGGAGGAGCTAGTCAGTGAGCCGAGTAGTAGAGTTAACCGACTAATCGGATATTAGGTTGGCCTCCAAAGGTCATGTCGATTGACCAAATCGACAAGTAGTTAGTCATAACTGTTTTGTAAATCATATATAATAGGTTGTTGACCGAGTTAAGAACTTGGTTCAGTTTTGATATATATATGGACCCTCATGTGATGCTATAATATAATCTGTTATTCCTTTACCTATTCTTGTCTCTTGTTTCTATATGTGTATTATTGGGAACCTTACGTGATATGTGAGATCACAAGATTGGTTCCACCATGCCATCCTTGTTCAATGCCAGGAGGTATTTGTAGTTCTTATGGAAAAATATCTCATGTCACGGCTTGTTGGTTTCATTGGTATGAGATGGGAGCACTTTCCCTCTGGATTTGAGAAGGAAATGGGAAAATTTGTACATCCTAGATTTGTGATAAGAAAATCTCAAAGCCACCACCTTGTTGGTAGATATTTCAACTATCTCCATTGAGTCTGGAGTAAATGTTACTCTCTTGGATTCTCTAGTGTGGGTCATTTGGTACAATGACACTAGATTTGCTGCCAAGTCTGGTACATATTAGAATTTGAATGCAATTTATATCTTTAATTAGTTCTAATAATGTTTGCAGCAAAACAAACCACATCGGAAACTTATGAGTATTTCTCAAGAATTTACAGTATCATTTACAATAATAAAATCCGGTGTTACAATAGTTTACATAGAAAAAGAATTCAAATGCATTAGGTAGCAATTCGATTCTATCTGTTGGCCACTTTTCCCCACTTGCACAACCCAGGTTCTGCGCAACCCGTTGATCCAACAACTACCCAAGATACCGACCTGATAGAGCAAGCCCCATCGGCAACACCTATGTAGCAGGTGCAGTCTCACTCGAGATATCTCATAGATGGGTAACCACCGGAACCATGTTTCCGTGATTGTCAAGGAAGTACAGTCCCTTGGCTAGCAACCAAGGAGATCAATGAAGGCAGCATGGGAGCTAGATAGAGGATTCGGTTCTGTGTGAATGAGCACATCGGTATGTCATTGCACTCTATTTGATTTTCCTTTCCCCCTCGTACCTTGTGCAACTTGTGCGACGCAGCTGACTCACATCAATCGGCCCTATGAATTAGGTCATGGTTCATAACAAGCATTATACAGAATGATATATATTTATACAAGTTCAATTCAACAAGATATATTGTTCATCCATATACTAATTGCAAGAATCTAACAGAAACTTAACCACATTTAACATTATATGAGAAGCAACTATTAATCAATCACATAAACATTTGCCACATGAATCATTCATTTGGACACAAGAAATAATGTGGAAACCCATCTTGGAAAAACCACCAAGGTGCTCTCCATCTGGCATGAGAAAGGATATAGCACCTTGCAGTCTACGGGATGCAGACTATTATTTAGATATGTCTTTAAGTTCAGACTCATAGTTCTCGTGCTCTCTGGTTCGCTCTTCTACTCTACTCCTACTCCTAGCGGTCTGCTCCCACTACAACGAGATCCGTGGCTCAACAGCCCCTCTAATGCTACCATACTCTTCTTGAGTCTACTCCTCTTATGATCACTATGACATTACAACATAATCGACATCCCCTTCCATGGATTACCACTGAATAACAATCTACTGGAAACTGAACAAAGATCAATGAAAACCTTGCATACCAACTAACCAACCCTCTAACCATTGCATCCTTCCTGTTTATACTAATTTACATGGCCACATAGGGCCAACTGCATCCCAACAGTCTGTTAGCTATCACCATCAGCCACCCCTCTCGTTACAGCTATGGTGATCATGATTGGACATGAGGAGCTATTGGCCTGACTTACAAATATATTATCATATTTGCATAGCTGTAGGATTATGCCGTCTTATACGGCTATGATATGGATTCCGTATCTATCTCTTTTTGGCCATTTTCCCCTTGCGTGCATCCTCTCTTGCATTTCCTTTTCCGTGCACTCCTTCGTTCTACCTTCATGGGCCCTTTTCATCCTTTGCAATCTTCCTTTTCTTCTATCGCACATGCGATGCATTTTTCTTGGATGCGCGCATGAGTTTCCTTCTTATGCCCTTTTCCCGGGGCAACAAGGCCCCAACACTCACTTGTGGCTCGTCCTGATCCACTAAGCAAGGGACATATGAGCAGCCCGATCTGCATGATATCTTTTGGGAAACAAAATATAGATAGTTTTTTTTTTAGGCTCCACCTTCATCTTAACTTGCATAGTCCACTCCTAGATTTTTTTTTGTTTTGTTAAGGAAACTTGTTGACAGGTTCTTGTGTTCCTGTCCTCCTACTGTCTTTAATTCGGCCCTTCTTCACATTTGGAATCTCTTGAAGTAAATCCACAGAATCAATCATAGAAGGTTTACTGCTACCAGAGCTTGTATCAGGTCCCTTCTACTTCACGGACCTTTTACCTTTATCTTTAATCCTGGCATCATCCTTATCATCGCATCCCTGACATTTCTATCCGAACTCTCCAAATTTGTCTGCAAATCATTATCTTTACTGCAGCATAGATAAGGATTATCCCGTGGCATTATGAAGACAAGACTCTCACCTTGTGTACCATATTTTCTTCTTAGATATGCTATGATTACCTTTTTTCAAACACACATTTTTTTTTCAAACGAGTGCCTTGGTCACAGTTGTGTACATTATTACGAACTTGTTGGTTTCAGGTCTGTTTGTGTAGTAGCACAGACCTTTCCTTGGAATTCTTGCACCATGGCTTCTATCTTTTCAACTTCCGTTTGAACGTCCTCTACTTGCGTGGCCAATTGGTCCACTTGGTCGGACTGTATATGCTCCAACAAGTGTTTCTCTATCGAATGCAATATGCCTTGAAGCTTTTGCTACATCGGTTGAATATGGTCTGTGAGATTTTCTGCATCTGAATGGAATTCCTCAACCTTGTCTTCCCTAGTCTTCTCCTACTCGCGAAGGGTCTGGACTTCCTGTTGGAGACTTTTGATCTCTACATGCTTAATGACCTTTTGTTGGAGGGGCAGTTTCCACATGTCCACCTTCGTGGCAATGATGCGTTCATCTGTCTCACGAATGCGCTCCCTTATTTTCTTAGTTGCACCATCCTCGAGCAATGTTTCCAAAATGGTTAGAACATTGTCTATGACCCTTGCGCAGAATGCTTCTCTGCCTTTAATTTTGGTAGCAGCTTCAGACACTTGTTTTTCTTTCTGCCAGCACCTTTGGGGGTGTGATTGGTATCTGGAAGGATTACATATCTTCTAGTTGGCACTAAATATCTTGTGCGATCTTTGCAAGCCTAGCCACTTTAGCCAAGGAGTCTTCATCGGCTTCCCCCGCCTCTGGGGGGGAATGTTGCAACGAAATTCTTAATAGTATTTGCCAACATGAAATGGCTTTGCTCCCGTGCCAATATTTCTTGTGTCTTCTCGGCCAGGAGGTTGGTGTGCTCCTGCAGTTCTCAATATTTCCCTTGCAATAGGCCCTTGCACAGCTTGGCCTTCTTTTTCTATGTTGCTACCTAGTGAGCAATAGTGTTTTTCCTTAGTGGGAGTTCAGTTGCAGCTTCCTACTACATGATATAGATATCGTCCAAGAGAAACTTGGAGAATTCTATCTCAGTGGTGTTATTATCAGTATCTACGATTATCTCTTCGTTCACGTCAAGTGCTTGCGTCTAAATGAGTACCTTGATTGGTGGTTCCCACAACAGTGTGAGTAGTGGAATGTTAGGATCAATGCGATATGCTTTAGTGTCCACCGTGTGCTTGACCTCATTGATAGCTGTTGTTAACTGATTGAGGTGGGTCTGGAATTGGGCAGCGATACTCTCTTGCTGGTCCCTTATGCCACCAAGGTTATCTTGTGCAACTTTTTCCATGGCGCTGGAAAGTTCTTGCAAATCATCCTTCATTAAGGTAGCAGTGTTTGTTGTTTTGTCTGCTTTCTGCTTTTTTCGCGATGCTTAGCCTTCCCTGGACTGCACACGGGTCTGCGTTTGCTCTTCAACATGTGGCTGCGCAGAAGGATGGTGGTCTGAGTCCTCTATATCATCATCATCTTCCATGTTTTCTTACGATGGATCCCCTTGGGTATTGTCACCTTCTTTCTCTTCACCATGAAATTAGTGAATTGGTGGTTCTTCTACATTTTTCTCTTCAAGAAGTGGTTCTGCAAGTGGGCCGTGCCATTCCTTTGGCCAGAGCTTGACAATTGCATCCACATCATCGTCAGTTACTATGAATCTGGCTTGATGCATTTACCGAGGTGGACCTTTTACATGCAACAGATTTATATTATGCATATCAGCTTCAAATTTGATGAAATAAGCATACCTTTTCACAGTTGTGGTGCGGATACTGTGGATTTGTTGAACAACCTTTCATAGCACCACTACGTGCAAGAAGAATACCACATTGCTATCATGTTGGTACTTTTTTTCGACCTCGTCTTCTCATAGATTCTAATATTTTGCCCCAAAACAGGATATCGAGACATCCATATGTACATAATCTGAGGGGTCAACCCAGACAATGAAGGAAATCAAAATTAGCAGCCAGGAATAGTAGAATTTATGACCTTCCTTTTGTTGCACTAGCATCACATCTTCGAGCAGGGTGTTGAGCAAGTACCACAACCAGTTGAATTTTTGTCCCTGTGCACATAAATCTGCAATTTCTATTACCCCTGCAGGACATTGCATCGGTACCACTTTATTAAATATTTTACAGGATAATATTTTTGTAGCAACCCTGACACTTTTGTCCTAGATGGGGCCAATGAAGTATCCTCTTCTTGCGCGCTGAAGGTTGTGCTTCCACTTAATTTCCCAAGTATTATGCTTAGCGAGGTAAGGTAGAGGGTCTTTTCCTTCACTTGGGAGGCCTGTAATTTTCACTATGAGTTCAATGGTAATTGGGTATGGATGATCTAGCGATAAGTATCCTCTATGAACACAGACCAGTAACTTCTTTACATACATACTGGCCTGTACAATATGGTCGAAATGACACATGAAAAGCATGTTTGTTAGGCCTGAAGTGGCTAGTCCTTCATCCCACTCCTGCAGTTTGATGACCTTGATAGCAGGTTTAGCGGTTTGTATGATGTCCATGCAGTCTATTATCTGCAATCCCTCTTGCTGCGGAGTGTCGTAGCCCTGGAGTTTAAAAATAGGTAATGTTGGGAGGATGTCCTTCAATAAAGGTATGTCAATGGGGATCCTTGGTGCTATCAAAGCGGTCACTGGTTTCACCGAGAGATATGCATGCACTGTGCCAAGTCTTCTTGGTCTAATGTAAGCTGGAAATTTCAGGTTGGCTCGTTCTCTCTGTGGATCTGCCTATAGTAGCAATTCTTCATCTTCATCATCAGTTCCCTGGTCAGCATTAGGCATATTTCCTCGCTCTCCTGGAGTGTCTGGAACTTTACGTTTCTTTTTTCTTTGCTACAATCATGCAGATGAATCTCCTAGAATAACTAGTATTTCCTGGACTGGGTTCAGCATAGGACATGAACCAGGGTTTGGAATTGTTTGTGGCTTCCTTCTTCTTTCCATTATGTCGGTTTCTAGTGACTGCTGCAGCTGTGGGCTTATGGATAACTATGTTTCTACTTCCTCATCAATTGGGCATCCAGAGATGACAGCAACGTCTGAAGCCTCACTCTCGCTAGGAATGTTAATTACCATGGGCTTGAACAGGATGGAAAACAGGTGACATAATGTAGGTCTACAATAGCTCAGCTGTGGTTCTCTCAGTGCGTAACAAAAAACTATCTTGATGGAGACACAAATATTTAGATATCGGACAATGTATTTCAATCATTTATTTGATAGTAGTTAAGGTCTAATCACACTCTCAAGTTTCCTTTTCCAATACTTTCTCCATTAATTTCTGTAGCCGACGTTTCAGACTGTACTTGTCAGACTAGTAATGGAAATTAGTGCTAAGATGGTTGATGAGAGATAACACTACGCCACCTTTCTCCTCATACTGGGTTGATTTAATGCCACACAAGTGACCCAGTCGTACAGATATTTAGTATGGATCCGGTGGTTAATGCTAGCCAGCCTGTCATTCCTGCTTTTTGCATTCTTTGGCACCTAGTTGTCTTGCCACTTGAACACTTTAGGTTGCCTGCTTGGGTATATGTGATGATGTGACCACTGGGTGGTTTATTGCTCATGCTTTCTGTTTGTTCTGTCACAATCGTACAATAGAATGGTTTACGTCTTTTTGGTCGTTCTTTTCTCTCTTTTTTTTACATGTTTCAAAGTAAGGTTTTAGGAAACTGATGTTTACCAAACTCACGACGTGGGTACCATCGATTTTTCTGAAGTTGCATTCTACCCATACCCATAGTTGGTGTGATGGTATATGGCCGTAGCCAAGTTGCCTTTAGGTTGTGTGGGTGCGCGAAGGATTTGCTATCACAGTGTAGGATAAGTCTTCCTTTTGTGGATGGATTCACCCTGATATATTGACAATGCCATGTCGACAGCGGGTGTTGAGTTGGCTTAGTCTGTAATCGCAAAGGTATCTTCATCCTCTCTAAGTATTCCACCATTCCCTTTCTTTCTGTGCCATTCAGAGGGAAGAGGGTCTGATATTTATTCAGGAGATCTGCGATTTGTACAATTGTTTCATCCTATGGGTGCTTTTGTATTACTCTGTGATCTTTACTTAGTTCCACTATTTTTGGCCCGCTTGAGTTAATCGGTCTATCTTCTGCATCCTTGGGTAGTTTGTCTTGCTGAGTAGCTGCGCTATGTTGGTGAGCATTAGTGTCGTTGATCTTCTTGACTATACCCCCCCTATCTTGCTGGATTGTGCTATGAAATATAAGGTGTTTTTCAGCCTTTAGAACTGTATGCATGACCTGCTAGGCTCCTTGTTGTAGCTGCTCAGAGTTATCACAGGTCTTGGGTGCTATATCCAAAGTGTAGATGAAACTCTCATAGGTGGGTAACTCCCTTGACTCAATCTTCACCCATCACATAGACCTTGTGAGTCTTGCATGCCTTCTCATGGAGACGTCATGTAACCTATTTTTCCAATTCTCTAAAGCCTCTCCTGAATCAGACATACATGAACTCACGCACTTTCAACTTAGGTTCCCATCTGCCATTGGACTGATATGATCCTCATGCATAGCTGTAACATTGTAGATTTGATCAAGATAGTCGACCTACCCCTCATTATGAACAGGTTCAAAATATCTTTGCCCCTCAAATGGATCAATGGGCGATACTACTCTCATTTCCTCATCTTCAAAGGAGAGGATCCTTTTCTTGAAATTTATAATTGCTTGATGGTCTATAGCCCAATCTATCCCTAGTAGTGCAGGATAAGGATTTGTATCATCTACAATGTTGATGACCTCAAAGTCTGCATATGTGCACAATCCTTCAACATCGACAATGACATTGCTCAATCATCCAATGGGTAGTACCTTTGCCTCATTGGAAAGATGCTGTTGGATAGGAGATTAGTCCAAGTGTGGCTTACCCATGCTTTCCCAAGTCTGGAAGGTTAGGATATTCACATCTGAACCAAGATAAAAAATGATATAGTCCATGTCATAATAACCTATTTGTGCATTCATTCTCAATTCGCAGCCAGTCTTACATTTCCGTCGCACTTGGTTAACCTTCTTCTCAATGTGTTGTACTACAAGGATCTTGTCTATTATTTCTTGTAGCTCTGCAATAGCATCTTTATCTTTGATTAGCATCAAACAAATTGATAGAAGAGGCCTCAGCTTACTAACCTCGGTTGAAGCTTTCTTCTGTAACAGGTGTTGGAATCGTTTCGGCATGTCCTTGACTTCTGTTGAAGTTGATGGTACATCAAGGCTTATGAAGTCTAATTACACATCCCATAATACTTCCTTCTACTTCGGTCCAATCGGTGATTCTTGTTTCTTCCCCGTCGGCCTCACTGGCGGCTGTGTTTGTTCTTGTGGGTTCTCTTTCTCTACTCTAGTCGTCGCACCTCCTCTTGTTATGGAAGCAATTTTTAGGTCTCATAGTTCAGCCACGATCATCTGAACATTTGCATTTGCATTTGGGTTTAGGTTTGGTGGGGGGTTGGGCACGGCAACAGTTCTTGCTTACCACTTTGCAATCAGCTGAGGGCATTGTTCAACATTATAGTCCTTCCCTTTACAATATGAGCATGTCCTTGTAGGCTCCAAACAATCTCTAGTGAAGTGACCTACCTGTCCACAGTTAAACATGTAACTGGACCTCTCCCCCTACCAAATCCTCCTCTGCCACCTCGTCCTCTAAATTTTCCGCCACCCCTTCCCTGAGGGTGTAATTGTTGTTGTGGGTACTGGTTCTGTTTGTAGTTTTTCTAATAGGGGTTCTGCTGCACGTATGGCTACTGAAGTGCATATAGTTGTTGGTACTGATTAGCTGGGAACTGTGCAGTTTTGTACAAGGATTGTTCCTGTTCAACCTAAGGGAACCCTTTGTTTTTCATTAAGTATGTATCAATTGTTTTCTCTTTCAAGAGCTAGTATGCTCTACATTCTTTTTCATCATGTCCTACCGATCTACAAAATTTTAAAAATAAGTTTGCAGGGGTACTTACAACCTTCAAAAAATACACACATTCTTCATCATAGTGACCTCTTGACTGGCATATATGACACCAAGGTAGCCCTTTCCCATTTAATGGGTTGGGTGCACTAGATGCGACATAATTCATGAATGTTGGACAACTGTCCTTGGTGTGTCCATTCGTTCTACATTTTGTGCATCATAAGTCCTATTTTCCTTCTTTTCCCTTTTTGATATCCTAAAGTTGTAGTGTGAGGTTGGCTAGTTGCGACTGAATCTGGACCATTCCAGCGGCACGATCGGCAATAGGCGAGGCCTCTAGCTTCATCGCTAGCTCCAATGCTTCTACCTGCAACTCAATATTCTGCTACATCAACAGCCCTCAAATATGTGGTAGAAAAGAAGCAATAAACCACTCCTTATGCTGTACATTAGAAATTTGGAAGCTTACCTTAGGCATCAGCGTCTTGAATCTTTGGTCAAAATCCCACACAGTTTCTGCTACAGCTTGTTTAATCTCCTTAATCTCATCAATACATTATGACTCTGATTTGGGTTTTATGAACTCTGAGATCATTGCAGCTCAGATTTCCTCAAGGGTCTTCTGTGGTGTTCCAGCTGGGATGGTACAAAATTTCATGAACCAATCCAGGGCACGACCCCTTAAGGTCATAATCATTTGCACTTTCTTGACGTCAGTTCCATGGACCAAATGTACCATCCACACAGCTTCACATAGGAACCAATGTTGTTCATGGTATTCTAATCCATTTCCATTAAATGTAGGTAACCAAACATCTGTCGCAGACATTGGGTTGGTATTCAAGTTCTCTGGGGTAGGGTTCAACTGAGTTGCAACTTCTTGCACACTAGTTTCAGGACTAGTGTTGTCCAAGTTAGAGGTCCTTTCAGGGGATGAGACTCTAGATCTCATCTCAAGCAATATAGCTGGTGTTATATAATTGTGCTCTGACCCTGAGGTCTCATTAGAGCTATATGATTCTTCAAGTTCTTCCAAGATTGGGTTGTAGTCCTCCTCTTCGTTGCAAGACCCTTCGTCTTTGCATGACCGAAGTTCATGTTCGCTTCCTTCGAACAAACTAGGATTCCATCGGCCCCTTTCGGTTTTCCTTCTCTTTCCTGATTTGAATCTTCTCCCACTCCTTAGGACTCCAACCTCGAGTTCATGTTCTACTCTTCTGGGGAAAATATCCACATAGTCCTCCCCATGTTCTTACCTGCTCGTTAGCGACATATCCCCTTCCTAGACACACGGCTCAACTATCCAGGTGCAAAAGACCCTTCTCATAAGCAAGTAGTTTTATCCATGTAATTATGCTCAATAAGTATCTCCTTCATGGTCCTTGCAAGAAATCTCATTTAGATTCACTATATGAAGTTATGGTATCTATTGCAAACTCAGTAATATACCCTTGCAATATACTATCAACCCAAAAATCAACAGCTCTTGAGACAACGTTACTTACACTGGTTACCTCTTGAACCAATTGGTCACTCCACTTGGTAATCTCTCTTTTCTAGTAGTTGGTCCATCTAGATGCCAATCCTACCAACCATTCATGTAGTAGAATAGCGAACTCGGCAAAGAAGATCTCATGAATTTCAGAGTATATATAATCATCTAACCATCTTTCTGTGCTGAACTGTGTTCATGCACTTTCTTCTTGCGCAAATGCCAATGTTTTAGCATCTAGACAATCTTCTATCTCCTCCTTCGTTGGGTGCCACACCATCTCCCCGATTTAATCACGATGTCCCAGCAACAGAACCATTTGTTGGCCACTTTTCCCCATTTGCACGACCCAAGTTCTGTGCAGCCCATCGATCCAACAACTAATCGAGATATCGACCTGATAGAGAAAGCCCCATCGGTAACACCTGCAAAGTAGGCGTAGTCTCACCTCATATATCTCATAGATGGGTAACCTCCGGAACCATGATTCTATGATTTTAGGGGAAGTATAGTCCCTTGGATCGCAACTAAGGAGCTCAGCGAAGGCAGCATGGCAGCTAGATGGAGGAGTCGGTTCTACATGAATGAGCACAATGGTATGTCATCGCACGTGACCTAACTTTCCTTTCCCCCTCGTAGTCGGCGCAACTTGTACGACGCAGCTGACTCACATCAATTGGCCCTATGACTTAGGGCATTATTCATAACAAGAATTATATAGAATGATATATATATTTATACAAGTTCAATTCAACAATATATCCTATTCATCCATATACTAATTGCAAGAAGCTAACAGAAACTGAACCACATTTATCATTATACGAGAAGAAACTATTAATAAATCACATAAACATTCACCACATCAATCATTCATTTGGACACAAGAAATAACATGGAAACCCATCTGGGAAAAACCACGAAGGTGCTCTTCATCTAGCATGAGAAAGGATATAGCACCTTGCAGTTTGCGGGATGCAGACTGTTCTTGAGATATGTATGTAAGTTTAGACTCATAGTTCTCATGCTCTCTGGTTCACTCTTCTACTCTACTCCTACTCCTAGCGGTCTACTCCCACTGCAGCCAAATCCGTAGCTCAACAGCCCCTCTAATGCTACCATACTCTTCCTAAGTGTAGTCCTCTTCTGATCGCTATGACATTACAACATAATCGGCATCCCTTTCCATGGATTACCACTGAATAAAAATATACTGGAAACTGAATAAAGATCAATGAAAAACTTATAGACCAACTGACCAACCCTTTAACCATTGCATCCTTCCCTTTTATACCAATTTACATGGCCACATAGAGCCAACTGCATCCTGGCAATCTGTTTGCCGTCACCATCAGCCACCCCTCTGGTTACAGCTATGATGATCATGACTGGACATGAGGCACTATCAGCCTAACTTACAAATATCTTCTCATATGTGCATATTTGCAGGCTTACATCATCTTATACGGCCATGCTCTGGATTTCGTGTCTGTCGCTTTTCGACCGTTTTCCCCTTGCACGTGTCCGCGCTTTCCTTTCGTTTACTGCGCACTCCTTAGTTTTTCCTTTGTAGGCCCTTTTCGTCCTTTGCACTCTTCCTTTGCTTCTATCATGCGCGCAGTGCATTTTCCTCGGCTACGTGCACGAGTTTCCTTCTTATGCCCCTTTCCTTGGCCAATACTATCCACGGTATCTTACTGTATCTAACTGAACATCTAAATCGTGGTGTCTCAATCAATATCAGAGTCCAATAGATCAATTCCCAGAAGTCCAACAACTCAATCAACCTACTCCATACTCCATATGCAACCATTCATTAGCCATGCATAGCTAGTACTAGCTAACTATTTGTGAACTAACACCAAGTAACTGGCGGCTAACTAAGACTAAATAGTTCCAACTCCAACTAACTGAAGGAATTTCTTGTTGGGACTCTGAGTGGATCCTAAAATGTAGGGATTGGTCTAGGAGGCACCCAAACTAATGCATGCACATGCAGTAAGTGGTAGTTAACCTTTAGCAGTGTTCCCCACATTCTAGTAGCTGGTACATGTGGCCCCGTTAGGCCAAGTGGACCCAATGGTACTTGTGGACCCAAATAATTAATTAAGGCTCCTAAGTTAGGCTAAATTAATCTAATAGACATTTGACCAAGGGAGGATTAATAATCATAATAGTAAAAAAAATACATTATTGAAATATCCATCCTTAAGATCGATCCTTCCAATCCCCTTGGCATGGATATCTGAATCATCACCCATTTGAATAGTTGGGGTGCTGTCTGAATAAATGGATGTGAAGAACTCTTTAACAGAGGCCATTTTCCTTGATGCTCCCAAATAAATTATGAAAGTAGAAGATTCTGAAGAACCAACAACCAATGCATGGCACCTCTCTTTCTTGTCTGAGCCTGAACCTCCATCCTTCTTCCCTGTGCCCTCTAGGACTAGGATGTTCTTCTTCTCCAACAATTGCACCATCATATTAATATTTTTCTTCATACATGCACTCTCTGGATGCCACCCTTTATGACATTAGGTGCATTTAGTCTTCTCATTTCCCTTATTGTCCTTGTTCTTGCAAGGATTTGAAACCCTATTTGAATATTTGGGTTTGTTTGGTTTCTTCTTTTCTGGATGCTTCAAATCCTTGGCTTTCTTCTTTCCTTTGGATGGATTTGAAAACAACAGACCAAGATCTTGGTCTTTTCTTGACTTGATGGTACCCATCTGCACTATCTTATCTTCCTCTTGGGTCAAAGACTCCATGAAGCTTGCTAGTGATGGAATTTTCCAATTTCGAGATGTGAGCTTGCTTGAGTGAAATGTGCTGAAAAACAAAGAATACTAAGGCCCTAGCTTTGAAAGAATATAAAGTATGAGTTGCTTTTATTTATTCTCTATGCCACACTACTTGAGATGAAGCACCAATGACTTGAATTTGGTGAATAAATCTGGGATGGTCTCATAATGCATTGGGCTCAAGGAGATGAGCTCATCTTTGAGCTAGTGACCCCTCATCTCATCATTCTTCCCAAAGAGAGATTCAAGCCCAAGCCTAACTTCATTTAGGGTAGCTAGACTATCAACATGAAATAGGAGATCTCTCGAAATGCTTGAGACAAAGCATTCCAAATGCTTCATCAAGTCTATTGAAAAACTTCAATTTCTCTACCGCATAATTTGGTTCGGCATCTGTCCCCATGGTGACCTTGTAGAGTCCCTTATACCTCAACTGGATAACCATATTGGCCTTCCATTTGAATTAGTTGAATGGCATTATAAAGACATGAGTTTTATCCATCTCTTCTTGCGCTAGTGGTTAAAATAGTTGAATGTACTTGCAATGAAAACTTGCGAATCTGTCTAGAGAATCCATGTAACATCAAATTAAACACTATGAAATAAATTTTTGGCTTCAATCAGATCTGATAACATGTGATAATTGATTCACGGTTGGATCTAGAAGCTAAAGAAACACTCACAATTCGCTATAGTTTGCAAAACAAGCACAAATTAGTTGAAAAGGCCGAAATTGTATTTACACATGAAGTCAATAGTGGATATTATTAACATTGTCTAACATGTAAGTATGTTTAGAATAGGTATATACTACATTTGGGAAAAATTGTGAGGCATAGGAAGCCATTTGGAAGTGTACATGTGTCATCACTAGATTTGACCTCCATCCCCCCTAGGTGGACCAATTAGCTCTCAAATCACCCCAAACAGTCACGAAACCTAGTGTGAAAATTGGTGAGGCATGTTGGAGTATAAATGGGTCTATGACAGGCGTGGGTGAGCAAATAGAGGTGTGGGAGTGGCTAAAGGTGAACAATAAATGCACAAGAAGGTTTGAAATGGTCTAAAAACATCACTAGCGTACCTAGTCAAACCAAACTCCTGAAAAATGGGAAGAGAAGAAATCCAAGAGACCAAGGGTCATTAATGAGGGAGAACATGTTCTAGGTTGACCAAGATAGGGCGCTGATGTGTGTGTGTGAATGGGCCAAATTAACTAGTTAACTTGCTAGACCACTTTCCCTAAGTCTAAACCATAGATATCGATGCATAAAAACAAATGAAATAATCTAAGGTATAAAGAATGTTACTAAGGATGGATTACTTCTTTTACAACCAAAAAAGGTTACAATGCTGAAAAATATGTATACGTTGAATGTGGACATTTCTAAACAGTTATTTCCAAAAATAACCTTTGATCTAGTCTCTAATGCCTATTTGCATCCAACTATGTAATTAATGAAAAGGAATTATTGACATTGGAGTTAGTTCAAATAATTTTCCACACCTATTCCTTTAAATAAATCCCCCGATATCATTCCAAAACACGATTTATGTCTAGGTTATGTTGCATATTACTGGGTGTGTGTGTGTGTGTGTGTGTGTGTGTGTGTGTGTGTGTGAGTGAGAGAGAGAGAGAGAGAGAGCCTTCTACATATTTTTCCTTTCACCTGGTGGGATCCTTCACATATATCGATTCGTTGGGAGTAGAGAATCAAAACCAAAGAAGAACCATCCCTTGGTTTGGTTGTATAGGTCCACATCAATAACATCCAACACCAAACTTTATTATAAATTGTTGATAATATAAATACAATTCTTTACATCATGTTTTTCCTATTTCTGTAACTAGTTTCTTCTATGTGGTATTGCATGAATGTCAAATGTTTTTTTGTCTATTCTTTTCATTTCCATTAAAATTTATTAATTTCTATTACTCATGAGTACTTAAGTTTGGTACATTCATGAGTGCTTAAATTTGATACATTGACGACCATGACATGGATGAATCATATCATTCATCCTTGGTTGTGTAAGTGCCATTTCCAACCCATGTTTTTTACCTTACTATTTTTTTTTATGTTTGCTATTATGGAGGTAAGTTGGATGAAAAACCCAAATTTTTACCTTGGCCACAAACATATTTCAATATTTCCATTTTTTTAATAGAAAAAATGATGCAACGAAGTAGATATTTCCCTCAAAATCCATGAATTCATAGAAAACTTGTATTTTTGTGAACTAGATTAGTTCTTCAATTTTACCTTTTTGGGTTGTAGATTTGATTAGGCTATATTTGTTTGCATCCATTGGTTTTTCATTGACTCAGTTTTAATGATGTATACAAATAAAAATTTGAAACACCATATTATATGATGCTCTTACAAATCCAAATTATGATGGTTTCAATCTCTTTTTTTAGCATTTAAATTCCAGAATTGATAGTGTGTTAATTTTTGCATTTGCTTAAAAACTAGTCTTTTGTTGGTTATGAATTATATCTCATTTTATTGAAAACATATAAAATTTGAATCAACTCATCTTTTTGAGATTATCGACCAGTGTACAAGCCACATCTCACTCTCTCAGTCCCCTTACCACCATCCCTGACCAGTAGAAGAAACTGGTTTCTTGTGGATAAAGTGAGCACTGGCTCTCCGAACATGATGACACTACGAAGGGTATTTTGAGAGATGAATATTTAGAAGAACAAGTCTTACAAGTTGTACCTATTGACACTAGTATATATGCTACGAACTCGTTTCTTAGTCTCCTTATTATTATTCTCTCCCTAAATGCTTTCTCAAGGAGTCTAGTCTCCTGTTAAAAGAGAACCATTGATTTTACAAGAATGATGAAACTTCCAAATAGGTCATCAATAATTAATATTTTGAAGACGAAGTAGCACCAACTTCTTTTTCTCCCTATAATTCCACAAGTAGGACACAATCAACCTTTCTTAAAGGAACCACTTTAATTTTTAGCATAGACAATTTTCTTCAATGTCCTTCATACAAAAGCTAAATACTGATGTTGTTTAGTACCATATGTGGTATGCTGATGATGTTCAACACTAGAGTTGGCTCCTTTGTTTGAAGATCCTGCAATAAATGACATGTAAGTTTCAAGAAAACTGTCGAGTTGACTTGAGGGAGAGTCAACACTTATGGTCAGGGATTGTTGGCTCCTTAATTTTTGGAAATGACCATAAAAGGCGAAAGGAAGCATGAGGTAAATGAGAGGGAGTTGTGGAATCCCCTAAAGATAGAAAATTTTTTGTAGCCTCTACCGTAAGTATAGAAAGAAGCATAAGGAAAGAAAAAAAGAGGTAAAAAGAAGCAACATAGCGGAAAAGAAAGACAGAAGAAGAGAAGCAGAGCAACAACAGAGAAGATGTCAATCGAAGACTGACTTGTTGTATCTCGGTTTTTGGAAAATGTAATTGATAAAAATGGTTCTATGTTATGTATGATACTATGACATGTAAAAACGTATTTTTCGTAAGTACATAGAGATATAAATTGGATGAAATGAAATTTATCTACAATAATAATGAAGGTATTCTTCCCCCCCACCTCAATTTTCTGTGTATGGCTAAACTATAGTATGTTTATTGTTTAATGGATAGATTGTGTCCTTGTTATTTATCTATGCATTATGGTTAATAGATTAATTTTGCCATAATATATGATGAATTATGTTGTAATATGAATAACATAACCCTCACAAATGTATCCCTACAATTAACACTCCTGATCAAGCGTATGTATTGGTTGTTATTTAGGTGAGACCTTCTCCTTCAGGGGATTTAAAATGTCAACACGCTAGACTACAACGAAGAAATTTTTTGTCCCAATAGAAAGACTTGGTTTGTAATTCTGCATCAACACCATTCAAAGAAACGATCACAACACCTAGAACATATCCACAAAGTATTTCTTCATTGTTGTAAATATAACTTTCTCTTAAACCCACTTAAGGGTGTGTTCTGCATCCCTTCCAATTAATTTTTAGGATTTATTGTTTCCAAACAAGAGATTACTATTAATTTTTAAAGTTTCAAGCTAATTTTGAACCCCCCCACCCTCGAAGAGTTTGCGCCAATTGCAAACCTTTCAAGGTAAAGAAACCTCCTTACACCATTTTATTTCAAACTATGTCACACATGTTCATGTATTTTTGAGTTTATTACATTATCATATCTATTCATATGGGATTACTGGGATCAAAACTATTATGAAACGCTTAATTGTGCTCTTACTTGAACACCTTTTACTAGGCCTTAAGGTTTTTCCAAGGATTTTATATTTTATATCTCATCCTCTCCCTTTTCTATCGTAGGATTCCTCATTGAATAAGGTGATGTCCATATTGAGCATTTCATTTACCATGTTATTAAGAACTTTTCCATACCTTCATTAGATTATAACCATGAAGAGAAGCTTCCCTTGGCCATAATTTTCTCTGTCTATGTTGGCGCAAACCCAACCAACAAAACCCAGTAGACAACTGTTCCCACTATGTCGACGCTTGACTCGTCACAATCTCCCTGAGCACTGGCCCAGGCAATTTTTACCCTATCCAGCAACACTCGCGAAGCGGATGAATTCTCACTTGAGATGTTCGAGGGAGTGCTGACGAAACCGAGTTTCTGCATAATAGAAGAGGACTATGGGAATCGACAATTCATCAACTTATCTACCATATCTGACCATTTACTTAATTATCAATAGAACCATTCATCGTTGCTTTTTGAAATATCGCATCATTCATTCATAACAAAAATAACCATACTATTGCACAACTAGATCTAAAAAGATAACAATTTTCATAAGCAATAAACATCGCATCATAGATCCATGTCGCACACACTCACCATTGGATTCATAGAAATAGAAAGATAGAAAGAGACAAAAATATAACAGTAGTTTAGATCAAACTCCTTCTTCCCATATTAATTCTGCGCAATCAACCACATATCCAAAAAAGACAATAGTTCAATTGAGTTTCAAGCTCTCCAAAAAAGACAATAGTTCAATTGAGTTTCAAGATCTCAATTCTCATTATGTGGTCTCCCTTCCATATCTGATCACATTTACAATTATTCTTCTTATTATAGGCTTGTGCATTTACATTCATGGTCCACTTGGACGATTTTCTAACTAATTCTTAACTAATTCTATCGACTAATGACCAATATCCGCAAAATATGGTCCAAAAGTACACAAAGTGACACAAAATCAAATATTCAAAATAGTTTATCTTTCAACTTGTGCGCCATCTTTCACTTGCACGACACTCGTGGTGTCGAGAAACTAACTTGTCCCAAAACCCCTGCCAAGAGGCCCCAACACAATCTTGTGGCTCACCCTCGGTCCACGCCTATCCGGACTGACTAAACTCAGTGATCTTGGATTTGAACTCTACAAACTGCTAAGTGATCACTTTAACCTTCTCCTTGAATTGTTCCTTAATCTCATGTCTTGTCGTTAGATCATGGTTGACAGGGTACTCAACCATCTTCGCAGTAATGCTTGTCTTACCTTCTTGTGCAACTTGGAGTGTAGAAACTGCTTTCACGGATAGCTATTATCCTATGTCCTAAAACTTGTCTAAATATGCACTACATTGCTCCTGCATTTCCCTTGTGATGGAAAATTTTTGTTGCAGCTCCTTTAGCTCCAAATTCTTGGTGATCTGCATCATACACAGAATTTCTTTGAGCGACATCTTCAGAGTCACCAATTTCCCATATGCTTCTTGCAACTGTGAAATTAGTTTCTCGAATTGTTCATCCTGTACTATGTTGTTCCAAACTTGTGTAGTGGCATCTATGACTTTATTGGTGTCCTTCTCTAACCCATCGAGCTGTGTGGCCAGCTCTTCTGTCTCATCCTTCCATGCGACTATCTACTCCGATGGTGTGGACGGGTGTATTAAAGCATCCAAAATACTGGTTTCACTCTATAGCTGCTGAATTATAGCTCCAAGTTTCTTTGCTTTGGCTACCGCATCCATCTCTGCAGTGCTCTCCAAGACATGCTGATAGGAATCTTCGACTATCGATTCCAACTCCTTGTGTCCTTTCTTCAATACCTCTGTCTCCTAAGCATTATCCTTGGTCAATTTCTCCTTGGCTCGATGCAATTCTTCAACCTCTTTTTGTGTGGTGTCTGCTTTCTCCTACGACCGCAAGTACTGGTCGTTGATATTATTCTGTTGATCAGCCAATTCCTAGTTGGCCAAGTGCTGCATGGATACCAGCATCTAGGTGCACAGTTTGTTGATATCCAACGCAATGGTATATTGATCGCTTACTCTATTTGGAAGTTTTCATTTGCTGAGAAAAACTATACAACCACAGAGAGAGAAGGTCTAGTGATGGTATATGCATTGCAGAAATTCAGGCATTACCTCCTAGGTGGTCATTTTAAGATGTTTACTGACCATTCTTCTTTGAAATACCTAGTCAATAAGCCTGTTTTAAGGGCCCGTTGGTAGGGGTTTTGGGACAAGTTAGTTGCACGACACCACAAGTGTCGCGAAATCTCAGAAGACACCACGCAAGTGAAAGATGGCATGCAAGGAGAAAGATATACTATTTTGAATATTTTGTGTCATTTTTTGTACTTTTGGACCATATTTTGCGGATATTAGTCATTAGTCGGTAGAATCAGTTATAAAATCGTACAAGTGGACCATGAATGTAAATACGCAAGCCTATAAATAGAAGAAGAATTGTAAATGTGATCATATATGGAAGGGAGACCATAGAATGAGAATTCAGAGCTTGAAAATCAATTGAGTTGTTGTCTGTTTTGGATATGTGGTTGATTGCCCATAATTAATATGAGAAGATGGAGGTTCATCTGAACTACTGTTATCTTTTTGTCTCTTTATGTCTTTATGTTTCTATGAATCCAATGGTGGATGTGTGTGATGTGGATCTATTATGTGATTTTTATTGCTTATGAAAAATGCTATCTTTTTACATCTGGTTGTGCAATAGTATGGTTATTTCTGTTATGAATGAATGATTTGATCTTTCAAAAAGAAATTATGAATGGTTCTATTAATAATTAAGTAACTAGTCAGATATGGTAGATAAGTTGATGAATTTTGTATTCCCATAGTCCTCTTCTCTTCTACGAAAACTTGGTTCTTTCATCCCTCCCTTGAACATCTTGGGCGATACTTCATCCGCTTCACGGGTGTTTCCAGACAAGGTAAAACCTGTCTAGGCTGGTGCTCGGGGAGATTGCGGCGAGTCGAGTGTCAATAGAGAGGGAACCCCTTTCGAATGGGTTTTGTTGGTTAGGTGTGCACCAACAGTCTAGAATCCATGCCATCACATCCTAATGAGTAAAACAAAAGTCATTGAAAATTTTCAAATTTGAATTTCATGTTATATCTCTTGAGTAGGTGCATCATAAATGGAAAATTTATCTTATGGACAATTATCTTCCAACAATATCACCTCGAGTTTTCTACCCCCTAGAGACAAAAAGGTTTTGAATTTGGATATGTTTATCTCATACCATTTTATTTCCATAAAATATCCTCCTTTAAATTATGATCTCCAAAATAAACACTTGTTCACCATGTCCTATGATGTCTTAGCTTGGTATGGTGGGCTTCTTGTTTACTTACACACTCAAAAGTTTTTCCTCCATGTCTCTCTTGATATACTTGACATCAAATTATTGAGGATTTTTTATATCGATGAGGAGTCAAAATTATATTATGAGAATGGATCACTTTGAAGGAGGATAAATGGGTCTTAAATGATTACCATAGTGAAGTGTGTGAAGTTTATCTCTCTAGAATCACCTCATCCATCATTTTGACCATAGAATGGGTAATTATGAGTTCAATAATTCAAAATTTCACCCCATGGAGACTATTATTCAAATTTAGAACTAATTTAACATCCCATGAGAGACAAAATTAAAAAGGAATGCATGTGCAGGTGCATAATATACCATCATATAGATTCATATTAACTCTGACTCTATTAAGCACCAAGAGGGATAAAATCCTTAAGGTACAAACCCATTTTAGAGTCCTCGTGTTTAGGACTCTAAAACTCTAAAATGGGTTTGCACCTTAAAGGATTTGATCCCTCTCGGCACTTGATAGAGTAAGAGTTAGTTATATGGATCTATGTTATTTCTAGTCACAACGGTCGCATCAAAACAACGTTTATTAAAAAACAAAATTACCACATTGAAATAATCTCATTCAAAATATAAAGAAAAATATTTAGGCGATCAAAATGGTGAATTATAATAAAGTAATAATCATGTTCAATGATAATACTTGTGAAATAATTTAATGAAATTTAGTGATGGATTACATATATGCTACAGAGTGATCAATCTCAATACGTCTTCTTCTTCTTTTCTTAAAGACACTCTTGCCACCTTTTCCATCTTCTCATATTGATCATATGTGAAAGAGGTTGATTTCAAACACCATTCATCCTTAATTTGAGATATTGTTGTAATTGTGATACCATGTCTCTATTTACTTTATTCAATGTTAATCCTTGTGACTTATGGATTTCCAAACCCCACCTAAGTTTCAATGGAAACTTTCATGATCTGCATCATTGTAAATTTTTCTTCTATAAAATTTACTGATGAATTACATGTATATTTTATTGAATGGTATCATAGAAAATGTAATATCACTAAAATCAATGCATCTTAACATGATATTAGATCATAATTATTTTCCCAATGCACAAATTTCAAATTAGACAAATGTTAGATCATAATGCAAGTCTCTATCTAAATACATAGATCAATATACCATAGATGTCCCCCAGTGTAAGAAATGCATCTTAACAATACTAAGAAATAGCATTCATGAAATCAAAGTAATGCAACAAAGTTCAATAATTAAATTCCCACACTAAAATATTAGATTCCAATATATATTCAAATTGAGGTTTTGACTATTTAAGTGCGGTGCTTCTATCTACTTGGATAAATACGGTAATTGACTCTCAAATTATGGCTTTGAATTTTATCTAAATGATATCATATAAATTTCTAGAATAGATGGATCGAGCATGAGATTTTTGGCTCCAATACTAGAATGATCAATAGATCATAGATGCCATTCTACTCGGCTAACTATGGTAATTCTATCTACTTAATTAAATGTGGTAACTAAATCCAACTATTTAATTGAATGATATCATTCAAAATGTAATATTGCTGAAATCAATACATCTTAACAATACTATTTCATCATATTTCATTCCCCAATGCACATATTTCAAATTAGACGAATGCTAGATCATAACACAAATCTCCATATAAA
This sequence comes from Pseudotsuga menziesii, assembly GCA_001517045.1. Classification (NCBI taxonomy): domain Eukaryota; kingdom Viridiplantae; phylum Streptophyta; class Pinopsida; order Pinales; family Pinaceae; genus Pseudotsuga; species Pseudotsuga menziesii. The sequence continues at coordinate 55,217 of LPNX010085934.1, forward strand.
GACATAGATCAATAGATCATAGATGCCCCTTAGTCTAATTGAATCATATTAGGGTTTCAACCATTTAACAATGATCATTATATATACTTGGTTCACTGTATAACTGAATTAGATTAGTGTTTTAACTATTTAATTGAATGATATCATATAAAATGGCTAAAACTGAATGATATCACACAAAATTACTAGAATGTGTGGATGGAAAGCTTTGGCAAGAATGAGTGGATCAAGCATGGGGTTTTTGGATCCAACAATGACTTAACATTATACTAAACTTCTCAATTATGGATGTTGAGTGTTGTTTATAATAATTAGATTAGGTTTTCAACCATTGAACTATGGTGATTGTATATACAGTTGTAGGTATTTCTTTAGAGTCTTTTTAAATTTGTACAGGTAGAAGATACCCAACCATAATTACTTCAAGTAAAATATTTCATGTACAAAATTTGACTCTTGAATTAACACATTATAGTATTATATATGCCAATATATAGTCAAAATAGTAACTGGATCAAATAAGAGTTTCGACTATTTAAATGTGGTGATTCTATCTACTTGGATAACTATGGTGACTAACATAGATTAGGGTTTTGATTATTGAACTGCAATCATTCTATCTACTTGGATAATGGTGGTAACTATTATAAAGGATTTTGACTATTTAGAGAGATATTACATCATAAGGAAAATCTCCATAAGACAAATATAATAGATCATATTGTCCCTCAATGTAAGTAATGCATTTAAACAATGTTAAAAATTAACTTTTTTGAAATCAAAGCAATGTAAGAATGATATGATACAAAATTTAATATTACTGAAATGAATGCATCTTAACAATACTATTACATCATATTGCATTTCCCAATGCATAATTTCAAATTAGAGGGATATTAGATAACAATGCAAATCTCCATCAAAAGATAGAATGATATATCACAATACCCATGAGTATAAGCAATGGATATATCTTTCTTTTCCCTAATTGTACTCAGCAATTTATGAAATTATTGATTGTTGGAGCAGAGTCCCGCAGCTACAGGAGAAGCTTCCATTTTGGCGGATAGGTAGTTTTGGCGAAGATAAAGAGATAAGGTAAAGCTACGACGCCGTAGCATGTTTCTAGCTGCAGAGCAGAGCCGAAAACCGTGACTATTGGGACAGATAAGTCAAGGAAGACGACAGTACCTAAGCGGCCGAGAAGAGAGAGCTCACCCACTGCATTGAAGGCAGCGGTGAAGACAGGAGGGATCAGCTACCCTCATAAAGGAAAAGGAGCGACGAGGCCGAGGTATTGAAGACGAAGGACAGAAGAAGGGAAGTGGTGCATAGTACCCATGGTCAGCGCTGGGAAGCATTGAAGACTATAGAGAGCAATGGTGTGATAGAAAGCGGCTACTCCAAGTACAGATATGCCGACTGTCACTAGTTAGGGTTTTGGGTTACTGTTGGGACAGGCCCACAGTGTTGTAATGGCGAGACCTTTGGGCCGCCTATAAAGGGATATATTTTGTATTGTAAAAGGTTGGCATTTTGAGCATTTTAAGCCATCCAGCTAGTCATTCCTTCTGTAGCTATTCAGATATTAGCACGTCTGAGAGTTCAGTAGTATGTTAGCTCACTGTTATTTTGTATTGTAACAATCCGCAGGGATTGACAGACAGAGAGAGAGAGAGAGAAAGAGAGAGAGAGTGTATTGTAAGAAGGCAATATAGAGAAGAGATCTAAGAGAGAAGGGCTCCAGGATGTGTGCGGAGTTACCCAGAAGATCTCTAGCTGCATATGCAGTGCAGCAGAACTGTGTACCTCTCTCAAATTATAATATAGAAACACAGTTATGTGGATGTAGCTTCTACCCTGGAAGTGAACCATGTAAAATTAGAGTTTTATGTGATTGATTCATGTGATTGTATTTACTTGTTATATCTATCATTCGTTACATGAACTTTGCTTACAGTAAATGTATGTATGTGTTATTCAGTTCATGGAATATTAAAAGGATAAATGCAAGTTGAATTCTTTAAGTATTTTGTATAAGAGTTTGTCTAAGGTTCACTCAAGATAGTTAAGAGTCACAGTGTAAAACAGTCTTGTATGTTGAGTCCTGTAAGTTGAACACCAGTAACGCTAAGTACGCTGAGCCGTAGCGGTAGGATATCACAGAGAGGCGATATCGCACCATCAGAGGAGCTGTGGTGCGCGATACCACGGGTTAAGGATCGAGCGTAGGAGAAAGTTACGTGTTGCCCAGGACGCGGTGATGCGATAAGGGTTAGAGTCATCGCGAGTAAAAGGAAACTGCGTGTCGCAAAAGGAGACATCTCGCAGGTTAAGAAGAGCTACAAGACGCACACAGGATGCCACGGAACCTGGTCAGAGACACTTGAGTCTTTGGCCAACCCATTAGAATCACTTCGGGTGAGACTTCAGGCCGCTCCGCGGTCTGTCGCCGAAAGGGCTAGTGAGCTAGGGGTGTTGTTGGTTCATTATAGTAAACCAGGGTCTGCCGTGGGTCTGCCCAGCAAACCAACATTGATTAAGTTTTTTACAAAATTATTATTTAACTTAGTGTTCTATTATTAATTTTTTTTGTAAGTTAGTAGCCATGGAGTTTCTAACTGGTAACCTTACACTCATTCACTATCTATTCTACACTTCGTGGGTGGTTCTATTATTAACTTAATAATACACAATCCATTTTATTTTCCATTTAACTATATTCCAATCTGGAATTGTGTTGTAAACAATAACATGCAAGTTCTACAAATAGAATGGTTATTTACCCAAAACTAATATTTATTTCATTGTCTTATTATTAAATTAACAATATATAAACCAATATTTTCCAATTTGGAATCATGTTGTCACATGGGTGTAGCTCCCTTGGTTGTGGGATGGAATGCTCTCCTCCCTTATTCTCGTTGGTGACATGTTGAGCTATAATGTGAAATTATTAAAAAATTGCATTGTAGACTTGAATTCTGCATGGAAAATGAGTTATGAACCCCTATGGAGATAAGAGGATTAGTGAAAAGATAATTGATATTACTTCTAACCATAAAATGAAGTACTCTTAAATATATCATAAAATGTATATCCATCCCATGCTTTCATAACTACATGAGAAATTCATGAGTTATAAGGCTAAGAGTGGGAAAAGAGTATTTACTCTCCCATAAATCCCTTTTCCTCTTCCCACGGTAGTGGAATCATAGCACTCCAATGCTCATTGCATAATCATCTTAAATCATTGTATTATTTCCTAACATAATATTTACATAGCCTTAAATAATCATGATAAACCTAATGCACCACCCATAAAATGAATATTTACATCATACATGCCTAGCCATCTTAACCTTGAGCTATGCACTAAAGATCTTTACTAACCATATTTACACCATTTTACATAATCTTATTTAATACATTCCAAAAATCATAATTAAGTTATTACAAAATTATGATTCCCAATTATTTTGATAAAAGCTTATTTTAGTAATGAATATCCACTATTTACAGTGTTTACTGAATTATTCTAATAATTTATTTTAATTATAAAAATATCATATCATTAAATAATAATAAA
>LPNX010085934.1:58861-69602 GCA_001517045.1 Pseudotsuga menziesii
TGCAAAATTCAATATTCTTGCACCAAACAATTTGATGCTTTCTCCTTGTTGCTTTTGTAGAACAAGAAGGAAATCTCCTGTGGTCCATGGGGAGGTAATGGTGGAAACTTATGGGACTATGGAGTGTGTACAGGCATTCGCCAAATTATAATAGTCCATGCAGAGGCCATAGAATCCGTTGAATTTGAATATGACAGAGATGGCAGTCATGCTTGGTGAGAAAGGCACGGTGGAGATGGAAACAAAATCACTGATAAGGTAATGATTGAATAACAATAAATAAAGAAGACATAGAGGGGACTCTCAATTTTTTGTACTTACTTATAAGTTAGAATGAATTTAGACATGTGAACAATATTCAACATGCACCAAAGTAATAAATGCTGCTGGCTGCATCATGGCTCATGAGTCCTGGGATCTCAAACAGATTATTCCACCACCCACAGTGCAGCCTAGCAGCATTTATTACTCTACATATAAAATATTTTTTGTGAAACTTGTTCAGATCATTATTGGCAATTCAATATTTGATGTACTGCTCCTGCGCAGATTGAATTGAACTATCCTGGAGAGATTCTCACTTCCATGAGCGGACATTACGGTCCTCTTTCACAAGGCTGTTCTTCTGTGATAAGGTCCCTGACATTTGAGAGCAATTTGAAGAAATATGGACCGTATGGTGCCCAACATGGGACTTCTCATTTTCCAAGGCGGGAGGGAAGAGAGTGGGCTTCCATGGTCAGAGTGGTTGTATTTGGATTGCATTGGAATGCATATTTCAAATTTACGTACTCAAAACACTGGACTTTATCTCCTATACCGGTGCTGTATGGGCCTTGGGGTGGTAGCGGTGGATGTGATTTCCAGGATGGGATTTAGACAGGCGTTCGACAGATCGTTCTAAGTCGAGGAGCAGGTATTGTTTCTATCAAGGTGGAATATGACCAGTCCATATGGGGAAATCATCATGGAGGAACCACAAATGCCTTCAAAACTGACAGGGTGAGTAATCTGATAAATCATGACAAGGGTTGGATAAAAATATCTGAAAGCATTTACAGTTTTATGTTCATCTTTTTGAATAATAATGTGACTATTTTATTGCATGCAGATATTTTTTGATTATCCATTTGAGATATTGTCCTCCATCAGTGTATACTATGGCACTGTTCTACTCTTGGGCCGAACTGTTATAAAGTCTCTTACATTTCACACCAATCGTAGAGACTGTGGACCCTATGGAGAAGAACAAGGGACTGTATTTCCCTCTAAACATGTAAAGGGAAAGATAGTCGGATTCCATGGAAGGAAAGGCTGGTGTTTGAATGCAATTGGTGTCCATATGCTCGAAGGCCAGCTTCCAATTGGGAGGACATTTGATTTTTGTTGTTGATTTTTTATTATTCATCTAGGGTTGGTTTTACAATAATGGGCTTAAATTCCAGTAATGCTTTACATATTCGGATCGATTTTCACTTGTCTGGGTCATCTTTATAATGTGGATCTGGTTTTATTTCGCCTAGAGTAGTATATGGAGCTTAAACTAAAAGATATTTGTTGTGTTTAGTGCAGAATGAATTGGATAATACCAAAGACAGTCTAACGCTTTACAATTTCACTTCAAGGCATGGGCCTTGGGGTTGTAGCGGTGGAAGTATATTTGACGATGGTATTTACACAGGTATTCGACAGATTGTTCTAAGTCGAGGAGCAGGTATAGCTGCTATTAAGGTGGAGTATGACAGAAATGGGCAGTCCATACGGGGAAACAGTCATGGAGGTAACATAAGTGCCACCAAAACTGACAGGGTGAGTATATCATAATTTATGATATAATGGGGTACGAGGATGAGATCAATTGAAAGCATTTGACGTTTAAAGTTATGTTTCATTGCATGCAGATAATATTTTATTATCCCTCTGAGATATTGACCTCCATCACTGGATACTATGATAATGTTCTTCTAAGGGGGCCAACTGTTATAAAGTCACTTACATTCCACACCACTAAGGGAAGCCATGGACCATATGGAGAAGAGAAAGGGACTTACTTTTCCTCTCAGCTTGGTCGGGGCATGATCGTTGGACTCCATGGAAGGAAGGGTTGGTTTTTGGATGCAATTGGGGATCATGTTGTTAAAGACTAGGTTGCTCTTTACTTTAATACCCCATTTTGGATATCATAATTTTTACATGTTTAAATATTTAAAGTGTGGTTACGTGAGAAAGTATATATATGAGATTTATATTTTTGTGTGTATACTATAGTTATTTTGGAAATTTTGGGAAATTAGTTTTGATATATATATATATATATAAACCTTGTTAAGTTATGTTATTTTGGTCATATAATGGTGTATCTTATTTTTATTATAGATTATAACATTTGAATGGTTAAGTTTAGGAGTAGAGGATGATTATCATCATCCTATGTGACTTTGTTGAGATAACTATAGTAAAAAAATTATGAATATAGGGAATAGAAGAAAACTATGAGAAATATTATATTTAACTACGGTATTTTCTTAGGTATTCGATAGATTCTTGTAATTCGAGGAGTAGGTATAGCTTCTATTAAGTGTTAAGTTTTTAATGGTTACATAAGATCTAATAACATATAGCATCATGAAATCATAACCATATACAGAAGGACCGCTGAAAGAAAGACGAGCACAACCACACAAACGAATACAAATATTTATCTTGGGAAACCCTCATGGGTAAGAAAACCCAATAAAACTTCCTCGATATAGACTTCAACCAAGTACACTGTAAGACCCAAACAATAAGATCCAAATAATCTCAATTTTCCATTCACATCTGAGACATAGTTGTTCACTCTTAGGGTACCAAAATCCCCTAGTATTTGCTAACACAGTCACAACCAATTTGATGGGTAGGCGTCTCCCTTACGAGGGTTGAAGTCACAAGACTGGTTTCGGTCATCTAGGTGGAATGCCACACTCCACTTTGTACTAAAGGACACCTACTCATAGTCCTAGTTGTGTGATCCCTAGTTGTGGCATAACGAACAAAGTTTGAAGTGGAAGATTCACTTACTCAAACGTGTCATGAATGAGGTATCCTAGTTACCAATCATATAGGGATATTCTACCCAAGATCCCTCTCGATAGGGGATCCGTCTCGGTAGGGGGATATACCATAGCCATTATTGGTCTTTCTGGTTGTATTGTATAGCTACAAATTTCATCACCCTACAAAGGATGTGGTTTCTAATGGATTCCAACTATTTAGTTAGGTGCTTGCATACTCTCATACCTCATAGGTTAGCGAGTCTTTTTGGTTCTTGGTAGTGACTACATGTTAACTTTCTGGCCATTTTTTTCCATTCACCTATTGTGACACAGGATTGCAATAGAGTTTTAGAGTGTGTTATTGGCCTAAGTGTTGATTTTGTGGAGATCTCTCCTTCTGTACACATGGTTGTAGTTGGATTTTTTAGGGCACTCACCATAATTTGATTCAATATAGTAACTCTACCAGACTGGTAGTTGGCATAGTTCACTTTCTCTGGTTTCCCTTAAAGATATATTCATGTTCGAGACCAATCCCTACCACTCAGATCCTTCACCCCCATACCTCCCCATGGTCTTTCATATCCCGTCCTCCAGTAGAGGACCTTTACCCATAGGAAACCCACCTATGGGGAACACTCTTTCTCGGAACGCACCTACTGGGAACCCTCCTATTGGAATCCCACCCATTTGGAACCCTCCCATTGGGAATGCACCTATAGGAAACCCTCCCATGGGAAACCCACCCACCAAGAACCTCCCTTCCATAAATCCCCCCATCCGCAACCCATCCACTAGGCATGTCATAATGGGGAACCCATACAAAGGTTACTTTTCAATTAGAAACCCTTCTTCCGACAACCCCCCATGTAGGAAATCTACTTGTTAGGAACCTTGATCTAGGGAACCCCCAAATGAATTTACCCCCACATGTATTCTCTCATCCCATGATCCTTCCATTCATGGATATCCTTAACCTTCCTAATGTCACACGATTTAACAATGCCCCAATTTGTCACGATCCTACCTAGCCACAAATCCCCATGAAAATCCCTAAATTCAAGGGGAAGACTAGAGAACATCCCCATAACCACATCATGTCTTTCCACCTGTGGCATTCTTCAAAATCCATATTCGATGGCTCAGTTAAACTATGTCTCCTCCAGAGGACCTTCAGTGGCGTTGTGTCCAAGTGGTACATCAACCAGCCACATGGTACCCACTCCACCTTCACATCGCAATCCTCCACGTTCTTGCAGTTCTTCCAGATTCCCGTACGATACAATACCAGTGTAGATATCCTTTTGTCTTGTCACCAAAACACTTCTACCTATATCATGGACCATATCCATGAATGGCATAGACGACATAGTTTATACAAAACTAAGCTCGATGATAGGATTTTCCTCAACTAGTTTTTAAAGTCTCTTATCCCTTCCATCGCTAAGGATGTTTCCTATGAATTCCCATAGATGAAAATAAGAGTTTATCTTCAAATCCCAACTGTTTGAATTAATCTACACCTAATCAGGTTACTTGTATACCATTTTTCCAAACACACCTTGCAGTGATTCCTCTAGAAAAGACCCATTGAGGGAATCACATGTTTTCGATGCTGTTGTTGGTTTGGTCACATATGTACTTCAAATTTACACTCACACCCCTCCCATAGAGAATCCTTTTTATGGTACTCTATCTAGTGCCACCCCATCGATGATGGGTCCTTTCCCTATTCCAGGTTATGGTCCCGATCTCTCTTGGGAAACCTCCAGTTTTGGAGAGACACCTTCCTATACACATCTATCCTCGACCCCTTAGGTCCATAGACCACCTTACCTAGGACTCACCTACGGGAAACCCCCTCAACGATATACTCTACACCTGGAATCCAACCCTTACTATCCTTTCCCAACCCTCCGCTAGCCATCATTGCAACATCACCACCTCAAAATCCTCCCATTATGCAAGGGCAATTTTACATCTAGTACAATCAACACAGCTTCCACCAACCCCCAATAAGAAAAAGGGGTAACCTAATTGGATAGGAGGTAGGAACTGGGGAAAAAATTGATTTCAGGGAGGTGGCATACCACCTGCTAACCCCCTAGGCAATAACGGAGGAAATCCTTCCAACCAAGATCCCAATTGACTTCTTAAGTAGGCCAATGACCTAGAGTTAAGCACTAACCACCCATGTTATTTCTATGATGTCTACAGACACTACACACACAATTTTCCACACTTATCTAAATTTTGTTAACTTTAGGATGAGGCTAACCGTCATGGTACTTCCGCTTCCCCTGAGGAACAACCTCCTCGACCTTATTTGGCCCAGCTTCCTATGGTGTTGCAAAAACTTTTTCCTAATGAACGAGTGGTCATAAACCAACCAAAAACACAGTATGTTGCATATTTAATTCAACCCCATAACTCGAGAATGCAACATTTATTTACCTTGTCAAATGACATCAACCTACAAATGAGGAAAAATTAGTACGAGTCGGACCCCAATGCCACTTCCACTAGTAATACTGGTGAATATTCCCCTGTTGACTCATTCTTGCAGTTACCCTACCCCCTATAAATACGAACCCTAATGCTAAACAATTGCCTTTACGTTGCATCATAAAAAACCCTAATGCTTGGTCTGCTCCCAATTACATCATTGTGGATGGTTTAGTCCAGTCTCTCGCTACCATGTCAACCTTAGAAGTTCTTAGGAACTACCCAACATAGTGTAAAGGCCTACTATTTGCTAATTGTTCCAACAACATAGTGTAAAGGCCTAATATCTGCATTATGTTCCAACAACCCCATCGATGCATGTTTGATGACCTTTGAACTTGATAAGGATGAGTCATGAATGACATCATCAATGCATTTCCAAACACCCATTACCATCCAAAATCTTTGTATTCACCATTGCATCGTCGATGAAGTCACATCCACATGCATCATGTCTACCTTTATGTAGAAAAATCTTAGGTCACCTAAGAAAGAGCCATGCTCAACTTCCTTGTGTTCTTATGATGGGCACACATCCCAAACTCAAGGACTCCTTCCCAACATACCAGTTGAGTTGGATGAAAATATTGTTCTCATATACATTGAAGTAGTTAACGCTCCGCTTGATTACAACCTCCTCATAAGAAGTAGTTAAATGTATACGATGAAAGTTGTCTCCTCGTATGTTTTTTGCACCATGTTTTTTCCTCACGATGGAAAGAAAGTCAAAATTGACTAATTAATGTATTGCGACACAAAGGGGCCCTCCACCCTAGAAAATGTCCTCCCCATGGTGGATAATTCCATCAGTAGTACTTCTATCCCCTCACTATCTAATCTCAGGCCATGTCTTTTTCAAGAGTCTCCCATGGATGCGACCTTTTCATCATCTCCCCCACCCTTGGAAGTGGCCAGAATAACAATCCTTTGTACCCTCTCCTTCGATACAATTGCACCTTAATATACACCCCAACAACAGCCTAAACTGCTACTGATCTCAACACATGTCCCTAATCAGTTACAAAGTAAAAAATGGGGAGCTATACCCATTTAGTAGATACCTTTTCTATGTTCCCACCCTGAAGCATCATGAGCACACCCATTATGGAAACCCTTAACTTTATGTTGTTGCTATGAATATTTCACCTCTTGCAGACAAGAGTTGTTCCTCTAGTCTAAATGATTCAAATCTAGAAAAAATGGGTTACAACAAAGATGGAAGACTTCCCCTAGAAGTTGTGGAGATCTAGAATGAGTCCTTTTATGGAGCGGTGTAGTTGTTTCCTATGGTGATGGTTCTTCACAGTTGTACCTGCACAATCACATGAAACAAGAAAACAAGATCAAAAGCACCAGAATATAAATCACAATTCTATGTCAGTGACTAAGGAATCGAACAATAAAATACATGATTACAACATAACATATCTTACGGGAAAGGAACCAACTTTGCATTAAATATGAAGAAGGAATCTTACAACCTTCGCCTTATTGTTGAGATGCTCCTTCACATACCAATGCCTTGTCCCAAAAATATCCAACTTGCTCCATCTATGCTCACCCTACTAATTTGGCTAGAACCTCAATGCAACATCATAACTTTTCTCTCTCTCAACCATGGGTATGAGCCTGGTTTTATAGGCCTTAGGAGGATAGGGATGGTTGAGTAAATAGTGGGTGAGGTGGAAGGGATATCCCAAAAGGATGGATCTCGAGTCCAAGTGGTCCTTAGGAGTAGGGATGAGGGTGCCACGAAGTATTCCTTAGAGAATCTTTGTGGAATCTTCTCTTTTTGACTTTTTACCTCAGGCACTGCTTCTCCTCCACTATGAAAAAGTGGTGACGAGGTAGAACCGCACATTGAATAAGGGTAAAAAGTGGCGGCACTGCCTACTATCAAGAGACAGTGAGCGTTACTAAAGAAGGTAACGCTTCTTGACTTAAGGGAAGAAGCGGTGCTGGACTTTTGTCTGTCAAACTAAAGTCAGGGCCAATATTTTTCACTTCAGAACTTGGGATTCAGGGCAATAACTAAAGTTTGGGACCTCAGCACATGATGATGATGATATTTATGTGTAACAGAATGCCCCCCAAAACATGAGGCTAGAGGGATACGATAGGAAAGATATTTGAAAGAGAAACTTATCACTTCAAGGCAAGAATTCACTTGATTTAAGATTATCATCAACTAGGCATCCGCAATACATCAATACTTTTGACTCATGTCTCCTCATCATGGTTATAGAACAATACAAGGCAGATCCATGACCAAGATTAACAAACATGGCTACTAGAATACAACGTAGATCCATGTGATAGAGGACTCAAAATTGGGACATAGCTACCAAACATTCACTGTAGATCTATGTCAAATGAACACAAATTTAAGCACAACCACGAGCATACAAATGTGGATCCAAGCTAGGACTCATAAAATATATTCCATCGCAACCTGGGGAAATAAATGAGTGCTTTTAACAGATAGCCAGGGTCTTAGTCTCGTCTTCCACAAAGTATGATTCTATCGATGTGATTAAAATGATTTGATATTGAACATGGTTGAAACCACTTTATGACTGGTCAATGATGTGAACCGTTAAGAAGTGCGAGGGAGATCACCATTGATATCAATGATTCCCAAGGTACCCTAGTACAATATCCTGAGTGTGAATAGATGATTTTATGTCTAACACTAAGTCGAATCTATCGATCAAAGGTCAATGATGTGAACCTATCTCGAGAGCGAGAGAATATGTCATTAAGGCATACAGACCTCAAGGTACTAAACTTGTTTCTAAGACTAATTCATGGATGATGATCTGACACCGACAGGAATAGTCTAGTCGAAGGACAACCATGATGAGTCCCACATTGACAACACAAAACTGGGAACAAAGTTATGGAATTTTATAGATGATGTAACCATAGGACTGACTCAAAAGGTAATGACACAAAAGGCAATTTTTTATTTCAGAGGTAAACTTTCAACTTCCCTTTGTACATCAGGCGGTGAGACAAAAGACTTGGCAGTATTGACTTAACTAGGTGGATACCCAGACATAATGCAGTGATGGACAATGCATTCTTTGAAAAAATCAAAGGAGAGACATGACTCATGAAAGTTGGTTGACTTGGAAGCAAGCTAAATCCCCAATTGACTGAATGAAATGCAGACAAGTGTCATGTTCAAAGGTGACTAGAAACTACCATTTTATTTGAAAAATGAATTGATTCCCTTCCCTTAATTTTCCCATCATGATTTATGAGTGCCTGTTTTCATTTTTACGAGTTCAAAGAGGGTAACAAACCCTCATTTTAGCTCATCCAAAGATAAGTCCATTCTCATATATTTCACGAACCTGAGAAAGGAGGGGTTCGTTCCCAAAAGAGGGACTCTCAGTGTTTTGTTTAATGAGTCCATTGAAATTTAACTCGGCTACCTTCATGTTTAGCAGTGTGAACAAAAATGGAAGAAGACTCCAAGGGGTCCTTTTTCATATCTATTCAATCCAAACCAAAAAAGAGATAAACTACTATCGAAAAGATGACTCTTCAAGTACTTTTATGAGCGTGAATAAGACAAGTTTGCTCGACAATATTTTCACATTTAGGGAGTCTGAAAAGAGTTTAAGAAAGACTCCATTAGGGTTTCTTTCGCAATGAATGGGTTTAACCAGCCTAAAATGAAGCAAAAATGACTCAGATCTTTGATTCTAGGTTTAAAGAGCATGATTAAAGTGTTAAAATGAATGCTCGATGCATTTTTCCATTTTGCGAAAGTATGAAAAAGCCAAAAACAAACTTACCTATAAACAATACTGTTTCACTTTTGGCCGTGCAAAAACTTTAAAAGTGGCTTTTATAAACTATAGAAAGGGTATTTTTAATCAAAAGGATTTAAAAAACATTAAAATAATATAAAAACCCTAAAAATATTTTATAAAAGGCAAAGTAAATAGTGAAAACTAACTCATTTACCATTTACCAATTCTTGGAGACCATTTGGGAGAAGTTGTGTGTATATTTTCAGTTGAATAATCCGGAGTTGTATCTCCTCCGTTTTCCAATCCGTCAGTTCCAGGTGAGAGATAGAAACCTTCTCTTAATTTCTATGGTTTCCATTTTCCAATTTCATGTCTTTTTATTGAGCTTTGGAGCTTTTAAGCCAAACCTAAAAAATGCATCCTAGGTAATGCTTCTAGCCTTCACAGGAGGAGTGGTGCCCGAGAAGAACTACCTTTATTTAGGATTGAATAGGCAGTGGCACCGCTATTTCATAAGAGGATAGGAGCGGTGACAACTCTAGTGCTCAAAATATGCATGGCCTAGCAGAAATAGAGGTTTTTTATCATTTTTAAAAGTTGGATAATTGTCTAAATGCCTCATTGATTGTTTTTGACGGGTTACTTTGCTCAAAATGGTGATTTTAAAGAAGAGGAAACATGAATATGATGATGCTCGTGTCACAGAAAATGCGGCCTCCATTGGTGTTCTACGAGGCTGTGGCCTATTAAAAAATTTCAACGCTCCTAGTATGGTATCACATGTGCAATTACTGGAGCACATACTACGGATATGGAATCTGGAGAAGCAAAATTTCAAGGTAAGGCCTCACATCCTCACCATAGAGGTGGAGGACATATATTTTCTCATTGGTTTGTTTAGGCATGGAATGCCTATTTCACTCACAGACTCCCAAGGGGGAGATATTACTACACAGGATTTTCCATAGTCCACGATTATAATCCAAGAAACAAGATGTCAGGAAAGAAAATCATGTCAAAGAAGTGAGAGATTTTCCACTTTGCATTATGCTTTTTACCATGCAAAGAGTAGGTGGGAGCCAAGGGTCTCACCAAGCTTCCTGGTCTCACATGTTGTATGCCCTAGAGGCCATGGCACCCACAGTATTCAACTGGGCTAAGGAACTATTACCTATTTTCAAGGATCAGCTGACCAAGTGTTAGCAAGGGGAACTAAAACAGTTTGGTTATGGGACCATTATGGCAAGCTTCTTCTTTGAGAGGGTACTCCTTTTGAGACCCCAGGTGTTATTCACAAAGTTGAAACCTAGAGACCCCTGCATGCTGCAGTGGGTGGAGATGTCAAAACCCCAAAATTTTCAAAAAAATTTAAAACTTTTAAAATAGCATAAATATATGTTAACACAATCGTTAAATATTGATTAGTTAATGCTATTA
>LPNX010085934.1:72860-87177 GCA_001517045.1 Pseudotsuga menziesii
AATGAGCAGCCTGAGCTCTCTTCATTGAGTACTTTTAAAGATTTCCTAGGTCTTAATTGGGATAACTGTCATTTAATGAGCCACCTGCCCACATTCCACTTTCTTGGGGAATCATGACCCCAAATATAGGGAAGTTGCCACCTGCAACTTAGGAAGTGCTTGAGGATGCTGCCACTTGTCCTTTGCCTCTCCACCTAGTTCCAACAACTAGTTTGACCAGTAACCTCTTTTAACAACTCTCCCATGCTGTTGTCTCCATTATTTATTTATTATTAATTAAATATTCTCAATTACACTCTATAACTGTTGACTCTGCAGATTCATCAATCCCTACTTAGGATTAAGTTTAACATAATGTCTCAGAAAATAAAATAAAACAATTTACATAATTTTACAAAATTGGGGTATGTGACAGGAGATCATCGCCCGCAATGGAGGTGGCGGGTACAAGAAAAAATACAAGGCTCCCTTCTTTCGATGGTTGAATGCCCAGATCCTCATGATTGAGGATTATTCCTATGCAGGGACCGAATTTTGAGGGGATCTCGACCTTCCTCTACCACCTGACACTCAGTGGGGTGACATCGGTGAGAAGCAATAGTCAAGATGTTGATTATGTTTTTATATTTTTATGTTTTATGATTTTTATGGATGATAACAAGACCTAATTTTTTCATGCAAAATTTGGGGATGCAAGACCTACAGGAACATCCCCCATTGATAGGCAAGCAGGAGCTTGCTTTGTCCATAAAGGCATCGATAAGCTCACCAAGCTGGAGGAGAACCTAGATCGGTTAACTTTGGATATCCCAGATGTTGTGATAGATGACCTCCCTAGGAGGTTTCAGAGACATATTGTGGGAGTGTCGAGCTGCTTCAATTGCTTGCTACGTATGGTAGTAAGGGCTATTATGTGCTTCTACGAGCATCATTAGGTGGTCTGCATGATGTATCATAGAAAGCTTTCTCACTTCAGGATTTTTTGTATCATTTTGTATACCTGAAATCTAGAGTGCTTCATATGGGGTCTCGTGACCAAAATTTTCTAAAAACACTTTTTCATATATATATACAGACTCAGTTCTGGTGTTTATATCTATTTCAAATGGACAAATTGTATTTGCATGAGTTTTATGTGTCTTCTACAATTTATTTTACTTTACATTGGACCATGTTTTATTTTTAAAAGTTATGAATGGGCGATATACTAGTCTAGAATGTAGTTTGCTCAGTATACCGGTCTAGAGTGTAGAATGTAGTCAGGACTAGGTCACCTTCATTGAAAACACAACGTTGAACAGACTTGTCATACTGAGCCTTGACACATTTTTTGTGTGCCTCGTTAGCCAAAGAAACATCTCTTCTACTTTCATCAAGGTTGGTCAAGTACAAAATTATCTCTTACTCGACGAAAATATTTGGGAGAAGTTCTATTGCAAGTTTATGTGACAAGATTTGACACTCGATAGGGAGGACAACTTCTAGTCCATAGACCAACTGAAAGGGTGTGAAACCAGTTTTTGCTTTTACTGAAGTCCTATAATCCCAATGTGCGGAGAAGAGAGTCAAGTGCCAGTTGGATTTATGATCTCCAACCATCCTATGAAACATGGTTTTCAAAACCTTGTTAATGGACTCTACTTGACCATTGGCATGTGGGTAATATGGAGTTGATTTTTCATGGTGAAAAGATAGCTTAGCGCTCAAATCAGCCATCATTTGATTTCGTAAATGAGATATGTGGTCAATGACTATAGCTTGTGGAACTCCAAACCTAGCTAGCACATGGTTGAATAAAAAGAGGGTGAAAGTATTACCATCCTATGCATATGTAGGAATTTCCTCAATCCATTTTGTGAAGTAATCAACAACTATGATGATGTAACCTTGCCCCCTAGCCGAGGTATGATTACAATGCATAAAATCAATACTCTACTTGGAAAAAGGGCCAAGTACAATGACATGGTGTAAAGGAACAGGGTGGATGCGATTTTTTGGATAAAAGTGTTGACAGGATGGGCATTTCTTAACCACTTCATGACAATATTTAAAGATTGAAGGCCATAAATACCCAACACGAAGGATTTTATGGGCTGTAGCCATCCTAGAAACATGATCGCCACATACCCTAGAGTGGCAGTCATTTAGAACATGTTCATCCTCTTCATGTGTAATGCATCGTCGAAGGATGGAATCGATACCATGTCAGTACAATGTATCATTCAAAATGAGGTAGTACTTTACGTGGTGACGAAAACGAGGACGATTGTCACGGGATATGGCAGGCTGAAATATCTGAGTCTAGAGATAGATGATCAAATATCCACACCATGCATCAGTTGTTCTTATCAAGAAAAAAAATTAATCTGAGAATGAATCATTGGGCTCAATTTCTGTCAACACACATGAAAGGTCACACATCAAATTCGCAAAAAACCAAGAATTTCTTTGAAGTAGCCTTGGAAAATGCAAGATCAAATTCCTATAATATAACAATCCAATGGAAATATTTTTCTCCTAATACCTTACGAGTCAGAATGTAATACATGGGGTTTTGCTCCACGAGTACAGTTGTAGTATGAAGTAGAATGTAAAGGCGAAAATTTTGTACAGCAATGACCATAGCCAGAGCTAACTTCTCCACACATGAGTAATGGGATTCAGAGTCAATGAGACTCTTACTTAGGTAATATATCACATGTTCTTGGCCATTGGGATCTTCCGATGCTAGAACCATTCCAGTGGTTGTAGTGGAGGAAGCAACATACAACAGAAAGTATTTTGAGTAATGTGGGGGGTGTATCACTGGTGAATGGGTCAGAGCGTGCTTCATATTATCAAAATCTCATTGGGCCTGGTCATCCTAGAAGAAAGGAGTATCCTTCTTCAGGAGACACATACAACCATGCATTTTCTCTGTGAAGTTGCATATGAAACGACGAATAAATTTTTCCTTTCCCTGCAAACTTTGGAGTTCGGTGTTGTTTGTCGAGGCGGGTAAGGCCAGGATAGCAAAAATTTTCAAAGGATCAATCTGGATGGAATCTTTGGAAACCATGAAGCCAAGAAGGCGTTCAGTCTCAACACAAAAGACACATTTCCGTGGATTAAGCCGGATATTATAATGACGATAGTTTCCTCTGTCGAGCATTTTTGGCCTACATGAACGTGCTCAACAGTTCTAGGCTAGACTATTATGTCAATGGGGATTGTATTAGTGATGTTGCAAATATTTCCTTCGGAATATGTGTCTTGCAACAGTACAGGTGTTTACCGGTCACTAACAATATCAGTACTAATAAGAGATATAAGGTCAAAGTCTTTAGAACTTGCATTGGGAAGAAAACAATATCGATGATAATGATCTTCCCATATAGGTTCATCCACACTCATGATCTCCATGATGGACTCATCCGATGGAAAATTGTATGTGAGATCATCTAGAGTGGGGAGAGAGGATTCTAGCCAATAGGGAAAGTGGTAAGGATATGAAGTCACCAAATGAAGATCATCTGGCTAGACATCGGAAGCAGATTGAATAGCATCATAAAATGATTCATAAGGACCAAGCGAGGATGACTCAACAACTTCCTTTCCTTTAGGACTATAACTAGTTGTGGAAATCATGTTCATGGTCACCACTTCCATACTAGGAAGGCCTGAGGGAAACAATCCCATGAGGGTTGAATCCTTCAGCATACCTACCCCAATTGACTAATAAAGAGGAGGGGACTAACCTAGCATAGGGATTTTTATTTGTTGTGGCGGTAGCAATGTCTGGTGAACAAAATTCAAGTTGATCGATAGTTACAATATTCCCCAAATGAGGAAATTGGAGAGTTCAAAAGACTTTCTAAGTGATGACAGTCGTAGCATAGAACCAATTTCTCCCCAATAGAAAATTGTAATCCAACAGGGCATCAACCACCTCCACTTGAATGGAAATAGTCTTGGCCCCAAGCTCGATTGAAAGGGCTGGTAATAGACCATGAGGATGGAAACCTCATCCATTGAAATATTTTAACGTCGTAGGTGACTTCGTAAGTTCAAGAGAACCAATGGCCCTCCAACAGGATACAGACAAAACTAAGGTTGAAGCTCCCTCATCCAAAATGGTTTGATGGACCTTTCTCCCGGCTATTCTCGTCGCAATCTAAAATGCGAGTTGGTGGGGTAACCTAGATTTATAGTTATCCAAATTTAAATGGATTAGGTTGGTGTTATGAGGGTCTAAGGCTCCTAAAGAATTCAATAAGTTCTTGCGTTGTGTAGGGAAACTTTGGAAAACCTCCAGGGTAGACATTGCACAGGATTTTTGAGCCAAGTATTCAACAATGTTGTAGAACTATGCAGCTCTGGCATTGGGATTAAAGACATCCTTCTTGAGGGTATTCTTAGGAGAGAGGAAAATCAAGTCGAGAATAGGTTTCTCGATGATAAGAGGGCCATTAGACAAAGACAGAGGAGAACTAATGGGAGGCGTTTTCTCAGGAGATGTATTTTCATCCTTCTTCTCTATAGGTTTGTCGTATGTCTGATTACGAGTGGTCAAACTAATGGTTTCCAAGGACATCATTTTGATTTATTCTGTATAATTAGAGGTCCCTTGATTATACATGTGATCTCTCAATTTTTGCTGAGACGGGAAGGGATCGGTAAGCACCACCGGTGTAGGGTTACCCTTCAAAAATTTACTAATATCCTCACGATGAGGGAATTTCTTTGTGAAGTGATCACTACCACACAACAGGAAGGGGTAGTTAGCCTTTCTATTTCCTTTATTATCATTCTCCGTGGCCATAGCCTTTGGATTCTCCTATTGGTTTCCAGGTTTTTTATTTTTCCATTTACCTTTATTCTTGTTACAGGGTGTCTCCATGCTTTGGATGGCATTCACCTCCGCAAAAACCATAGAAGCAGAAGGAGTAGTCGCAGAAGCATTTTTTTGCTTAGAAGGATTAGCTGTTGATGTAGGCTATATTGAACCAACAAATCCATCAACATGAGTTTCTGTAGGTGGATTGGAAGGGAGGAGATTGAGGGATTAGGTCATACAAAGTTCTGGATTGGGAATACACCAAGTCTAGATAATGAGCACGACAGATAGCCTACTCTTCAGTAACATGACTCATAGCCACATCTCAAGCAATGGGAGGTGTTATAGCTCAAAATGACACATCTCTGCTTGTGACCACTTTCCCATGATTTCGTCGCATGTCGACACTTCCATGACGGCACTTCATGAAAAGTCACTGAAAGTCACTGAAAAAACACCTAACTTGGAGGACGTATATATTGATTTCTGTAACTCTGTTTGACCTCATCTCTGCACCGTTGGAAATATATTTCTGTTAGCTAAAACTTTCCAGAAGGTACCAAAGTCTGAAAATTCCCCAAAATACCTTAAAAATGAGTTTTTTTTTCTATACGCGACTTGCTCTTAAGGAAACCTGCGTATGACACGCGACTTGTTAGTTATACAACCTGTGTGTGCTTTTATACACGACATTCTGTAATAGAAACCCACATATATTTCTCGTGTACGTGACTATCCAGTTATGCAACCCGCATATGCCTCTTAAAAATGTCAAAAAACATGTCTTTTGAAGTTCGGGTAGTTTGGGTAGTTATGCAACTGACTCCTTCAGTTGTTACTACTTTGTCTTCACCCCTAACTCTTCTTTAACCATATAAATAGAGGTAGGGAGGTCCATGAGAGGGGACTTGAATTTTTGCATTGTTATGCTAGAGGAATTGGAGCTCTCTTTTCCCACACCTTTTCCCTAGAAGCATTCTCCTTGTGTTGCAGAGCTTGGAGGCTGAGTTCTTTGGAGAAGAGAAGCAGCAAAACTGGATCAAGGTTTCGTGAGGTGCCAAACTTGAAGAGAAGGTATACTTGTACTTGTTTTCAAGATTAATAAAGATGTGATGTCCTTCTTCTTTCCAAATCATTGTTCAATGTGTGATTGAATATTTGTTTATGATCATATGATGATGTTAGTAAGATCAGCAGTTCATGTTTATTTGATTATCATTGTTTTATATGTGGTCATAATGGTTTGAGGAAGGTATAATTCGTTTTTCAGGTCTCTTGGAGCGAGAGAAGCAAGAAGAGGATTGAAGAGAAAGCTTGGACCAGCCTTCAGTTAATCAGGTGTGGACCTTTCTTATCTCTAAAACTTGCTTGTATTTACTTGCAGAACCATTTGCATCCACCTTTCAACCCTAGTATGTTGATGGCCTCTTAAACCCTAGCCATAGGATACTTTCCTTTACAACAGAACTGGCGACTCCGCTAGGGAGAGCCTTGTCTATTTGGGGTTTCTCTATCTTTCTTTCAGTCTTTTGCATTGTTTCAGGTCCTTCTTGCCACTTAGAAACACCTTATAAGTCTGATAGCACACCTCCCCTGCCTTCCTAAGGCAGTTTTTGACCTTTTTTGGGAGTTTTTCCACCCATCCGCGACTTGCAGAGTGAACAGTCACGTGTCTGGTTTTGTACACGTGACTACCTATACTGTCAAACTGTGTATGACACGCGACCTGTCAGTAGTGCAACCCGCGTGTGCCCCTAAAACATTGTTTTCCTCATTTTTTGTGGTTCTTTTGACTGTTGTGGGTTGTTTGGTAGGTCTTTTGGTGTCCTCTACAAGTGCATGACTCCAGGGAGTTAGTGTCATCCCTTTTTGGTTGTTCTTTATCTATGTGGTAAGCCTTTTATAGCATTAGGGTTTTTTCTTTGCTCTTTCCCCCACCTCCTTTACTTGGTATGATTTTTGGCTTATGTTTCTGGTCAGCCTCTGTCAGTGATCTTTGTATGAGTTCAGAATCTTGTTGGTGTTTGTTTCCTTCTTCTTTTGTTGGTTAACTTCACTGTGCCAAAGTAGTCGACTTGTCTCATATGCAAGCCTTCCTTCCAAGTAGGGTTTATACTAAATTTAGGGCATTCTAGAGTTTGTTTGGTGGTTGTATAGCAAAGTTCCTTTTTCTTTGTTCTTATTATCTACATACTTTGCTTTGTAGGTAGTTTTTCTTTTGCATTTGTAAAATAAAATTAAAAAGAACATATACTTGTCTATGTTGCTTGCCCCCCTACCTCCTTCTTTGGCTTGACCTTGTTGGACAAGGTACTGAGCAGCCTCTGTTTGTAGGTTTAGATTGATTCTTGGGACTTCTTGACCTTTGTTTATATCAGTCTTATTTGCTCGGTCTCTTCATTCTAGATTTGTTGGCTTGTTTACCTTTGTAAGCCTTCTTTTCAAGAGAGGTTGATATCTAACTTTAGGGAAACCTAGGGTTTGTTTGTGAGGTGTAGAAAAGTTGTCTATTTGCTTTGCTTACATTACTTGCTTGCATTAGTTGATAGGCTGTTTTTCTTTTGCATTTATAAAATAAAAATTCAAAAACACATGTTTTCTTTATATGCATGTAGATTAGGTTTTTAGTATAGATTGCATAGCATATCATTGTTTTTGAAAAAATATAAAAAGAATTTGATCTTTTGTGGCTTTCAAGTTTCTATTTGAAAAAAATAAATAAAGAGAATATTTTTTTATTTTTGCATTTCATTTCTCTTTGCTTAGTCATTTTGTTTCAACTTTGAGTCAAAACACCACATAAGTTTCATGCCATTTACTCTATGACTAAAAATAGCCCTTAAAATAAATGATATAATTTAAAAATTACTAGTAAGTTTTATTTTATAGGGTCATACACCAACTAGCTCAGGCTAGACTTGTGGATTAGGGAGTTTCAACTCTCCACAAGTGTTAAATCTCAAACGTATTTGGCCAATCACTAGGTAAACCCTTTTCTACGTTGATTGTATCTAGGAAGCTCCTCTCAAATGGGAGTTAAGCACGAGGCCGCGTGGAGACTTGGACTGAGGAGATAACCCTCCAATTCCTTGTCAAAGCGTAGACCAGGGTTTTTACGCATTTGGGGATTCTGTCTTAGACAGGGTTTCGGGCTCAGCTACTCTGCCCATGCGTATGAACCAGGCTTGTGACTGTCCCCCCAGAATGTCAATATAGTTAAGGTAGCCTCTAGTCTCTTTGACATCTAGGGTTCATACATAGGTACACCGAAAGGCTATTTCTGGTGGACCTTGGACGGGCTTGGAAGGTAACCCCGGTAGAAGGTGTGGGAGGGCGTTGGGTGATTCATCCGCTTGTGCCTAAGAACATCTACAGGGATGCCAAGTAAATATCTATCAGCTTTCTTCTGGAAAGTATATCTTATAGCTGTTTGTCTATTTGGCTTTAGGAATTTTTAGTGAGTGCTGTGTGGTTTGTCTGTACTTAGTGTGCCTTTAGGTGTGTACTTTGTAATTTTGGTTGCCTATCAACCTCGGATTTTGTCTCCTAGTTTGAAACTATGGCTAACACCCCTTTGAACACCAACCAAGATATCCCCATGATGGGAACTCCTTGTAATATTCCTCTCACGGGGAATGTTGGTGTTCCCTTGATGGCCACCCTGAATCTCCCTAGATTCACCTTAGGGCTACCGGTGTGGTTGTTTTCCACTCCAACTGTCCTAAATGATCCTAATGCTTCTCAAGTAAGCTCCTTATATCAAGGGAATCAAAACACTGCTTCCCCTTCACCTATAGTTGATTCTCCTCCTCCTTCTACCTCATGCGGTGAAAGTACTAATACTAGTAACCGGTAGTTTAAAAGGAGTAAAAGAATGAGGAATAGGAAGAAGGCACATAAGCAAGGGGGCACCCGTTCAACCTCTGCAAGTCAAGTTGAAACTCACCACCTAGCCTCTGTAGTTCATGCTGGGGGCACCTATCCAACCTCTGGAGGTCATGTTGGATATAAGCACTCAACCTCTGCAAGTCAAGTTGAGCTTCACCATCCAGCCTCTGTTGATCATGCTGGTGGGATCCTTCCTACCTTTCCAGGTCATGTTGGATCTAGTCACTCAGCCTCTGAAGGTCATACTGAGGGCACCAGTTCAACCTCTATTGTTCGAGTTGAACCTCCCCATCCAACCTCTGTTGTTCATGTTGGATCCATCCACCCAGCCTCTATGGTTCATGCTGGGGGCACACACTCAACTGCTGCAAAGCATGTTGATCCTAACCATTCAACCTCTGTTGTTCATGTTGGTGGTGCCTATCCAACCTCTACAGAACATGTTGGATCCAGTCTCTCAACCTCTGTAAGTCATGCTGGGGACAGTCTCTCAGCCCCTACAAGTCATGCTGGGGGCAGTCTTTTAGCCTCTATGGTTCATGCTGAAGACAATCCGTCAGCCACTACAAGTCATGTTGACAGTGTTGAAAAGACTACCTGTTCAAAACACAAGACGAATTTTCCTTGTAAGCTTTGTGAGGGAGACCACCTTACTTATAAATTCCCTTCTATCGCAGAGGTGCGAAGATTTTGGCTTCATGGTCATCTCGTTTTTGAACATTCTGAAGCTTTTCAACAACCAACCTCTCTTAGTCAGGTTGGACCCAGTCACCTAGCCTCTGTAGTTCATGTTGAGAGAAAACAGTCAGCCACTACTAGTCATGTTGACACCGTTGAGAAAACTGGTTGTTTGAAGTGCAAACTTAAGTTCCCTTGTAAGCTATGCGAGGGAGATCATCTTACTCACCAGTGCCCTGCTATCGCAGAGGTGCGAAGAGTGTGGTCCGAGACTCAAGAATTTCCTTCTCCTGAACAACCTATAGTTTCTCAACAACCTACTCAACCTTTGGTTGATAAAGTGGTCGAACCAATCTCAGTTTTGGTTGATCCCACTCTTCTTTCGGAGAGTGATCCTGTTATGATTGAACCAATGTAATCTTTGGTCAATCCCACTCTCCCTTCAAAGATTGACTTTCATGAAGCAGTTGAATCGATTCTAGTATCGATCAATCCTACTCTTCCTTTGGAGAGTGAAGTGTCTACTAGTCACATTTTCTTCACTTCCAGTTCAGAACTTACTGAACAAGGGGGCACTGAACTTGATTCAGATCAACCCCCACCAAGCTCTTAGATTGCTTCCTTTGATTGGTACAGCCTAGTTGAGCCGCGCCTTCCTTCTGATGCACCTTTCTAGATAAAGGTCAGAGTTGAACCTTACACGATTGCTTGTTGTATTGTTGATGAAGGAGCCTCAGTTAGTATTTTGTCTGCTCGTGCTTGGCGAGGCATGGGATCTCCCAGCCTTGTGTCGACTGCTAGTCAGTTACTGGCGTTTGATAGAAGAACTTGTGCAGCCTTGGGAATTCTTGCTCAAACACCTGTTACTTTGGGTGGGAAGATTGTCTTAGTTGACTTCATGGTGATATAAGACCCCTTGGACTTCAATATGCTCCTTGGACGTGATTATGTCTATGCCATGCAAGCTGTGGTGTCAACATTTTTTCCCGTGATGTACTTTAATCATGGCGAAGAAATTGTCACTATCGGTCAGTTGGATTTTCTTGATCCGTCTCTTGACCCAAATAGAGACAAAGTCTTTCCTTTATTGATTCCCAGTGTTTCTATAGACACAACCTTGCCACAGGTGAACTATGTGGCCTCATGTCCTTTGTGTTCAATTGCTATTGAGAAGCAGCCTCTATTTTCATGCTTACCTTCTCGGGACTTGGTCCCAGCAGTTGACCAGGTGAGTCATCCTATATGGACTGTAGAGCCTTCTCTCCACTCTGTCAATCCATTTGAAATTTTAGACATGTGTCCTATCTCGGAGGATCTCCTTCCTTCAGATGAAATCTTCCTAGAGTCTTTGATATAGTCTGATCTTCTCTTGGATGTTGGTTCAGTTGTGACTAAGTCTAACCCTGATTTTCCTAGTAAACCTGAACTTTCTTCTCATGTTGGTCTTGTTGAGTCTTTTGACTCTTTCTTTGAATAGCAAGTCAGTGATCCTGATGAGTTTGATTTTTCTTATGAATTTTTCAACTCCTGTGATATTGAGTTTGTTCCTGCAGACTCTATCTCCCTTGTTTATTTTTTCTCTCCTTCTGAGGTTGATCTTACTGATTATAAACCCTCAAGCCTTGGTTCTATAGATTCTTCTTCAGTTGATTCTACCTTGACTTTACCTTTTATAGAAGATAGAAAAGTCACATGTGTTTCTACCAAAGTGACCCGCATCAGATCGTTTTTTCTGAATATGATCATGATGTTGTTGTTTCTTGGAGACAGGATTTGTAGTTGGATTCACAACTTTTTATTGGCCTCACCTTGTTGTTCAAGCTGTAACTGCATTTGCATGTGCCCTGCTCGCGCTTATGAGCCTAATGCCGGCTTCCACTCTTTTAGCTCGTTGTATAAGCCGTCATCTTTGTTCTCATCATCGCTAAGCCTTGTATCATTTTGCCTTTGCAACTTGACACCCTTTACCTTGAGGAGACGTTCCTCTAGTGTCTTTACCCTACTCATGTTTCTTGCATTATGCATAGGTTTTCTCTTTGTGCTTGGAACTAGTTTCGCTTGCTTATGACACTCGTCTCCTCGCATTTAGAGCATTCTCTTTGCTCTCCTTTGAGCTCGTTAAAAACAGTAAGGAGGCCGCGAGTTGGCTTTTTCGAACTTGTTAAAACTTCACAGAAAAGATATTGAGTTTCTTTAGGCCCAGGTCTGCCTCCTCAAAATAGACTTGACTGCCGAGTAAACTTGTCCATTCAAGCTCGTTAAGAATATGTGGATGGGCATCCACATTGGTGGTAGGTTATCTCTTTCTTGGACCATGTGGAATAATACGAGAAAGGAACACTCTCTTTTATTCGGAATTGAGAAGAGTATTCTCAGGCATAGGTTTATCACTTTTCTAGACCTGAGGGACTAAATTTACGGAAAAGGAACCCCCCGGTATGAGCTTAGTTTTCTCTTTTTCGTGCTCTGGACCAAAACATGAAAAATATTTCGAGTGTACTTTATGTCTTTGTCATGCTCGTTAAACCCTAAATAACAAAGCATCAAGTTTATTGTTGTAAGCCCCATTTCTCGTAATCAAATGGATATTTTCGAGTGATCTTGCCTTCCTTCACACTCGTAAAACTCAGGCTATATGCTACTTTTGAAGGAGCGGCAGGTAGGTGGTAATTTAACCTTTTTCGGACCTTCCTGACTAAGTACGAAAAAGGTGCGCCTTTTCTTCTTCAAAAGTTAAGAGAGTTATTCTTTGGTATGTTTTATACTTTTTCAGCCTCAGGAGACTAAATTGTACAAAAAAGAACCCCCCTGGAGTCTTCTTTGGAGTTTTCAGACTCTCTAAACTATGAAAATACCGTCGAGCATGTACTAGTTCCGGCTCATAAAATCCACGAATCAGTGCGTTATCAAGCATTCTTCTTTCTTTTCTTCGAGCTTGCCAAAAATGAAGATGGTCCTGAGTTTGCTTTCTTGGACTCGTTAAACCTTTACAAGAAAGAGGGGAAGGGAATTTCATTCACAAGTTTTTTACATCATGGCAGCAAGTCTTGCTTCCTTGAACAAAGCACCAGTTTTGAGTCTATCAACTGTTGGGTCCTAGTATTTTGACCTTACCCCAATTCAGAGTTTCTTACTCCTCCAGTTGGTTTATTTTCCAATTATATGGGGAATCTGTCAATGTCTCCTACATTGTAGATTTGTTACGTTGGTCCTTTTTGTGTCAAAAGCTACCTAAGTCACTTTTGTGTCGTGCTCACTGTTCAAGGATTAAACCTTTGTCAGCCATTCTGCAGTTGCCTCGACCTTTTGTGTCAGCCATTCCCTGGTATCAGTTCATTACATCATGTCTTCAACGTTCCTTGTCATGAAATTCAGTACCAATTCCAGATCCAATTAGTCTTTGACTTACCTCGTGTTGGATGATGAAGGATGCCTTAATTCCTTCCTTCCAACGGATCTCTTCCTATCGACTACAACACATCTTGCTCTAGGGATGAGATTTAGAGTTTTATGATAGTACCTTGGGGATTGTTGTCATCAGTGGCAATTTCCCTCGCTATTGGGTAGTGGGAATACCTTAATGTCTCCTACTCAATGGATTCTTCAAGTGTTCGACTTCAAGTCCTTGTAATCACACTTGTTAGAATGTACTAGGTACCTTGGAGACCATTTTCATTAATGGTGGTTTCTCTCATGTTTGTTAACGGTTCTCATTATTGACTGGTAATCAAACGAATTCCTCCATGTTCGATTTCAAATCCTTTATTCACATGGTTAGGATTCGTACCTTTTTTGGACGGTTTGGATTGAAGACCTTGGGCTGACAGTAGCATCGTCATTTTGCTATTGCCCAAGTTGTGCAAGACCTTGTTACATTTTATATGACATTTTGCTGAGACATAGATCCACCTTGTATTTTTGTGGCTATGATCGATTGTTGAGCATGGATCCACCTTGTTCATTTGTGGCCATGGCTCCTTTAGATTTGATATGGCGCCTTTTTGCATATTGAGCGACCATGATAGTTTCATCAATTTTACATATGTTGGATCTGCTTGTATATTTCTAGCGATGTTTTGTATATGGACGTGTATGTCCTAGAGATCATTTTTTCTAACATTTATCTCTCTTATAGGTACCTTTGTTCGAGCCTTTCGATCTTGGATTCTCTGCTCTCTCCATACTTAGTTGTTTCCTTTATAATGTATTTTGGCTATCATCTTATCCTCTAACCTAACACATTAGGGGGCATCTGTTATAGCTCAAAATGACACATCTCGTCCTGTGACCACTTTCTCATGATTTCGTTGCATGTCGACACTTCCATGATGGCACTTCATGAAAAGTCACTGAAAAAACACCTAACTTGGAGGACCTTTATCTTGAGTTTTGTAACTCTGTTTGACCTCATCTATGCATCGTTGGAAAGATATTTCTTTAGCTAAAACTTTTCAGAAGATACCAAAGTCTAAAAAATCCCCAAAATACCTTAAAAATGAGTTTTTTGTCTATACGCGACTTGCTCTTAAGGAAACCCGTGTATGACACGTGACTTGTCAGTTATACAACCCGCGTGTGCTTTTATATGCGACTTTCTGTACTAGAAACCCACATATATTTCTCATGTACGCGACTGTCCAGTTATGCAACCCAGATATGCCTCTTAAAAATGTCAAAAAACACATCTTTTGAAATTCGGGTAGTTTGGGTAGTTATGCAACTGACTCCTTCAGTTGTAACTACTTTGTCTTTGTGTGAGGACCCTGCAGCAAATAATTAATAAAAATACACGATATAGCAGCAGAACTCAAATTCACTTTTATATTAATCGTAGGTCACTTCGAGGGGGAAACCTCCTTTGAGCAAGATCAATACAAAATAACTTCACGGTGCCTTCCTTGGCCTCAACACACACTTATATACTAAAAATAGGCG
>LPNX010085934.1:91949-145744 GCA_001517045.1 Pseudotsuga menziesii
TCGCCCCTAACTCTTCTTTAACCATATAAATAGAGGTAGGGAGGTCGATGAGAGGGGACTTGAATTTTCGCATTGTTATGCTGAAGGAATTGGAGCTCTCTTTGCCCACACCTTTTCCTTAGAAGCATTCTTCTTGTGTTGCAGAGCTTGGAGGCTGAGTTCTTTGGAGAAGAGAAGCAACAGAACCAGATCAAGGTTTCGTGAGGTGCCAAACTTGAAGAGAAGGTATACTTGTACTTGTTTTCAAGATTAATAAAGATGTGATGTCCTTATTCTTCCGAAATCATTGTTCAATGTGTGATTGAATATTTGTTTATCATCATATGATGATGTTAGTCAGATCATTAGTTCATGTTTATTTGATTATCATTGTTTTATGTATGGTCATAATGGTTTGAGGACGGTATAATTCGTTTTGCAGGTCTATTGGAGCGAGAGGAGCAAGAAGAGGATTGAAGAGAAAGCTTGGACCAGCCTTCAGTTAATCAGGTGTGGACCTTTCTTATCTCCGAAACTTGCTTGTATTTACTTGCAGAACCATTTGCATCCACCTTTCAACCCCAGTATGTTGATGGCCTCTTAAACCTTAGCCATAGGATACTTTCCTTTACAATAGGAGGCAACAAGGATTTCATGAACCAATCAACTAATAGTTGGTCTGGGATGGAAACTTTAGTAAGTTGTCTCTTCCTTCTTCACTCATGAATATGGTATGATATGTGTGTGTAAGTGTTTTGATGGAGTGAGTTTAAAAGGTCCGTACCCGTTTCATAATGAATAGGTAGCTGAAAGTGTGTCAGAAAAATGGTTTCCAATGCGCTAAAGTACACAAAAAAATGTTGTGTAAGTTCAATGTACCATTTTGTGGTCATGCCGGTTAAAGTTCATTGAAAGAGTCTCAAACAAATAGAGTCATCCATCAAGGAGTTGGAAGAACACCACAGATGGAATGTCATGACATGATTTTTGGGATCATCTCCCTGCTTCCCATGAAACTTTGGAATGTATGATGGTAACTTGACTGGAATAGCAGGCCACAAAAGGTTATGATGAATGGGATCATTAATCAACTTGGACAGATCGGGAAAGTCCAAACTTGCCAAGAACTGAATTTATTGATTAGGTTCTACATACTAGTAGTATTAATAAGGCATATGTGTACCAGTAGGACCATAAGTTGATTGGTACACTAGCGGTTGGGCTGGTCGATAGGCAGATAATCCTCCCAAAGATTCTCCCGAAGGAGGTGGACCTCTAAGAGGAGGGCCACCTAGATATGGTGGGCCTCCAGGTGGTGGTGGACCTCCAGGTGGTTGTCCCCCAGAAGGTGGACCTCCAAGTGGTAGACCTCCCAAGGGTGGGCCTCTGGGTGGTGGTCCTCCCAAGGGTGGGCCCCCAGGTGGTGGGATTCTGGGTGGTGGTCCTCCTGATGGTGGTCCTTTTCTAGGTCGGCCTCCACGAGGTGATCCTCTGCATGGTGGTCCTCCAAAGGGTGGGCCACCATAAGGTGGCCCTCCAAGACCTTCGGGAGTATTTATAGGCATTCCTCCCATTAGTGGCATGTAGGACCAATTAGGTTTCCCCCATTGTGTAAACGTGTTTCCAAGGTAAGGGATTCCAGGATACATAGTTCCTATAGATGTAGGTTGATAGTTCATATTTCCCATGGGTATTTGATTCCCTGGGTAACCATAACCCTGAGAAGGTTGATTGACTACAGGTTGTGCGCTTGAGGGTTGGCCTGAAATTGATGGAGGGTTTACCATATTGGTGTTGGTGGGAGGAATGACCACTGTGGGTTTTCCTATAACAGAGGTCTGTCTAGAACTAGTATAAATTCCACTAACTAATAACGTAACTTGCGCTGGGGGTTTCCCCTTGGCATTGGAATGTACTGATACCATTTGAGCTGAAGGTTGCCCCCCAGCTATAGAGGGTATTGGAGGGATAGAAACAGACCTAGGATGCAAAAATGCAGGAGTAGGGTTGGAGGTTTGACCTAGATTATGAGGAGGCACACCACGAGCTGGGAGATTATCAATAGGAGCCAAAGTCATGGAAAGTGAACGATATCCAGAAGGCGAAGGATCCAAAAGATGGGGTAAAAGAGTTGACATAAGTTCTTTGTGAGGTACAAGAGAGGGAACAATTCTTTCCATTCTCTCTTGAAAATTGCGGGCACAATCAAGAGATGCTTGGATCCTTCTATAATCATCCTCACCCAATGGAGGGTTATCAAAAGAAGGTCTAGTAACCCCAAATTTGAAAAGGGCTTGACCCATAGAAGTTCTCCAAAATGGAGCATTAGGGCCATATTTTGTTTCAACAGGAGTATCAATACAACCTTCCATGGGGGAATGAAAGGAAGTGTCAGGTGTAGGAGGTTGTTGGAACAAGGGATTAACGTAAGCAATGAATTGCTCTCTGCTTTCCACACCTGGGCTTCCTTCCACATGGGAGTCAGTTGCATCACCTTGATCTGTGGCTCTAATTGGGATCTCCCCTGTAATAGGAGGAAATTTGGGTGGTAAGCCCTGGTTTCTTCTGTATCATCTCAACTGAAACTCAACTAGATTGTATGGTCACTAAAACCTAACCTAAGGTTTCAAAACTAGAAAAAACACATAAAACATATCCTACACAAAATACAGTCCACAAGCAGATTTAAGTGACAAGAGGGGATGATACAAGCTGGTTCCTCACTAGGATTGTCAAGTTATTGCAACTCACTATATATCGCAGGGTCCAACAGTAAAATGTGATGAGGAGGATCTATCGTCCCTCACCTGAATACCTGACTACCGACACGGCATGTGCGTAATAATCTCCCCAAGTGATGTTCTCAATGTATTGTGCTAATAGGATGGCCAAAATGGATTTTCTCGGATGGTTTCAGGAATCCTAGAAGGGCCTCCCGATATACACAAGGTACATGGGAGTTCAAATCCGTAGTAATGTTTTCTAATGCACAATCGTTCACAGGTGGCCTTTCAATATACAATTGAGTACATGAAGTACCTTTCGATATACCTCAAGGGTACTTGAAAGGTCATTCTATATACTCACGGTACATGGAAGAACCGCGCAGGTCACGGGTTGCAGTGTAGGAAATAAACAACAGCTCCTACATTTTACGATGTCGGAACACGTATCTAACCAATCAGTCAAGTTACTAATATTTTTAACCTATAGCTACCATTAATTTTAAGTTAAACGGTTAGGTGAATGCATGGAGTGATGACAGAAAAAGTAAAAACGTGCAATTATGATCTGCAAATTTTTTCACTTTACCATTCAAAGCATGCCTACTTACGGGAAGGAGAGAGTATTTTCTTTTTCAATTTCATCTTAAAACCAAAACTTTTCCAAACAGTTACACTAAACAAATATTTCTGAGAATACAAATAAGCAACACACTTCTAATCTGATCTTTGAAAGCAAGCAAATGAGGTGAGATCTCTTTTCCTGAAAAGAAAGACTATAACACTGAAAGGAACACTAAGTAATTTTTCAATTTTATTCAAACATGGAAAGATCTAACTTAAAAATATGATATATTTTTTCTTTCAATGAGACAAGAGTGTAAAAAGAAAGAAGAATATGGAGATCTGAAAGCTTATGAGGCTAGTCAGGAATCCAATAATTCATCTTTAAGAGAAATTATAATCCAATCTCAACAAAAAAAAAAATCTTTTTAAAAGAAAAAGGAATTCTTTCATAAACTAACAAAGAATGAAAGAAAAAACTAAAAAGAAAGTCTTCCTTTTCAGTTTTATCAAGCAGTTAAAAGAGATCTAACTGAACTAAACTTTCAAGCACTCCTTTCAAAAATGAAAACCAAGAATACAAGCAATCAAATTGATGAGTGTAACCTAGATTTTTGAATCCATCAAAGCACGATTTACCACATCCATAATTTGAATATAACTACTTAGATCTCTGAAAAGAATCCCAAACACTCACAGCAAATAAATAAAAAATCAAACCAAGTCTTGAAATGGCAAACATGTAGAAGGCCTATCTGGCACCACTTGAGGATAGTATGTGACAAAGAGGTTATGGCTCAACACCACTTCCTGATTACTTAGCATAGGTTGTGGCACTGCTTACTGATTACTGCACATAAGAGGTGGCACCGCTTATTTCCCATTGTGCATGCACAGTGTCTTGTAGAAATCAGAAAACAAAACAACGGCGAAAAAAGAAAATTCAGCTACTGTAATATTGGCATTAAATCATGAATTGAAAGGAATATGAAGTGCAAAAGGTAATAATGACTCATATCTGAATATATCTAATTATACCAAACCAAAATCTCACTAGACAAGCTAGTGGATATGATCAATGAAAGGTTGGAGCTTGGATTTCGAACAAGACTTTGAAGACCAAGGAAGATCATATGTGTTGAAAGCTCTTCCCCAATGGAGTCACCAGATTTTTTGCTAGGAATATTGCATCTCTTGCGGACAAGAGTTGTTCCTCTATTTTTAATGGTTCAAATCTAGAACAAATGGGTTACAACAAAGATGGAATACTTCCCTTAGAAGTAGTGGAGATCTGGAATGAGTCCTTTGATGGAGTGGTGTAGTTGTTTCCTATGGTGATGGCTCTTCACATTCATACCTGCACAATCACATCAAATAACAAAACAATATCAAAAGCACCAGAGTATAAACCACAATTCTATGTCAGTGACTAAGGAATCCAACAGTAAAATACATGATTACAGCATAACATATCTTACGGGAAATAAACCAACTTTGCATTAAAGATGAAGAATGAAGCTTACAACCTTCACCTTATTGTTGAGATGCTCCTTCACATGCCAATGTCGTGTCCCCAAAATCTCCAACTTGCTCCTTCTATGCTCACCCTACTGATTTTGCCAGAACCTCAATGAAACAGCATAACTTTGCTCTCTCTAAACCATGGGGTATGACCCTGCTTTTATAAGGCTTGGGAGGATAGTGATGGTTGAGTAAATGGTGGATGAGGTGGAAGGGATATCCCAAAATGATGGATCTTGATTCCAAGTGGTCCTTATGAGTAGGAATGAGGGTGCCATGAAGTCTTCCTTCGAGAAGCTTCATGGAATCTTCACTTTTTACCTCGGGTACAACTTCTCCTCCACTATGACAGAGCAGTGATAGGGTAGAATTGCACATTAAAAAAAGGGAAAAAGTAGTGGCACCACCTACTATCAAGAGATAGTGAGTGTTACTGAAGAAGGTAACACTTCTTTCCTTAAGGGAAGAAGTGGTGCTGGACTTTTGTTTATCAAACTGAAGTCAGGGCCAGTATTTTTCACTTCAAAACTTGGGATTCAAGACAATAACGGATGTTTGGGACCCCATCACATGATGATGATGATATTTATGTGTAATAGTTGTGTCTAACATTGGGAAACCCATTTTGGTACCTCACACCCCCCAACCCTCCTCCAACTCCATAGGTCACTCTAACACCAGTTCAACCTATTACCACTGGAAACCACTCATCACCCAAACTATCCTTAGTTTTAATAGCCCCTCAAGATACCCATTATCCAACTCATATCAAAAACCCACCTCCTCCCAAGAAAGAGGAAAGGAAAACCAATCCAATACCAATCTGAGTAAAGTCGTGCGTACACCTTATGTTGCCTCAAATCAAACACCATCTCCTTTCACATTGTGTGGCATCATCGGTCATGCTACCGATAATTATCTATAGTTTCCTATCGTAGGAAAATACATGAAAACTCTTAGTGATGACAAAAAAATTCTAGTGGTCCAAGTCCCTAACCCTAAACAACCCAAGAAAAAGTCTCTTTGAGCGAACCATCCATGTGCAATCTGTGGAATTTACGGTCACTACTCCCATCACTGCATTGATTTAGCTGAATACCTCTATATATTCGATAAATTACACAAGTTATTTCTTGTGTTGGAAATCACCATTATAGAAAAGATCCACTCCTTGAAATCCTCTTTGAGGGAGATATATAGATTGGTTGAATATGTAGCTGACATGGTCAAGACCATCTGTGAAAGATGCCAAGAGACGGGAGGAATCATTAGGTTTCCCTCCCTTATGCTATGGATAGTCATGTACCATATTTTCCCTGAAGGAAACCCAATTTTTCAAGAACCGACAAGGTTCCACATGTGGAGATTCAAACCATTCTCCCAGAAAGGAACCTTGAAGGAACTTGAAGACAAAAAAGTGCTATTGGAGAACTGGCTCCAACAGCTAAAAGACATCCGCACAAATAGATGCCCATCTATGAAAGATATACAGATGGCATGAATATGTCACCGACATGGTCAAGACCATCTGTGAAAGAAGCCAAGAGATGGGAGGAATCATCAGGTTCCCCTCCCTCATGCTATGGATAGTCATGTACCATATCCTCCTCCCTCATGCTATGGATAGTCATGTAGTATTATTCCAAGAATTTGAATTCGAAGTTGTTGTCAGACAAGGCATGTTAAATGTTGGTCCCGACCACTTATCCCAAATTGACACTGGAGAGGAACCGACAGGAGTCAAAGATGACTTACCAGATGCACATCTATTTCAGATAGAAGCAGTCTCGACAACGGAACCAATGTTGTAATCTCATAAATCACATAAGGTTACCAATAATACATACCAAAACATACATACATAACAGAGACAAGAGATAAGAACAAGTATATGAATTAACAGATTATATTACATGAATGGGTCCATACAATGTAGAGAACTGAACCGATTTCTCATCTGGATCAACAACCTAATATCTATGATTACAAAACAGTTACAAAATAACTACCTGTCGGTTCGGTGAACCGAAACGACCTTCTAGAGAACTAGCTCCAACAGTTAAATGCCCATCTATGAAAGATATACAGATGGGATGAATATGTCGCCGACATCGTCAAGACCATCTGTGAAAGATGCCAAGAGACGGGAGGAATCATCAGGTTCCCCTCCCTCATGCTATGGATAGTCATGTACCATATTTACCCCAAAGGAAACCTAATTTTTTAGGAACCGACAAGGTTCCACATGTGGAGATTCAAACCATTCTCCCAGAAAGGAACCTTGAAGGAACTTGAAGACGGAAAAGTGATGTTGGAGAACTAGCTCCAATAGCTAAAAGTCCACATGACTAGATGGAGGGTGCCTCAAAATGTTCGACAAAGTCCCACATCCATCTAGAGCTCAGCCATACTTCGGTGTGGTACATGCAGGGCACCGACTCAAATTCAAAATCCCTCGACTATTATCCATTAGTTGACCAGATCTTTCAGAAGTTGTCTCGACATGCTAAAACAAAAATACCAGTGCCAGTGACAACAAAGAAGATCGACTTCTCGATCAAGGAGCCGTTAACCGACCAAGAGAAAGAAGAAGACTATGAGATGAACCTCTACATCAGTACATTTGTGCCGGAGGAGACACCGATCGAACACACTGGCCGAATTTAAATCATCATCAAACCTCCGACAACACAGAGGGAAGAACCACAGACAAAAGAAACACAGTTAGAGCAACAGGTAATCACTCCAGCTGCAGAAAGTCTCATCCCAACCCAGGAGCTCAGGGGAGAGACAGAACCAGAAAACCCAGAGTACGCTATCACAAAAGGCATTATAAAAAAATTGTTGAATTCCTTTTGTGATAGTGTACTCTGGTTTTTTTGGTTCTGTCTCTCCCCTTGGCTCTTGGGTCAGGATGAGACTTTCTACAGCTAGAGTGATTACTTGCTACTCTACATGTGTTTCTTCTATATGTGGTTCTTCCCTCTGTGTTTTCGAAGGTTTGATGATGATTTGAATTCGGCCAGTGTGTTTGACCGGTGTCTCCTCCGACACAAATGTACTGATGTAGAGGTTTAGCTCATAGTCTTCTTCTTTCCCTTGGTCGGTTAATAGCTCCTTGATCAAGAAGTTGATCTTATTTGCTGTTGCTGGTACTGGTATTTTTTTTTTAGCTTGTCGAGACAGCTCCCGAAAGATCTGGTCGACTGATGCATAATAGTCGAGAGCTTTTTCATTTGAGTCGGCGCCCTGCATGTACCACACCGAAGTATGGTCGAGATCTAGCTGGATGTGGGACTTTGTCGGTAGAATTTTTTGGATGTTTTGAGGCACCCTCCATCTAGTAGTGCGGACTTTTAGCTGTTGGAGCTAGTTCTCCAACAACACTTTTCCATCTTCAAGTTCCTTCAAGGTTCCTTTCTAGGAGAATGGTTTGAATATCCACGTGTGGAACCTTATCAGTTCCTGAAAAATTGGGTTTCCTTTGGGGAAAATATGGTACATGAATATCCATAGCATGATGGAGGGGAACCTGATGATTCCTCCCGTCTCTTGGCATCTTTCACAGATGGTCTTGACCATGCCGGCGACATATTCAGCCTATTGTGGTATCGACTTATGATAAATTTTATGGTTGTTTCCTTGGTGCCACCGAAGCTGGGCATGAGCGGTGCATTGACATAGTTGAAGATGTTACTGTATTTTATTTTCTCTATAGCTTGAGTAGGCTTCTTGTTGACATAAGCCCATTCCTGCATCTCAGTCCATAGTTTTTTCCATGAGCCTCCGTGCACCTTTGCATTCTTAATATTCTTTAGCCTGTGGACTAAAGGTGTTTCTGCAGTCTGTAGATCCTTGGCTTTGGCTGAGGCTTGAGTCTGTTTGGGTGCCATCTTGTCGGTTTGGTGGTCTATTTCACTAAGGTATTCTTGGCTTTCAGTCATCTAGATGCTATGATGCTCTCTCGGTATGAATTATGGTGAATGATCCTTAGGTGGTCCAGTATTTATAAGGGACGCTTTGGATGTTTTCGTTGATGAGTGTATTAATGGTGGACGTGATATTCCAGCTCGAACATGGGTGAATCCGCGGACCTGGGTAACACTTTTTGGCAAGCGCATTTCGGCAAAAACAGAAAAACGTACCTCGGTCGAGGGTTTAACAAGCCCTCGACTGAGGTTTTTTTCATCCCTCGACCGAGGTATTTCTTAACCCTCGGTCGAGGTATTAAAACCTCGATTGAGGGTTAATAAATATCTCGGACGAGGTTCCTATGTTAAAAAAGTTATAAAAAGAGGCCACGGGGGCAGAAGGGAATAGTTCTATAATAGGCAAATACATGGGATATGAAAACATGTGTTTAGCTAAAAAATACGTTTAGCTTATATGAGGGGGCTTAATAATCTTCTTATTGACTATCCACTGCTACATATATTTGGTATTTTTATGGAATTCACTATAGTCCCTTCTGGTTCCAAGTGGTACACTGTTTGGTCTAATTCTTTTTCTTTAGGTAAATATGGGATTTAAAAAAATCCTCTACATTCAAATCATTTGACTCAATCATAGGTCCTACATTTTGTTGCATTCAATATTCTTTCCTGAGCTCCGGTGGTGATGCTAGGTTAGAGTTTCATTGATCGTACTTACATATCCAAGTATTCTTGCAGTTAATCCTCTGATTAAAAATGCCACATAATTCTTTTCTTTGTTGGGGCTCTGTTCCACATAGATTAGTCCTTTATATAACTTCTTTCAAGGTCTTTGGCAATTTCCAGAGGCATAAGGGAATGTCCATATCTAGTTAATTCACCTGTTACAGTGCAGGTTCTAGCACCATTTTTTTAATATGGCATCGACATTCATCAAAGGAAGTGAGTAGTAATCATTAGCATAGGTTTTGAAATTCATGGTAGCTTGCATGATCCATATTTATGTGAATAGTATTCATTAACGTATGTTTTTTCAATTCACAATCGATATTTATCAGCCTTTGGTTGCAAACACAGTTTCCTTCCTCTGATTTGTGTCATTTTCTTTCGATGATCTACTCTAGATAATAATTCAAGAACATTTTCTTCTTCCGTGCATATATTTATCTTTATTTGATTATTTGATCTCTCTGGTAGAGTTGATAACCTTGCATTATGTTTATTCAAGAGCTTTCTTTTCTTCTTTATAATGGAATTCTGATGCAAAGAAGTGTTTGGAACTACCCTAACTTCATTTTATTTAGTCACAAACATAGAAAGCACATGATCTTTGACATTAGGAACATAATTTTCATGAATATTTTCAAAATATTTTTCACCCTTCAAATTTTCTTTACGGTGGGGGAATAGAAACACCCTTACTTTACTAACCAACCAAGCACCCATTGAAGCAGGGTTATCTTTATTTTTTCTAAGATGTCCGATTGGTATACCATTTATTGTGAGATCATTATTGTACATCCGCTTTAGTAGTTAATTTAAGTTAAGCTCATTATTGTACATCTTCTTTCTTAGAGATAATGCCCTACTTAATTATGGATATTTCTTGATCCATGTGCCCCATCTAAACATAGAACACCAACTAACTAAATATTAGAAAGGCATGTTCTAAATATTGAAAAAGCTAAAGATAACCCTGCTTCTAAGGATAGCACATGGGTATAGCATGAGAATGGCTGTCCCAATACTCTATCACCTTCTCTCTGGTGCCCTCTTCCATCCTGTCTTGATATGCTTCTCTACAAATAAGAGCCCAACAAGCAACTTCATCATTTTCATCTATCTTTACCCTGAATTTAGTGTATTTGTGTAATGTTCTTCTTGAAACATGGAGCAACTTTGACATTGTTGTGACCATTCGATTTTTTGAGGTGCTTCGTGCCACAATAGCAGTTGTAATTTCCCTACGAGCAGCTCTAATATCATTTTTCCTTGATTTTCCAAATGTAGAAAGTGCAATTGTTACATTTTCTACTACATTCTCACATGCATATCCACTTTCCACTTTTTGTTTTAAATACCATCATCATTTTTTAATGAGTTTGACAAATAAATAGGAGTATGCTTGATAAGGTATTCTTCGTATATGTTTAGTGAGTATGAAAAGGTAAACTTGAATCATTATTCATTGTTTAATAATCTAGAAGAAAAGATAGAAGAATGCTCAATAAGGTACTATCCCGTGGTTTTTTTTCAATCCTGTGGTAGTTAATGATCGCTAGTGTTTTTAGTTTCAGGGAGTCGAAAAAACTTAAATATGACTCCATGATTGTTATTTTTCATAAATTTAGTCTCCTACATGTGAAAAAACGTAAAACAATATGAGGGAGAAGCCATGTAGCCGAGGTTGACTAGAGTATTCATTTTTTGTAGCTAGTCCATTATACCTACAAAGTGATAAACTTATATAAGAGGTGCATTCTTCCAAATTATTTAATGAGCGTTAAAGATAAAAAGCTAGATTAGCAATTTTTTCATGTTTAGGGAGTCGAAAAAGATCGCAAAGGAGATTCAATATAAATGAGATCATGTTTGGGGTTGTCTAGAAGGACGAGAAAGAATATATGTGGTTTCTTCTCTATGTAATGAAAACACTACTAAAGTTCCCGAGCCTAACAAAAATATAGCATGGGAACCAAAAGAATTATACCTATGGTGACGCATGTGAGGTAGGTTCTAATTCATGAAAGATTAATGACTTGACTTTAGAAAAGACTAGTAATGCCATAGTCTCTGAACGATGATATTACAAATTAAGAGGGGGAAAACATGTACATGAATGGTGCATAAATAGGGATAACCTATCCTATATTCCAAAGGTTAAGAGGAAACATCACATAAGACCACGATTGGGAAAAATAATCCCTTAGTTTGATTTATCCAATAAAAAAGGGTCATCTACTAACACAAAGTATTAGTGTTAGCCCTAAAATATAAATAAGGCCCAAAACTATAGAAAATTGTGTAAAAATTAAAATTAAGTATATATTAATGAAAGAAAATAAACAAATTTCATTTGGTTTGGTTTTTACCCTCTTTGTTACCAAACTCGTCCTAAATTACAAGTGTTCTTGTCATCAAATCGCTTTTTGTATCCTCGACGTAGGATCTACATCTCATAACTTGCATTTTCGCTGGATAATTTCATAATTTTGACTTCAATTTGACCGTGTTATCTCACTCTAAAACATTCTTACCATAATCATTCTTACCGTAATCAAGAAAATCGCTAATATATAGTAATGTGTCAATTATTTAATCGCCACAGTTAAAAATATTGTGAGTGATTTACAACATAAGTTTAGAAAAAATTATGTTTTGACTAATCCAATGGAAATGGAATTTTTTAACAGATGGCCATTATATAGACGAAACGAGAATATGAAGAAATGGACCATGATGTGTGTGGAGGTCCATTGACTTTAGAAAATTGTGGTTTGTTGAAATTTTTCTAATTGTCCAACATGGGGGCTCAAAGGATCCTCTTTCAAAATCTTATCCATTACTAGGATCATGAGAAATGTTACTTCATATTTTTAATGAAATTACTGGCAATATTCAAGAAATAAGCGATTAAGTTTCTTAGTGTATAGTGTTCAGAAGTGATTTTGTTCTTTTACAACTTTTAGGGAAAAATGGGAAATGGATGAGGAAAAAGATCAATGATTAATGCCATATAAATTAATGAATGGCATAAGAGATCAAGGGAAATACAGAATGGTCAACAAAGGTTGTATCCTTGAGCAATGATCACAACAAAAAAGTGACTTTGGAATCTTTAAAGACAAGTGAACAAAAATGACGCATGTGAGGGACAAGGGAAATAATGTCAACATATAGGGACAAGGGATCATATGATGATAAAAAATGCACTTGTGAATGGGAATAACTCACAAGTGTTACCCAAGTCCGCGGGGGCCGCGGAAGTCTTTTTTGCAAAATTCCAAAAAGTGTTACCCAGGTCCACGGATTCACCCATACCTTGAAGAAGAAACATGTAAAAACATTACTACTTTTTCTTCCTCTAAACTTTATGTGTAGATCTATAGATATGGGTCGAGGAGTAATAGGAGTTATAGATTTGATCAATCATCTCTATAACTCCTAATACTCCAAGACCTATTTCTACAAATACTTTGAGACCCATTTGATCAATCATATCTAATACTCCTACTACTCCAAGACCCATTTTTATAACCCTTAAGATTGACTAGGACCTCGACCGAGGTCTTAACAAAACCTCGACTGAGGGTTTGTTAAACCCTCGGTCGAGGGATTTACAAACCCTCGGTCGAGGGTTTGTTAAGACCTCGGTCGAGGTTAATAGCTCAGTCGAGGGCTTAAGAAAATAGATTTAGCCCACATTCAAACAAATGAAAAATTTTATGTGCCTTGCAGAGGTGTAAACCCTGCCATTCCTAGCACATAACTGAGCGGAGTTGATACTGATAAATTCACCAACGAATCTTCTATCCATTGAGGTATCATACACGCATTTTGGCATTCATATGAAATTTATTTTTTAATTACTTCTAAAACTTATACTTAGAAAACCACACTGCAACTTCGAAGCAGCTCAAAGAAAAATCCGCAGAGTTAAAAATACACAGCCAAAAAATTATTAAAAATGCACACATCACATATCGACATGTCCTCTTCAAAAGGGTATCTTTGGTTTTTCAATTTTTGAAAACATAAAAAAATTTCTTTACATGGACAAATATGTGTTTAAAACGATGCTGAAATTGAATGTGGTCACTTTAAAAAAATAATAAATAATTGTATAATGCGAAAAAAAATTAACAAAAAAATATGCACATCACACTGCATTTTATGTAGATCATGCTCATATATATATATTTTTTTAAATTATTAATGCAAGATTGAATTACTCTATGTGGACACGAGCCACTTATTAGCTTCTTCAAATTTTTAAGGTCACACAGTTCATTAAATGCAAAAATTCACACATTAAATGACATCGGAATATTTTTTTAAAAATATCACTATGAAGCCAACATAATATTCTACAATTTGTTTTTTTACTGCA
The DNA here is from genome assembly GCA_001517045.1 of Pseudotsuga menziesii. Classification (NCBI taxonomy): domain Eukaryota; kingdom Viridiplantae; phylum Streptophyta; class Pinopsida; order Pinales; family Pinaceae; genus Pseudotsuga; species Pseudotsuga menziesii. The sequence continues at coordinate 105,779 of LPNX010085934.1, forward strand.
ACTCAAAATTCACATGGCATATATGCGTTTTGAGGGCTTCTATCTAGCACATGAGTAAAAAATCAGGTTTTCATCGCCAAATTTGGCCAAAAAGTGTTACCCATCTTCATGGAATCACCCACACTCGAGTGTGCATTAATGGCGAATTGCTTTCGGCGCTCGAATTCATGAATGCGTGATGGGAATATCGAGGTTGTCGGTCGGTGTTGGTTATGAAAATGGTCGATGGCGTTATGTTGATGGGCATGATGTTGTTTATCAAAATGATAATTTCCTGTCATAGTTTTCTGCATGTATGGTAATATTTTTCTTTCTTGATTTTTAGATTTTTATAGATTTTGTTTTAACTATTATGGTCATTATAGGATTTTTTTTTCACTATGTTTACTTCTAGTTTTTGTAGCATTTTAGTCGAGCTCCATTAATGAGTTTCCGAAATACTATGCCTTGTAACGTCCTTAGTTAGACTGATCCGTTGGTATGTATCTCTTCGACAACATAGGGTCCCATCCATTCTGTATGGAGCTTTTTAGGTTTACCTTTTACTCGACTAATGTATAGTAAATTTAGATCTCCTATCGACAATTTTTTGTTCTTGATGTTTCTGTCATGCCATGCTTTTTGTTGTTGTTTCTGGATTTCTTGATGTTGTATTTCCATTAGTCGATGTTCTTCAAGTTTGATTAGTTGCAATAGTCGGTCCTTTCTTCCTTGTTCGACATCGACATGTAGAATCTCTGTAATGATAGGTGTCTATTGTCGAAAGTGTAATGGAACTACTGCTTCTTGTCCATAGACTAGTCAAAAAGCATTTTGGTCAGTCGAGCATTTATATGATGTTTTGTATGCCCATAATACTGCGGGTATTTTCTCATCCCAATCATCCTTATCAGCATTACATATTTTAGTTAGTCCTCTTGTTAATGTTTTATTAAATGATTCAATTGCTCCATTCAACTGAGGATGGTATGATGTACTCCAATGGTGGTCGATTTCGAACTGGTCGGTTAAGGTTTCGATAGTTCTATTGATGAAGTGTGTTCCCTGGTAGCTAATTAGGGTTAGTGGACATCCAAATCTGATGATTATATTCTCATAGATAAACTTAGCGGCTATCTCACTAGAACATGTGTTGACTAGTTCAGCCTCGACCCATTTAGTTACATATTCGACTGTAGTTATGATATACCTTGCGCCTATCCTTTTTGCTGGTATAGGAAATGGTCCTATGAAGTCGATGGCCCAAATTTCAAATGTCAATCTTGGGTTTACTGATATCAAAGGCATTTCCATGCTAGGGAGAGGGCGAACTAGTTGTAGAAATTCTAAAGCCTTGATGGCATAAGGAATTTCATAAATTGGCTAAGGATCTAGGCACACAATTAACCTCACAGAGAATTGTAGAGAATTAGAATAAGGAGAGAAGAAGAAGAATAAATGAACACACATTAATGAATGATCAATAAATGATAATTGATATTATTACATAGGTAATACATCCTTATAAAGGAAAAAGGAGTTTCATGAAGACAACTCAAGCTAGCTGATAAAGCAGGCTTACTAATTATGATAAACCCCATAGTTGACTAAAGCACTTTCCCAATCTACCAAGCACCTCACAAATTAGAAATAGCATGTGTGAGTGATGATGAGTGAAGGAAAGACTTGCTAATCCTAGAATATGGAGAGAAAATAATGGAGGATGGGTTGGCAACAAAACCTGCTAGTTTCCTAGTTGACTAGCTTTACCTTATCCATAAAAAAGCAGGATAAAGCAGAAAAAGTAGAATAAAGCAGATTCTGTTGTAAAGCACAATTACCAATTTTGGATGGCCATAAAGTGGTCAAGATCAACCCAGAATCAGAAATAAATCATTCCTAGGATATAGATGGCAAGTGTTGACTCTAAGGTGCAAGTGGATGCCAACTATCTAAGCTAGTGGGTAGGAAATTAATCAAATAATGATTAATTATTTTATGAGTGGGTTTATTATATTCCAACACCCCCCTTTAAGCCTGACTTTATGATGGTATTCCTGAACTAATCAAAAATATATATGCATATAGGGCCCAGCAATAAAGCTATGGTCACCCTTTTACAATTTATGTTATCCAAAGAAATGAGGAAAGAGGCAAAACCTCAAGGGGAAAATCTTCCCTCAAGAAAGGACATGAAAAGCAATACCAAAAATGTTGAACTGCTGGTGTTGCTGCTGCACCAAAGTAAATGCTGATGTCTGGAGGAATCTTCTTCTTGGGAAGAAGATAAATTTGCTCACCTGGATCAAGGACAGCTACAGGATGGAACTAGGACCATCATTAGAGGAATTTTGGGGTCTAAAATGGGCCTCCTAAGGAAAATAGTAAAATAATAGTTAAAATAATAAAATAATATTGATTAATTTTGGAGGAAGAAAGAAAAAAACTACTTTTTGTGTTCGTATTTTCGACATATCTCCCTGTGTTTTTACTCAAATTTTGATCAGGAGAGCTCATTGGATGCGGAATTTGATTCCGCATCCAAAGAGTACCCACACTGCATACTTTTGATGGACCTTGCTACCCCAAAAACAAGAAATACCTGAAAAAAATGTGATGATGACATCATCATCATGTTTTTTCAGGTATTTCTTGTTTTTGGGGTAGCGGGGTCCATCAAAAGTATGCAGTGTGGGTACTCATTGGATGCAGAATCAAATTCCGCATCCAATGAGCTCTCCCGATCAAAATTTGAGTAAAAAAACAATGAGATATGTCGAAAATACGAACAAAAAAAGTAGTTTTTTTTAAATGACAAATATGTCAATTCAACCATTATGGTTGGCTTATTTTATTGAAATTCTATTGGTTCTTGAATTCCAACTCACAAAAACTTTTTTTGGCACGTTTTCTTATAAGACCCATTTTAGACCCCAAATTTCCTCTAATGTTAGAACAACTAAAATCCAATGATGTGAAGGCAATACTGTAGGATCTTGAGACTTGTAATCAGCTCTAAGATGATGAGATGACTTGAAATTCGAACCAGTAGAGATGAAATGAGCTCTAGATAGGTGAAATAACTGTCCAAGTGAGTGTATCATGTCTCCATCTTCATTTACACAGAGAGGATGTGTGGAAGTGATCATGTAGGAACATAGAGAAGGCATAGGATCAAAGAGTGTGAATGAATGGGATCCATGGGTTGATCTAGCTTCCAAAGAATCCAAGAGAACACAAATAAGCACAACAGTAGACTCATGGGAATATACTGGTAAAGAATCATCTATGGTAGAAGTATGAGAGGTGGAAAGATAGTGATGTTCAAAATCTTCAAGGAGGCTCTGAGAATGAGTGCCAAGAACAAAGGAGGAGCTGCAGAAGCATAAGGGATCAAGTATGGTAAGTGGCAAAACATTGGAAGGACTTGATTTGGCTAAGCAAACATCTTGGAAGTCACTGGGTTGCGCACCATCAAGAAGAGAGTCATGCACAAAGTGTGAGAGGTCTGGCATATGGATCTCAGAATCCATGATAGAAGACATAGAGAACACTGAATGTGTGAGTGAATCATCCATAGAAATAGCAGCTCCATTAGTCACTTCTTTTTCATCAATAGCATCATGAGAAGATGAATCAAGATCTTCTACTTCAAAAGACACAGAAAAAGATGGCTCTTCAATATTTGCTTCTTGATTGAAAGAGGAAGCATTTGAATCAAAGAGAGTAGTAGCAACAGGAACTATATGAGAAACTTCTTCTTCATGATCAACTTCATTAGAGACTGTAGAGGCTGAGACATATTGAGAGAGAGAAATCATTGAGGGGCTAGAGGCACTCTCCACATAGCTAGAAGGATCCTCATTGTCCTTTCCCAAAACTCTATCCAATGTTTTCCAGAGATCCTTTGGGTAATCAACAAAATCAATAAGGTAGCGAATGCATGGAGAGATAGATAGACAAATAGCTCCAATTTCTCTATCACAGTCATTCAACCAATCACTTAGCTATTCATAAGATTCTTCACCAGTTCCAATAGATATCTCATAGAGACCTTGTCTCTTTAGATATGAAATCATCTTCAGTTTCCACTCTGAATAGCTTGTGAATGGATAAAGAAGAGGAACTGATACTCTTGAATCCATTTGAAGTTGAACCTGCAAAATAAACCTGCAAATCTGAAAAAGGAGGATTAATTAATGAACTCTCAAAGATCTGATATCATGTAGAGCTTTGATATCCTCAGCTCTAATAGCATGTAGAACTTAAACTTTGAGAACCTTAGCTCTGATACCATGTAGAAATTCTAAAGCCTTGATGGCATAAGGATTTTCATAAACTGGCTAAGGATTTAGGCACACAATTAACCTCACAGAGAATTGTAGAGAATTAGCATAAGGAGAGAAGAAGAAGAATGAATGAACACACATTAATGAATGATCAATAAATGATAATTGATATTATTACATAGGTAATACATCCTTATAAAGGAAAAAGGAGTTTCATGAAGACAACTCAAGCTAGCTCATAAAGCAGTCTTACTAATTATGATAAACCCCATAGTTGACTAAAACACTTTCGCAATATACCAAGCACCTCACGAATTAGCAATATCATGTGTGAGTGATGATGAGTGAAGGAAAGACTTGCTAATCCTAGAATATGGAGAGAAAATAATGGAGGATGGGTTGGCAACAAAAGCTGCCAATTTCCTAGTTGACTAGCTTTACCTTATCCATAAAAAAACATGATAAAGCAGAAAAAGCAGAATAAAGCAGATTATGTTATAAATCACAGTTACCAATTCTTGATGGCCATAAAGTGGTCAAGATCAACCCAAAATCAGAAATAAATCATTCCTAGGATATAGATGGCAAGTGTTGACTCTAAGGTGCAAGTGGATGCCAACTATCTAAGCTAGTGGGTAGGAAATTAATCAAATAATGATTAATTATTTTATGAGTGGGTTTATTATATTCCAACACTAGTCATTGACATCTGTCACATTGACTGACAAAATTTTTGCAATCTCTGTGGAGTGTCAGCCACCATAACCCTGACTGTTGGATTTTCTTTGTAGTCGTGTCTGCTTGGAAATGTCCTCCTGTAGGTCCATAATGTGCTTCATGCATAATGTTGTCTCATTCATGTTCTAGTACACACCTTCTGAGGATGTCATCTAGTCCCATTTTGTATAAGAATCCATTTATAAGACTGTATGGTGTATCCTTCTTAGATAAGATCTACTTCTTCTTTGTACTCATTCCTTCTGGTGCTTATCCATCTTCTAAGAATTGGTCTATTTCTTCTAATTCTGTCGGGACTGCTTCTATTCAAAATAGATGTGCATCCGGTAAGTCATCTTCGACTCCTGTCGGTTCCTCTCCAGTGTCGATTCGGGATAAGTGGTTGGGACCAACATTTAACTTTCCTGGTCTGACAACAACTTCGAATTCAAATTCTTGGAATAATAGTAGCCATCGACAAATCCTTCCATGATGTAGTGGTTTATTGACGAGATATTTAAGTGCCTGATGGTCTGTATTAGAATATAAATGGGTTAGCTAGAAGATAATGTCGATATTTTTGTAATGCGAAGACCATTCCTAATGATTTTCTTTCTGTTGTCGAATAGTTTCTCTCAGCTTTGTTTAATTTTCTGCTACTGTAAACTATAGGATAACCCATTCCATCATCTCCTGGTTGAGTTAATATTGCTCCTATTTCTAGGCTTGATGCATCAATATGAACATGGAATTTGATTGACCAGTTTGGAAACCTTAGGATTGGTGCTTCGACTAGTTTTCTTTTTAATTTTTCGAATGATATGTAGCACTCCTCTGTCCAGTTAAACTCTTTATCTTCCCTTAATAGTTCTTCAAGTGGATAGGTCATATCTGAATAATATCTTATGAATTTTCTGTAATATCCTGTGTGGCCAAGTAACACCCTGACTTGTTTTGGGTTTACTGGTGGTTTTAGGTTGAGGATAATTTTGATTTTTGCAAATTCAACATTAATACCATCCTTACAGATAATGTGTCCTAATAATATCCCTATAGGGGTGACAAATATACACTTCTTGATATTTAAGGCTAATTGGATTTGTTGACATATTTCCAACATAAGTCTTAGCCACTTTCAATGATCCTTTAACATGGAGTATATTGTCCAATCATCAAAGTATATGGCCATAGTCTTGTAAATATATTCTTGAAATGTTTAGACAACATTTCTAGAAAATACTGCAGGTGCATTCTTTAATCCAAAAGGCATAACCTTGTAACCAAATGAGCCAAATTCACATACAAAGGGTTTTTTTTTATCCTCTTTAGCTATTGGCACTTGGTTATAACACGAGAATCCATCTGTAAATGAGTAGCATTCATGTCCTGCAACCTCTTTTAAGATTTCATCTGCATAAGGATTTGGAAATGGGTCTGTCAGTGTTACTTTATTTAGTTCTCTGAATTCTACACAAATTCTTAGTTTGGTCGAATCATGTTTCTTAGGTTGTACAACCATTGGACTTGCCCATTCTAATTGGTCAATAGGATAGATGATGCCTGCTGTAAGCATGCTATCAATTTCCTTTTTGAATATCTATTTGTATTTGTGAGCTAGCTTATATGGCCTTTTCTTCATAGGTCAAACATCAGGTTTAGTGCCAATCTTCATTTCTCCCATTTCGTGGACTAAGCCTTTGAGGTCTTTATAATCTCTAGAAAATAGATCTTGGAACTCTTTTAATAATTTCACTATCTCTGTGGTCTACTCTTCACTCCAGTAGTCACCAATCTTTGCCATTTTTGGTCGATCATCATTTGAGATGTCGAATTCCCTAGTTTTGACTTTAGCCTCTAGCCATTCTGATGCTTTGGCTTCATTGATTGGTTGAATTCCTTCCTTAAATTGTGAGAATGTGGTAGGGAAGTCAGCTACGGTCATTCTGTCGGTATCATGTTTGTCGGTTTTTTCCACTTTAAGGACTGTACAAATAGGTTTGGTCATTTCGACATGGTTTGATTTCCATCTGAAGCTTTTCCCTTCTGTATTTTCATTTTCTAACTGTAGTCTTGTCGACTGTGGTTTTGTCCTGGTTTGTATACTGTTGCATTTCATTGTCCGTCGGTTATCATTTAAGGGTTTGTTTTCTGTCGGCTGTATAAATTCTTTAATCTGTTTTGTTGTTTCGACCAAGTTTTCATTTTGTGGTATAAAGTTGAAATCTTTAATGAAATTTTATCTAAGTTCATTCCATAAGAATTTTTCACCTCTAGCTTCTTCCATTTTATACCATTTGTTTGGTAATTCAGAGAGGGTTGATAATTTCTCTATTTAGGGAGGCAGGATGACTATTGCCTCTGGTTAGTTAGATGCAGGGGGTGCTCCTTCATGTGTCGGTAAAAGTAAGTGGATAATTTGGTTGGAGGGTACCACTTGGAAGGTAACCCAATTTCCTTCTTATGGTCAACGGATAATGAGGTGTCTTCTAGTGTATGTTTCGTCATCTAGTCGACTCCATATACCAAAGTCACTAGCTCCTAGTCAGAGGTCCTCTTCAACAATAGTTTGTATCCGGGTACGTGGATTCAACAGAGATAGAGTTGTTCCTTCATGGGGAGCTCTTAATTGGGGAGCTTCTAGCTACTCTATCTACAATTCTTCTTCGGTAGGAGATGCCTCTTCTTCCACGCCTTCTTCTTGTCGATCATGACCCAACTCTGGTGGATTTCTTTTCTGGTCGGTCACCGTGGTACTCCTTCCTCTGTGCAGCGTTAAGGCTCTTTCTCTTCTTTCTTCCCTCCTTTGTTGTCTCTCTTCCCTCTCTATTTTCTGAATGTTCGACATACCTTTGTGTGCTACTATCTTCTTGATTTCCCTTTTGGTCGACTTCTCATTACTGGTGAATGGTATCTGCCTCTAGTCAACTAGAATACACTCCACTTTATCTTAACATATGACCAGCTACCCCCCCATAGCCTACCCGATGCTTTTAGAAATCCCAGATAGTTCGGTCTACTTGCTTACGAAGTATTCCCACTCCCTTTATGCAATGAATTTTTCCCACCTCTTTTTCTTTTCCACCCAGTTAGGGTTTAATGGTGGTCCGTGAAGTGATGGATGAGGTTTCACAATATGACCCACTCCCTTCTCGATCAGGAATTTGAATAGCAAGGTTGCTAAGGAGCACAAAAAATGCTTGGTGAGGTCTGTGTAAAATTTCTCCTTGACGATTTCCACCGAAGTTCTATCTTCTACTACTTGCTCCTTGCAGAAGCGTCAGCAATTTTTTCGAACCACTTCGACAAGTTTGTTCTTCTTCCTCAGATGAGTTTTTCTAGCCACTGTTGATATTTAGTCCCTTCCGGATTTTTCATCCAGGAATTTCTTCAGAAGTTAGGGCACTGATTCTACAACTTCTCATGTGTTTATGTAAAGAATCTTGCTTTTGCTTGTGCGATCATTAATATGTTTCTTCGTGCGTAATTCTGTAAATAATTTGCAACTTTACGTTCCCACCAGTCCTTGATCTCCTATTCTGATATCATTTGTTTGCATACATCTCAAACATGTACTACCAGCAACGGAACCAATGTTGTAATCTGACAGATCACATAAGGTTACCAAAACATACATACATAACAGAGACAAGAGATAAGAACAAGTAGGTGAATTAACAGATTATATTACATGAATGGGTCCATACAATGCAGAGAACTGAATCTAGTTCTCATCTCGCTCAACAGCCTAATATATATGATTACAAAATATTTACAAAATAACTACCTGTCAGTTCAGTGAACCGACATGACCTTAGGTTCCCGACCTAATCTCTAGTTTAGTCGACCGATTGACTTAGTTGGCTAATCGACCTAGTCAGCTATCATTCAAGTCGACTTATCAACTTGCTCCTCCAACAGAGATGAACACCATTTATTTCATCATTTCCTTTGATGATACTTCCTCCTCATCACCTTCCACTATGAGTGTGTTTATGAAAATGAGTCCCTATGACCTATATGTTCATCCCTTTTGAACCGATGAGGAAATACCATGCCTACAACCTGGGGACATGAATATAAACTTTCCTAATCATCCTCACCATCCCCATCGATGTTATTGGGGGAATCCACCCCGATGCATGTGTCCCCCATCATTATACAACCAAGATAACTTTCCACTATAGGTATCCACCTCATTATACACCCACCTTCAAATAGTTTCTTGATCTCATGTTTGTGCCTCCTCACAAGAGAATCTACATCCCTCGACACCGTTTGAATACAAGGAATAAATAAATACCTTAACATTGGAATAGTGGGAATACTCACTCATTTTGAACCTACCCCATCACATCTATCTCAGTACTTCAACGAGCCTATACCTCATCACCAAACATATGTGATCCATAATCACAAACCCCATTCCCAAAGCATAGGAGTGGGACCTTAACCCTACTCACTTTTTCACATGCATTTTCTCAACCATTTCCTAAGGTCACATGTCATACTGCATCTATTTTTTGCACCATTTTCATCGTCGGAATCCATATTCCGTGCCTTTTGTGATTATTGGGCCCATTTCTCGAGATCACCGACCTTTCATTGGGACACCTTTTATGGCTTTCCTTGGTTTGTGTGCCATCATGTGAGTCATTTTATATGTGTTTCTATGCATTCTTTATATTCCAAATGCACATTTATGCTTGAGTATCTTTGTTTTATATACAAATATAGGTTACGGTTATGATCCTCCCTCGACAGTACCGACTGCTTCTATAGGTATAACCCCTTAACTGGCATATATGAAACCATTCCCCTTTGTCAAATTGATGAATTGCCTTAGTTTTTGTCCCTTGATCCTATAGGATCCCTCGTTTTCAGAGTAATTGGCCTCATCCATCCACCCCTTTAGTTTTCTCTTTCTTGAGAGCAAAGCCTCCCTTCACATAGGCTATTGTCTTGTAGAACCCCTCACATTTATCACCCATGTCATTTGCATCCCCCTAGGATTGGGAGTTTGTATAGTTTGGAAGACTAAGATTGGAACCTCATGCATTTCCTCATATTGTCACTCATTGGTTTCCCCCCTGGACTCCTAGCATGGAATTTATACTAAGCTTTTTTCTGAGTCCTTAAACAATGAAAAAAATCCTAACTGATATTTTCTCTTTTATAGTCATTAAAGGACATGAAAGAATGCTCATCTGTTGTAATTTTACCCCTTTTTTAGGCTATATGGACTATTCACAAAAAATGAATACTTTATTTCATTTCAAATATATGAAGATTTCTCCATTGCACACTTTTATTCCTTTTTAGTCCTTGGAGACTCAATTTACGAAAAATACCACCACTGGAGTTTTCTTCCTGTTTCCAAACTCGTTAAAATTGAAAACACTGACGAGCATCAACTGCCCCATAATCGATAAAAATCAATGAGATAGTGCCATATCGAGCACACTTATATACCTTATTTGATCTCTTTAAACCATGAAGAATTCCAAACCAGTGCTTCCCAACACCACTACTGATCACATCAGTCCCTTGTGCCAGCAACATTTCCTATCACCTTTGTTCAGTGTACTCTACAATTAGTCACTATTGGAATCACCATTGGATTCCCCCTCCTTTATTATCATCATTTCCCCTCTTCGAGTTCATCCAACTGTATTTATACCCATTTCATTCCCCCCTCCCCTACAACTATGTGTCCCTCCCCTGATATTAGTTTCATATGCTACCAGGTCATCAATGTCATCATACTCTGAACAAAGGAAGTTTGAGTCTTATTACTCATTCACCCTCATACCCACCTATAGTTTCTCAGTCCAACACCTTATTCCAATAACTCGATGGTTGTATACCTTGTTCTCCTATCAAGGAACCATTATTTCCTTAGTAGTTGCAGGTCTCCCTCTATTGACTCCAGCACATATATTACAGAGGATAAACCTAGAGATCCCTATACCTTGGTCGTACCACCATCAACAGGGAGTTCTTACAAACCATTTAACTAAGTCCTTATTGCTCTTTCATATGGTTTTCTCTCATGTTCTCATCATCAACCATATGATTTCACCATTGATATTCATGCAGGGTATGGTCTTGGCAATTGGTCTAGGACCTTGGATGTCCCTTGACTCTAGCACATTGGTAAGTCACTATGGAACCCTGTCATCATTATGTTCCTTTGAGTATTTAGGATGCATTGGATATATTATTTGGAATCCCTTCGCACTTCCCAGTACACCCAGTTCCAATTGCAATATATTGTACCTCTCATATTCATATCCTCAGTTGTCTAAATTCATCCAGTTGTTCGACCTTTCAGAGAATCAGTTGTGACCATGCACCCATGTTACATGCTAGTGTTTCCAATATCAGTTTTTCAGATCATCCATGATTGGACCACTAGATTAGTCCATGTCTGAGTCCTTATGGGACACCCATGATGTATACAACAATTCCTTTTCTATTATTTAGGTCCCCCTATGGACCCCACCATTTATGTATATTGAGATATTGATACGATCATGGGGATGCCCACCTTGTTATTCATTTGATATTATGTGTAACTCAACCATTTTTGGGGAGTTTTACTTCTAGTTACAGCCCTTGTATTTCATGCGAGACGTGCTCTCCATCCTCTCACACAACTCAAGTTCTCCACTATGCTTCTACTCATTGTCATTCAACAGTATAGATCCTATGATTTCTATCATCCATACAATGATCTCCTTACCTCACACATAAGGGGGGAATTTGTTGACACCACAAATTGTACAGTAAGCTCACTACCCTTTCTCATCTCACCCATATACCCACTTTCCTAAATTTAGGCCTACACAAACCTACAAAAATTAATATACATATCCATAATTGCACAACCATGTATTTCACATAAAAATATTTCCCAAAAAACAAAAAACAAAAAGAAAAAATACAAATAAAATGGGAAAAAGCATTCAAAATCCATAAGGAGCAGGAAACCCACAAAACAACATGCTAATACCATGGTTTTCCCCAAAACCTAGGGAAAACTTACCACCATCAAAATATTCCATAAATAGAGGGGTGGAGGCCCCCATTTACACAAGTTTGCTTCTCCTTACCGACACTCTACCAGTTTCACTCCAGACAACACTAGCCACAATTTGAGCTTGGAACGCCTATTGAGTATGACACCCATAGAGACTCGAAGTGGAGAACCAGTGATAGTCAGAGACCAAAAGCATAGTACACCATGAAACTACAAGGGCCCGTCACCATTCGAGATAACTCAGAACTAGTTGTAAATCCTTATTCATTCCAAAGAATGAAAGAAAAAAACATTTATTTCTATTACATGTTGCTTGAATGTCTTATATTTTTACTATACTAGGATTCTATTCTTATTGTTTCACATTTGAATTCACCTTTTATTGTTACTGTTCATGGTTTACTTTTATTGCATATTTTTTACGGTGAAACATTTACATTACCTGCTTTGTCATTTATGGCTCGTGAGCCTTGATACTTTAGATTATATTCCTTATTACATAGTTTGGTCCACATTTTTACTTGTTTTTATCTATTGTTACCACACTCTATCACACATAAGATCCATGAAATACAATCTCTCGTGTGCCTTCTGCCTTGGCTTCTAGAAGCTGGTAGAATCCCATTTTTCACCTATTGGAGTGTAAAAGCACTCATAACAAAAAACATGGGGATACATTCTATAAGAAGAAATCAGGTTAAAGTTATGTTTTTGGAATCACATTGAGAGCTCATGTTTCAATCTCATTCCTCCTCCATGTTGGCATACACAAATCTCTCTTTACCTCTTACCCTTAGAGGCAACAATTTCTCCATTGTTCTCTTCTAGTTATCTTGCAATTCTGTGGACAAAGAGGACCTCCCTAAGTGATATTGTTGACTTCCCTCGAATATTGCACCTCCCAGGTGACACTAACATATTTTTTTGGACCATTAGATAATAAAAATTTTGTTTGACACACTCCTGTTCAAGCTTGTTTGGTTTATCTCTTACCCCTCTCTTTATTTTAGTCTATTTATTGTCCTTTTTTTGTTTTTGTTACCAATCAAGATTTCACTTGGCCATTTGGGGTTTAGTTCTTTGAATTCCCAAACATAACGCTAGGTCCCTGATGCAACCTCAAGTATTCTCTCACTATTATTAGGTTTTCCATCTTTGTGGGTATTTTTCCCACGACAAATAGATTTGAAAATCTTCAAATAAAACAACATCCAATCCATGTCCTTATTGGAAAGAGGTGTACTTAGGTGTAATTTTATCTCAAGTGTCCAAAAAAATGAATGGTCCATTGATCCTATTCTTGGATACTAGTCTATGGTTAGTTTCAATTCTCTTCCTAAAGCCATTTAGGGACACTCAAGGAAAATTTCTATTGCGGGAATAAAAACCAATATGAGTAGCAAGATTGAGTGCCATAACCCCTTGAAACTTGGTTTCGGCAAGGAATACATGACCATGATTTCCACAGGATCCATTAGCATAGTTTCAAAAAAAATCCCTATGATGCAAATATTGCATTGTATCTTACTGAGAAAACCCCTAGTTCCTATAATCGTTGAATAAAAGAAAATATAGTGCAAGGAATCATGGGAGAGGGGTGTCATTATGTGTAATCCAATGTCACGATTCCAACAAAATTAATGATTTGTTGATCTCTAAGTCTCAATTATCATTTTATGGTGAGTTTCAACTTGCTTCTTATAGCCATTCATAGACACTTGGAGAATTTATAACTTAGTAATAAAAAACAATTTCAGTGGAACAATTAATCACGATAACCTCCTACAAGTTTGTTTTTGCAAGTTGACATGACCATGATTTCCACATGCTCTATTGGTTTAGTTTTCAAATACCTTTTCTTTAGGAAATTCTAGAGTTTGATATTGTGATGCTAAGGTTTATACTACTACATTTTAGGCAACTTAATCCGTATATTTTTGTTTTAGTTGTAGAACATTGATATATGCATCTTCTTAAGAGAATTATGTCGATGATATGATTACAATAAATTCCAAAAGCAATGACTCTAGGTATCTAATCTACGTATGTGAGATAATGTATCAGTTACTTGACTTTATTACATCAATTTATTATAAAAACAATCTCACTCATAAATCTCTATGCAATGTTTGGGTTGTTATTTTACATTATGAAAACCCCTTAGATGTTATGAATAAACATCATACATGATTTTTAATGGATCAGTCCATTACATAAAATGAGTTTTGATCAATCAAGCACTTCATCACTTTACTTTTGATGCATCAATTGAGCACTTTATCCATTCAATTTAACTCAATATGAAAACATCCAACTCCCTTCAATTAATTGAGTTCCAATTTTTAAGTAGACTTGACAATATCATTGCTTACCACCCCACCCTTTGCATGAAATAAGGATTCACTATAGGGGAGGCGTGCCCTCTTCAAAAAATCATAATGTTTTAGACGACACACTAGCCTCTACATGCAGACCTTTCATGTGATTTCCATGACTCATAAAAATGGAATCCCATATTCTACAGCCATGACAAATCTATAAAATTAGTAGTCTCCTTAAAATCATAAAAGTGAGGAGAAGAGAAGTTATATTATTCGTATTTTGTACTTATTATACTATTTTATTTGTTTATATATTATAATGCAATTGAAACTCACCTATATTGTTTTGAACTTTCTTTTGTGTTCATATTGGTGCACACACGCACACACACACACACACACACACACACACACACACAAATTTTCATTTTATTAATATACTTTGTCGCACTTTAATATGGTGTAATATTAACAATATAACACATATAATCATCATAGCATGAAATTAATACTATCTTTTAGTTTTGAAAGTTTAGTTTTTATCAAGAACACTACAGCTAATGATCCCATTAATGATCACCTAGAGTTTGCTGAGATTGGATTAGACATAGGAGGTGATGATAATGATGATGATGGATCAGATAAATATGATGATGACAATGGTGAGCATGTTGATCAAGATGAGAAGGATGATGATCATGATGATGATGTTGGTGGTGGTAGACAAGGATGCTACTCATGAGCATGCCAATGATTATTACTAGATATAGACTTATTGGGTTATGGGAAGCTGAATAAAGTGCTAATGTAGAATAAAAACTAGAATCTATAAAGGAAACAAAACTAGGTGTTAAATTGGAAGCTAAATGTGTTGTCAATGAGAATGAGAAATGTGAATAAAGCATAGGTATTTACTGGGGAGAAAAAAGGAAGAAAAACTAGGTGCTAAATGGGAATCCAAATGATGTATTGATTTGGAAGAAAAAAAGGATGCAAAACCAAGTGTTATACTGGAAGAAAAACATGGTATTAAAGTGGAAAACAAACATGGAATTACAGTCATGGCTTTAATGTAAGTAATATATGATGATATAATGTATGTTTTTTTTGTAAGTTCCATAGCTAAATTATATTACTCTACAAAAAAATATAGCAGAGAGTGTATCAAACTGTCTTGGAGAGTTTAAAGGCCCCACACAAAAAAACTTTAAATAGAAATCCACAAGTGGCCTTCAAATGCAAGGGAAACTAGTCTATCAAAAAACTGACTTGTTGAAATCAAGAAAGTCCTAGATCTATGGAGACTGTCCCTGAATGTGGACCAGTGCTACAGTATCCCCTGCTAACACCCAACAAATATACCATGCTACCACTATAGAAAAAATTATGGAAGAACTAATATTTAACAAGCTATTTGAAAAAACTAAGATCATGAGATTACTTGGAGAAGTGGTTGGAATATACACCATCATTTTTTCCTCCAGAATTGAACAACAATACTCTCCAAAGTTGGTATATATTTCGTTGGTACCTTTGGTGGAAAGAGAATATAGTTTTAAAAAATAAGAAGGGTTTACTGAATCCTTTTTAATGTCCCCAATTAAATAAATTTCAAATAAGACTATTTGCAAATAACGTTTCACCAACCTACTAGTTCCCTAAGTTGAGATGGAGACATAAATTTTGTAATAAGGGGATATAAGACCCAAAAGGAATTTATTTTATGATATTAACATTTAAATGGGTCACATAAATGATAAATTCCAATAAAATAAGGTGGCATGGGTTCATGAAGACACTTGGAAGCTTGTGAATCCTTTGGGTGTTTAGATTCCCTGCACACTTGACATAATATTTATCCAAAATTTAAACACATGGGTAATGTAAAATTATTGGATGGTAATGTGGTGTCAAATATAATATAATGAGCCAAGGAAGTTGAATTGGTAAAAAAGGGTAACTCCAGTTTAAGATGAAGATACTAGATGACAAGGCGTGCCACTTGGAAGGAGATTCTATACACTCTATGACAACAAAAGATGGAAGATTCTATGACAAGTATAAAAAATTCAGACCTGATTGCTGACATATGAAAATATGACATTTCAGTGATAAAAATATCCACCAATAGGTCTAATGGTGAGTTAGAGGCAGTCATTCGAGTTGGGGAAAGAATTGAAGCATGAAGAGGAAGACAAGTGTCATGAGAGTTACTAAACCACTAAGATGAGTTGGAGGAAGCTTATGGAGGGAAATTCAACCTTAGGAGGCCTCATGAAGTTAATAAAAGGATTTCATGAGGAAGGATAATGTATTTTGATCATTTTTTAATTTTTCTTTGGCATTTTGGAGAGCTTTTTCTTGTCCATTGCATGGTGAGTGTTCACTCTCCTTGCTTGTGAACCAATTTCGAGGGAGTTGGATTCCTTTCCAAGTTTGTTGATGGAGAGGCCATTCATAATACTCATGGGAGATTAATGAAGGATTTTTATTTTTAGTTTGAATTTCCATACAATCGAATTCTCATCTATCTGCCCGTTCTCTCATTCCTTCTTCTCCATGTCCCAACACTTACATTTTATGACGCACTTATTGGAGTGATTCTTGCGCCTTGCTGAGGGTAGTTGATGCCCAAGATTTGATACATGATTCATGGCTCTGTAATATCATATACATATGATTTGTAATTCTAAATATCATAAATATATGTATGAAAGGCTCACATTCCCCATGCTCTTGAATAACTAGTTTTCATGGATTTGGATTCAATACTGAAGTAGATTTATATCATATTTGTATGAGTAAATTTATATGAGTTGTATGATGATGGGGAATAAATATATGATGTATGGCTTTGTAATATTATTTCCACGTGCTCCATAAGTCTAAATATCATAAATACATGTATCAAAAGCTTGCATACCCATGCCCTTGTATCACTAGTCTTCATGGATTTTGGCTTCAATATTGAATTAGTTTTATACCATATTTGTATTATATATATTCTATGAGTTTGAGGATTTTGTGACCAAAATATATGATGTATTACTCTGTCATTTCATGTCCATAACCTCTTTGGATCAAAATTTCAAAAAAAGGGAAATTATAGATTTGATAATGTTGTGACAGCCATATATGATGTGTTACTCTGTAATTTCATGTCCCTGCTCTCCATTGGTCTAAATCCAATAAATCCATATGTGAAAATATTGCAATTCCATGCTACTAATTCACTAGTTTTCACGTATTTGACTCCCATACTGAAAGAGATGTATACCATACTTGTATGAAGAGATTTATGGTGTTTAATACTATTTGGGAATAAATTTTTATTCTTTATATGGTCCCCGTATTTCACATACTTATCTGAACCTTTAACTCTACCTTTCATATGTCAAAATCGAGCTAGTTATGCATTTTCCCCATAAGCAGTTTCACTTAAAGTTATCAAACAAATGTGGAACTCTATAACCAGTTTTAAGAACTAATAACATGTGTAATGAAGGTCCATGTGTTCTTATATAATCCACCATAATCTTCTTACAAATTTGGGATGTTCGTACATGAGTTGGGAAGCCTAGTTGGCCTACACCATAGGGGGGATTTCATCACAATTTCCTAGTAATTTTTGGAATTTTTGTCATCAACCCCAAACAACATTTTAGAGGTATAAATTATGATACAAAGTATCCATAAACCACCTTGGTATGTTTTAATACACACCATACCATCTCCTTTCACATTCGGGACCATTTGGAGTCAGTTTGAACCCCCTCTAGTCTTGACTAGGAAAGCTCAAAAATTGCCCAAATTGCCTTTTCTACAAAATCCAAAAAAGGGACATTACATCCTTGCATTACATATCCTTTAACTTATGGCCACTGGAGGGCCCAAATTCTACTTTGTCATGAGATATAAGGGGTTTATTTTTCTTCCACTCAACTTGATGTTCCAAATATTGGGAATCCTACAAAGGACCCAATGAAGGAGAAGGATGAATACCATGGAGCCTGTTGGAAAAGACCCACCAACAGAGCCTCATTAACAAGGATTCTCACTCTGTCGATGTCCAACTAGCGCAATCTCCCTGAGCACTAGCCTAGACAGGTTTTACCCTGCCCAGCAACATCCATAGAGCGGACGAAGTCTCACTCGAGATGTTCGAGGGGGATCTGTCCGAACCGATTTTCCAATAGTGAGGAGGGAGGATGTGGGATCTGATAGGGAGACAACATAACTATTAGATCCATAACTATGCAGTCATCATTATTTCATTTCCACAACTACAAATTTCATCATACATTTTTCACAGTATCGCTAGCGTAGCAGCATTACTTATAAAACATATTAACTCATAATGCAACAGAAATATGACATAATTAGAACAAATTGAAGCAACATCAATATAGTAGAAATGGAATAGACCACAACAACATCATAACATATTAGATCGCAAACATATTAGATCATAGAGGCTTCATAACGGATTAGATCGTAGTAGCGAAAACAGTAGACTAAAAGACAAGATTTATGCAACAATTGTCATATCATATTAATTATGCACAAAGGATCCCAAAACGGGCAATTATTCTCCACAACACAAGGCTGAATACATCAGGAAAAAACCTAGATAGATCATAAATACAACAGAAAGTTCTCCAAAACCATAGACAGATCACACCAGACCTCAAGCGATAATCGTGTTCAAGATAATATTGATCTCAACCTCGATAATGTCTTTCACAATTGAAAAACTAGTCTTATATATAGACTTGTACCTTTACATTGAAGGTCCACTTTTAAATAACTTGCAAGCGCTAATGACCTATTGTGACAAAACTTGGTCAAATACCATATTAAATATCCAAAACAGTTATTTTTCCTCCCATCGCGTTGATCTGGCCTTGCGTGGTACTGCATGAGCTTGCGCAGCTGTCACGACGCTGCACAACTCACTTACCAAAACCCCTGCCAATAGGACCCCAACACAGTCTTGTGGCTCATCCCCAAGCCATGTCAGGTTGATAAGGTATATGCCGACGTACACGCCTTGAATTATTTGAAGTGCTGCACAATCTCACGAACCTGAAGCTGGACTTTGTCGACAACACTTTGACATTTAGTGAAATCCTGCTACACCGGGTGCTCTTCCCTAGCCTTTCCATCGACCATCTTTTGATTCTCTTGCACTGCCTGTAGCGTGGCGACTGCTTTAATAGCCAACTGTCCACCAATTTTCTAAAACCCATCTAGTTGAGTGCGGTGCTTTTGTTGGTGTTCCTGGGCACAGGAATCTCTTTGCTGAATATTCTTTAACTCCTCGGCCCTCGTGATCTGCACCATCAGTGGAATTTCCCACGGTGATGTCTTCAACATCGTTAACTGAACTTCAGCTTCTTGCACCTACGTTGTCAACTGATCAAGCTGCTCATCTTGGAAAACTCTCTTCCAAAACTGCGTTGTCGCCTCCATGATTGTCTTGGATTCTTGCTCCATGGTTTCAAACTGGGTCACGATTTCTTCAATAGAATCCTTCCGTTCCGCAACCTTCTCCTACAGCGACGTTGGATGGACCAAGGCATTGAGCAGGAGATTGGTGTCCCATAGCTGGATAATATTTTTCCCCAATTTCTTGTCCTTATCGACTGGGGTGATCTCGGCTATTCTCTCAAATATATGCTGACAATCCTTACTGATAGCTTTCTTAACCTCGCCACATCTTGCACACAATTGCGCTTGTTCAATGATCAAGAATTCTTGTACCTTCTTTAGCTTCATAATCTCCTTGGCAGCTTTTTGCTGGAGCTCATCCTGCGTCTCCTTTAATGCGTCTATTTCTCACACTTTTTATTCTGCCAGATACACCTAGAACTAATGTAGCTTGTCTACCTCTTTCTGCAACTTCTCAGCTGCACTCTGTGACTGGACATATCCCTCAGTCATCTCCTTCTATCAATCCACCAATTCCAGGGTGGAAATGTTTTGTAGCTCCACCAACATTGTAGCAGATAACTTGCTTAGATCCAAATCCATGCTCTAGATTGGTCGCAGCAACTGGTGTACTTCCTCATTTCCCACGTCAATCATAGTCAGGGGAACTTACACATTCCTATCCCAAGGCTCAGTGCTAATTGATGGGACATCCTGCATCATAGGTCTCACAGAGGTATGTCTAGAAACAATATTAAAAATGGAATTTAACCTATCTCTTACGACACCAAATTCCTCATGGTTTGACTCTCGGATCGCCTGCATTGCAGCCTCAGAGGAGTTCATGACCACTTTCATGAGACGCTGCAGTTGGTCCTCCACCCCCAACCTAATACCACTACCTGCATATTATTCTTGGTAACATTTGGTCCAAGTCTTCTCCCACATGCATTGTCCTTTGGCCTCGGGATCTGTCGATGACTCATTGTCAGAGTTGTGAACACTTAGCTCCTTCTAGGCAGGCTCTTTCGGGGCATCAGGTGGTGGCTCCTTTGAAAGTTCCTCCTAAATCACAGGGTCACACCATTTAGCTGGCCAGTCTTGAACAATAGCATCCAATTATTCAGTCGTGAATTTGTAAGCCAGAGGTAGCCACTTCCTTTCGAAGTCCCGTCGTGCCTGAATATAAATAGAATGTGGCCCGATAGCGAACTGAATGAGCTGATGATACTTGGCCGACCAATCTTGAATAATAGCATCCAATTCTTCAGCCGTGACTTTGTAAGCCAGATGTAGCCACTTCCTGTCGGGGTCCCATCATGCCTGAATATAAATAGAATGTCTCCCGATAGCGAACTGAATGAGCCACTGATACTTGGTCGCTACATAAGGAGATACTCAGGGAACTGTGACAGCTGTGGCTTGCAGTGCTTCCCATTAGACCCAAAACTGAATGGAAAAGTCCACCTATCGATTGGGCTCTTCAATCCACCATAATTTCTGATATCGTGCACCTCGGCACACCTTCACTGCATCAACTATCATTGGTTGGTAGTCTTCAGGTTCCATCCAAGCGACTGGTGCAATAAGAATTAATAGCCAACTATATGAAAATGGCCACCTAGCCTGAGCAGAGAGAGCATATTCGAGCAATTGGTTAAGCAAGAACAAATACCTTTTCATCTGTGCTCCTTCAGCGCACTTCTCGGCAAATGCAACGACACCCAAGTTACATTGGACCAGTCGATTTCCCTGAACAACCTTACTCGCCAGAATCTGTATGCTGATCTGCACCACTTGTGAGTTGATGCTATCAATACAATAAGCACGACCATCACACTGTAAGCCAAAGTGCTCCTTTAGCTTCTTGGCAAGCTTCTTGTCAATATCCCTCCCGTGGATATACTAGGCTAGAACTTCCCCGGCCTTTGGCAAGCCCATAATGCTCGCAATTAAATCCATTGTGACAGGGATGGGTGTATTCAACCAAAGCATCCCTCCATGAAAACATGCCAAGAGTTGCTTAACACATGCATGGGCTTCATTCAGTCACCCAAAATGACGCATATTGATGAACCCCAACAATCCATAGTGGTCTAACCCACTCACCCAAGGTTGAGGAATCTGCTGAATTGGGGCACTCGGCACCATCGAAACTAACTCATAGGGATCATCCTAGACATCTTTAAGTAACAACAAATCATGTTCCTCAAACTTCAACCTGATTAGAGTATGGATGCTATCGACCGAGTAGGTCATCCCCTCCGGCAGTGGCGACAATTTTGGCAGATACTTATGATTTTTGGTCGGTTGCCTTAGCTTGGTTCCTAGACATGTAGGAGTGACATATCCTAAGATATCATGAACAGATATGCCTTGAGGCATTTCAGACTCTATAGCTCCCAATATCGACGGCCAAGTCTATGCAGTTCCTTCCCCTTGTACTCTAGCTGACATGTAGGTGTGCCTCTTCTACGGCGGCATGGAACTAGGGTTCTGAGCCTGCTATTTTTTATTGTGGATAGACGATGAGACAAACAACATTCTCATGAATTCATATTCGATGGACGTGGGCCAAGTAAGGGACTCTTGTTCATTGGAAATATCAATTGTGTCAAGGTCGCTTAGCATGCCTCATGCCTCAAACCTTACAATGCACGCGACGACACTAACCTTCTACTCTGCAACTCACTCGAAAGCTCACAACACACTGCACAATTCACACTCTACTCACTCAACTGAACAATGTCATCCTCCTGCATCCCATGTGATTTTTATAGCCATCTCCAATTCAAACTCATCATTTCCAAATATACGATCACCATTATGACTAAATCCGGCAGTAATGACGCCAAATTCACCGGCAATCTTACCCTTCTAACGGTTGAATCAGCCATTAATGCACGTCACTTCAACAAGAACCACCAAATACCTGTTTTAACTACCTTCATTTATTACTAATTTGACCAACCCACATCTCAGAAGATTTCATAGGTGATCTTCTTACCATTGCTACTAACTCTTACCCTTGTGAAGCTTCATTCCCTAGGCTCACCTTGCTACTAGCCAAAAAAAAATTATTTTTTTTTCTTCACAACAACTCAAGCATTTCTCATCCCTAGCCCCGTCCTATAGGGGTTTAAGTGACTCCCATTGACAAGCATCGGAAATACCGCGCCATCTAATTGTTGTAACTAAACTGCACCTCTAGAAGTAATGGAATGAACAAGATACAGACCTAACCAATGCTTATGTAACTTACCTAGATGCTTTATGAACTTGTTGTCATATAACAGCACCAAATATCCTTCCGCAAATTGGTTTTTCCTAATTTGGCGGTCATGCCACACCTTCTGTCGATCCTTCACAACCTACTAGTGAAATCCTACAATAAAACAGTCTTCTTCAAGCTGGATCAACTGCGCAATGCGCTCTTTTAATGCTTCCACATAATCCATGCTGGCTGTCGCAATGATGAACAAACTAGGAACAATATATTACATGGGCATGACTACCTCTTTCCCATAGGCCATTTTAATTGTGTCTGTCCTATCAGCCTTTTACACTTAGTACAATAGGCCCACAGTACTGCTAGAATTTTTAAGTTCCAGTCATCACGATTAGCATTACAGACTTTTGTCAACGATGTTTACAAACTTTTGTTGAATGCTTCAATAGTCACATTTTCCTGTAGATGGTATGGTGTGCTTTTCTTATGTTGCACCTGCAATTCCTTAGTTAGCGCTCTCACCGTGCGGTTGATAAAGTGACAGCCCTGGTCACTCATCAAGATCCTGGGACACCCAAACCATGTCACAATATTTTCAAAGATGAACCTTGTTGTTGTCGCAGCAGTACAATCCACAACAGGTGCGGCCTCTACCCACCTGGTCAGATAGTCAGTTGCGGTAATGATGTACCACACACCAGTCCTCTTCCCTGGTGGATTAATAGGACCCACAAAATCCACGACCCACTTATCAAAAGGTTGGAGAGTTACCTATGGAACCAGTGGCATCTCATCCCACCGCAATTGTTTACCGACACGCTGGCAGCTGTCGCAACTCCTCGCATATTCTACGGCATCATTATGCAACGTGGGACACCATTTCCTAGCACACAACACCTTTTTCATAGTATCCCATTGTCCATAGTGACCTCCCTCAACTCCTGCATGTGCTTCTTATAGAATGGGACCCTGATCATGTGGTAAGATACACCGTCACAAAATTTCACCTAGCCCAAGCTTATATAACTGCCCAGCGACCAGCTGGAAATATGAAGCTTTTACTACCAATTGCTTCTTTTGACTAGTCAAAATTTCCTCCAGGGAGACACTAGCAGCCAAAAACTGAATAATTGGGGCATAGCGATCATCTGTGATGTCAACACAGAACAATTGCACATCGGGAAATCCGTCATCAATATTGGTCGCTTCTTCGCCATTCTCAATGCAAGAGAGATGATCCAGACTAGCGTTCAACCGTCCTTGCTTCACAACTATTTCAAAGTCAAACTCCTGGAAAGGTAATAGCCACTGACAGATCTTCCCCCACAACACAGGCTTATTAACCAAGTATTGCAAAGCAGAATGATCAGTGAACATCTTGAAATGGCCGCCCAACAAATAGTTCCTTAACTTTTGCAAGGCATAAACCATCTCTAAGCTTTATCTTTCAATCGTTGTGTAATTTCGTTCAGCAAATGACAACTTTCTAGTGCCATATGCGATTGGGTGATCTAGGTCGCCTTCACCTGGTTGCACAAGAACAAACCCCTGTGCAATAGAAGAGGCATCTATGTGCACATGGAAATCCTTATTCCAATTAGGAAAAACTAGGATGGGAACAGAGGCTATCTTGGCCTTCAATTTTTCAAAAAATCCTTGACATTCCTAGTTCCATTCAAATGCAACATCTTTCTTTAGTAGCTTCTCCATAGGGGTAGTAATAGCGGCGTATCCTTTGATAAACTTGTGATAGTACCCTGTATGCCCCAGTCTTTCTTGAAACATCTTCACATTCATCGGCAGTGGTAAACTGAGGATTAGTGCGATATTCACTGGATCAGCCAGTAGAACTTCCTTGCAAACTATGTGCCCAAGTAACATTCCAAACGGTGCACAGAAAATGCACTTCTTAGAGTTTAATGTGATCTGATGTTGTCGACACCTTTCTAGCATCAGTCGCAAGTTTTCGAGATGGTCCCTAATTAGTCCATAGACAGTCCAATCATCCATATATACTTGCAGGAACTTTTGAATACAGTCTTTAAACACAAAAACAACTACCTAAGAAAATACTACTTGTGCATTCTTCAGCCCAAAAGGCATGACTGTATATTGGAAACAGCCCCATTCATTGACAAACGTGGTATTATGGTGATCCTCCTTTGCAATCTGGATTTGGTGGTACCCCAAAAAACCATCCGTAAAGGAATACATATATTGGCCACCTACTCCTTCAAGAACTTCATTTGTAAAAGGGGTTGGGAGCGGATCATGCATGCATGCATCATTCAACTTCCTTAGGTCGACACAAATGCGAAATTTTCTAGTCTTTTTATTTGGACCACCATAGGTCTTATCCACTATGATTATTCTATAGGCTTGATGATCCTAGCATCCAATATTCGATCTATATCATCCCTTACACGGTCCTTGTAGTGCGTGTTCATTCAATACAGCCTCTATCGCACAGGTTTTGCATCTGGTTTCAATAGGAATTTCATCTCCCCCAGGTCTCCTAAAATCCCCTTCATCTCCAAAAACTGTGTTGGAAACATATCCTGGAATTCATGTAGTAGATCCATAATTTTGGCCATTATCTCCTCATCCCAATAGTCCTTGACATTGGAAAACTTTGGGTTCTCTTCCAACCCAATGTTGACTTTCCTGATCTTCAATGGCTGATTCATCGAATCCATCGGTACGTCTGGTGCTGCAACATTGAGGATTCCTTCAGACTCTGGAATATGAACATTCCACAACTCGTCATCATCTTCATGCTCCCCAGGCAAGTTGTAGCATGGCATCATGGATTGTATTGAGCAGTGCGCATGCTGATCAACTGTGTATGGGACAGGGATGACCTTCAGTACTATGTCATGGATGATTTGTAAAGCATTACATACCTCTAGGTTGGCGTCCTGGAAACAGAATGTCTGTGCAAAGAAAATGGAAAATTCCTCCCAAGTGGTGATAGTTCTGCACAACTTTGCTGCTACATACCAGGATCTCGACATCTCTTCCAGAGTGTGAACAAAAGCATGCACCCACTCATGTTTGGGTCACAATGCCCATAAATCCTAACATTCTATCAAATGATTGGTGGGGTCATTATGTCTGTTGTATCTCCCTGCATGATAGACCTTTGAATCACCAAAGAACACCATCATTAATCTCTGACATTGTCCCCAGTCATGGATCACCTGCTTGTGCGTCGCCCACCATCAGCTCAAGGTAGCCTTTAGTGCTACATCTAGGGCCAGTATCCTTTAGGGTTCAAAAATTTTCCCTTCAAATTTCTAAAAGAACTCTGATACTCTTGGTAGTCCATCATAAATGGGAAACTCGACAGTCTCAGTGGCTACGCGGCGGAGAGACTGTGTGATCAACCCGCATTCTCTGAATGATAGTTCATGTAGTCTATTTTTCCAATTCTCCAAAGCATCGTCAGAATTAGAGGACACGGAACTAGTGCTGTGCCATTCGAGTTCACCATAAATAGTCGAATGAATATAATATTCAGAGATATTATAGGCATGACAACCCCAACATCGAGTGACAACCCCAACATTTACATCCTTCGTTCGTGGTTCGGCTTGAATTGTCACAACTGTCGATCCTTGATTCAGATTCAATGGTGGGTTCTGATTCAACAGCTGATTCTGAGTCTGGGGTGGGTTCCAAGTCTGATTCTATGGTGGGATCTGATTCTGCATTACTGGTTGGTTCTGTACTTGGAACGTAGGCTGATTTTGATTCTGCATGTTTTGCAACCGAGGAATGTTTCCAGCTTACCATTTGGCAATCAACTAAGGGAAATTTTCAACATTATGTTCATTGGTCGCACAGTATGTACACTACGCATGAGGGAACTCCCTTTAATAGTGTCCAAATACTCCACAGGTATAACATTGGATTGATTCATGACCTCATCCTCTTAATCCTCCGCGAAATCCTCCTAGGACTCCTCCTTGTTGAAACTAAGGCTAGGCCATTTGCTGCTATGATAGGTTTGGTTGTCACTGGACATAGTGCACAACTTGAACATATTGTGGCTGAGATTGAATGAGCAGTGCCTGATTATACTGCGGTCATGGCACATACTGCGGTTGCGCTACAAGCGGTGGTTGAGGTGCAAACTGTGGCAGCGCTGCAAACTATTGTTGTGGTTGCGTTGGAATAAATTACATTTGGGGTGGTGGGGTATACTGCACCTACGTTGCTGGTTGGGCCATCTGTGGCTGTGCTTGCATTTCTTGGGGGTCCTCTCCTTTCACAAAATACAAATTGTATGTCCTTTCCTGGAGCAAATCATAATCTCGGTATTTTTTGTCATCATGTCCTACTAACCGATAAAAGGTACTATACATATTTTCTGCCTTGGTTACCATATTCTGTAGTATTTGCAGTTCTCATGTCGATGCCCATATACCTGACATATGCGGCACCATGGTATACCAACACAGCTCAATGGATTCGGGGCTCCTAAAAGAAAATAATTTCGGAACATCAGACATGTATCCTTGGTATGTCCATTTGCATGACACCAGTGCACTAAAGGTTGTCACAATATTCCTTGGCCTTCTTGATATCTTACAGTTAGAGTGTCAGATTAGCCAACTGTGCTTGAATCAGGTTCATTCTGACTGCGGTTTCTCCTACTGGCGATGCTTCCAATTTCATCGCGGTTTCTAGAACCTCGCTCTATGTTGCAATCTTTTGCTGCATTAATGGTTGTCTGATATGTGGGAAATGTGCGGCGATGAACCAATCCTTGTACTGAACATCGCTCATCTAGAAGCTAACTCAAGCCATCAATGTCTTAAACCGTTGATCAAAGTCCCAAATTGTTTCATTGGGGAACTGCTTGATTTCCTTCAACTCAGTAATGTACTTAGCCTCACACTTCAGCTTCTTGAATTCTTCTAATAAATCCGTACATATCTCATCCAATGTTTTCATGGTACCTCGCTGAGGAATCCGTGTGAACCTCATGTACCACTCCAGGGCATGACCCCTAAGGGTGGTGGCCAGCTGGCTTTTCTTGACATCATCATCTATAGTCTGTCGGGTGGTCCAGATTGCCTCACACAAGAACCAGTATTTCTATAGATTGTAAGTGCCATTTCCATGAAATATTTGTAGCTTCATTTCACCACCCACCATTCTGGGCCTTCTTCCTCTTGCTGGTGCTCTATTGCTAGACTGTTGCTGACACATCGGGCAAGTCGACGCAGAATGGGAGTTTCTTCCTTGTGGTGGAGTAGTGTGTGGAGGTGTGGGCACGTTACTACTAGGGTTCAATCCTATCATCCTTATGGGTGTAATCTGGGCCTGATCATCCTCATTGTCACTAAAAGGTCACTTTGTCCCATGTGGTTGTTCCTCGTGGCATCGCACTTCGATCGCAACAGGACCTTCTCCCATCCGCTGCCTCTTCTCTCAAAACCTTGCTCCTTCCCTTATACAACCGCTTGCTTCCTTAGCGACCTTCACATTCTCACCAAAACTCATTCTCATCTACCCCTTACCTTTCCATGCATATCCCCCCTTTCGTCATGGTGCCTACATCCTCTGCACACCAGAGTTCCACTACTCTTGGTACATTTTTAGAATACCTATTTTGTAGACAATATGTTTAATATATAGTTGCAAAGACAGAAAAAATATACCTCATGGTCCACTGAATAACTCCCTTTCTACTTCTCTAAATGACTTATTGGTATCAACTACAAACTTGGTAATGTATCCCTACAAGATACTATCCAACCACACCTCAACAGCCTGCGATGCCTTATTGTCTGTTTCTTGTAATTCCTTGATCAGTTATGGAGTCCAGGAAGTTGGATGTCCTCATTGGAAGTTGTTTTTCTTAGAAGTAAACTTCACCAGCCACTCATACAAGACAACAGGAAACACACAAAAGAACCATTCATGAGGCCCATCATGAATATATATGTCCAACCAATTGCTTGTCGACAGCTTTGGATTCTGATTTTCAGCTTCAGCAAACTCTCGCAATTTTAGACCAAACCACCCCTCAATCTTTGAATGAGTCAAATGCCAAAATATATCCTCCTTTCAATCGCAACTCGGTCCCGACAATGAAACCATTTGTTGGCGAAGACCCAACAATAAAGCCTCGTCGACAGGGATTCTCACTCTATTGATGTCCAACCATCGCGATCTCCCTGAGCACCGGCTTAGATAGGTTTTACCCTACCCAACAACATCTACAAAGCAGACGAAGTCTCACCTGAGATGTTCGAGGGAGAGCTGTCGGAACCAAGTTTACAGCAATGAGGAGGGAGGATATGGGATCCGACGAGGAGACAACATAACTATTAGATCCAGAACTATGCGCTCATCATTATTTCATTTCCACAACTACAAATTGCATCATACATTTGTCATAGTATTGCGAGTGCAGTAGCATTACTTATAAAACATCTTAACTCATAATGCAACGAAAATATGACACAATTAGAATAGATCGTAGCAACATCAATATAGTAGAAATGGAATAGACCAGAGTAACATCATAAAATATTATATCGCAAACAGATTATATCACAGCGGCTTCATAACAGATTAGATCACAGTAGGGAAAACAATAGAATAAATGACAATGTTTATACAACAACTATCATATCATATTAATTCTACACAAAGGATCCCAAAACAGATATTTCTTCTCCACAACAGGAGGCTGAATACATCAAGAAAAAACCCAGATAGATCAGAGATACAACAGAAAGTTCTTCAAAACCATAGACAGATCGCACCAGACCTCAAGCGATAATTGTGCTCAAGATAATATTGATCTCAACCTCGATGATCTCTTCCACAATTGAAAAACTAGTCTTATATATAGGCTTGCGCCTTTACATTGAAGTTCCACTTCTAACTAACTTGTAACCACTAATGACCTATTGTGACAAAACCTGGTCAAATAAAATATTAAATATTCAAAACAGTTATTTTTCCACCCATCGTGCTGATCTGGCCTTGCGTGGTACCACATGAGCTTGCGCAACTGTCGCGATGCTACGCAACTCACTTACCAAAACCCTTGCCAACAGAGCCAACGACAAAGAAGGGGAAGCAACATGATCCTTAGAATTTTCCCAGGAGTGCAGAAGCACATGGGATTGCATGTTATTGAATTTTCAATAATGCTTGTGGTTGATTCGGGATCTTTGTCTTGCCAATTGCTACACCACCATCTCCTCTTCCTAGTCATCCAAAATATTTCTCAAATTCCAGGGAATTAAGTTTTCATAGCCACTATCATTTGAACCTCTACAGCCAGAATGACCTGAGAATCTGTGACTTCCATTCCCACAATATGAGGTGGAACAAAGTCTTCTTAAAATATTGATTACAAAAAATATACCCTTGAGACTATGTTCCTGAGCATTAAGGTATAGAGGCATATAAAGGATCACCCAAAGATACCTGGGCCTTGGAAAAAGTGGATGAAAAAATAATATGAGTAAAAAACACTCAAGGAGAATGTTTCCCTGAAAATGTCGGATGACAATGCTGTATAGAATCCAGAATCCGATAGCCCAATGCAGAAAATTTTCTAAGATGAAATGCTCAGGAATAACATCCTCATGAAACTCAATGTCAATCAGGAGGATATTGATTACCAAAGTATAGAGAATTTCCCTACACGAAGCTCGAAGAGCCAAAGACATAAATTCCCTCGACCTCATATGTTGAGGGGTATTAATTGGCATGAGGGATGTGATGAGGGTCATCAACATGAAGGATAGATGTGAGCCTCCTTCCGTATCCCATGCAAACAATTTGGAAATTGACAATACCACATTTGGGGATAATGGATGTTACAATAGGTTCTCAAACTATATTTAATGTCAATGCAAAACTAGGCACTGTCTCGAGAGAAAAACTAGGTTTTATTTTAGAAGAAAAACATGTGCAAAACATAGTGCTAAAAAAGGTGTTGTTTTGGGAGAAAAATTCGATTGTATTTCAGGTGCAAAACTAGGTTACAGGGACTATTTTCGTAGAAAATAATGGTGTTATTTATGGTGCAAAAGTTGGTGCTAATATGATCTTTTTATTGAAATAATTTTTCTAGCAACAATTAGCATAAGATAGTTTGTCTAAATTGGAGGAAAATTTTCACTAAAAATTGGCGCTAAATTAGGAATGAATTGATTGTTTTGTTTTAGTGATAAATTTCTTCTAAGATACGGTTATATCCTTGGTTCAAAAAATAGATTTGAATTCTTTTCTTTGTGCATATTTCTGAAATCAATAAAAGACAATGGTGTTAAAAACTTGCATGCTCATGGAGATTCTGAACTACCTGTGGACTAAGAAAATAACAAGTTCCATACCACTAAATTGAATCTAGAGATTATGATGAATATAATTCTAGAGGTAAAATATCACTTTGATTCAATTTCATTCACTCATTGTAATACCCCCTCGTAACATTTTAAAGTAACTCTATTTTAATTTTTATTCATGAGACAAAAATTAATATTTTGTAAAAGTTTATGTTTTTATTTTGAATACGAAAATCCATATATGCAAGTCAAGTAGTAATGCAGCTAATTGACAGAAAATTGAGTTTATATTAGTAATTAATTCCTCATCCATATTTACTAATACAAGTGGCCGGTAAAGTGAGAGAGATAGTTATTAATGATTAAAATCCCTAGGAAAGGAAATAGGAAGGCATGCAGAAAGAAACAAAAAAAAAAAGAAAAAGAAAAAAAGAGCAGAGGGGTTTTTAGAATAGTAGATTTGAGCTAAACTAGTTAACCTATCTAAGAAACCAACAACATATCATAAAAGATAAGAACAGGAAAAGAAAAGGACAAGAGAACATTGATATATGTGGTTCACCCTAGTGGGTTACATCCATGGGAAGGTAGTCTTCTATTATCTCCGGAATGTCTTCTCCAATATTAAAAAAGAGCAAAGCACAAATGCCCTAAAGAATATACATGATGTACAATAGTGTCACAATAGTACCACTACTACATCAATAATACATGACTTGTAGAGACTCACTTGACCATATTATATACTAAGAGATGATGAGGAATTACTCTCACATATTGCATGTGGGATAATATAATTCTCCAAAATAACATCTCTTAATACAATACCATGGACAAATACTCTACACAAGTAAATACAACACCATATAACTATTGGTTAAATGTATTACTCTTTTACATAATATTGTAGACAACTTCCGACATATTACAAAGACATTATTACCTTCCAAGGAATATAATATATTCCAACAGGGTTGTCAGTGATCACCATTGGGTGTAAGCTCTATGTGATTTAAGAAGTAAAGTACAAAGTTGGAATAGAACATTCGAAAGATGTTAGGCTATGAGAAAGAACTACCAGTGAGCATGTTAAAGTGCTAGGTTCTAGAAATAGTTGATTCTCTCTATTTAAAATGGTGGCAACTTGGAGCTATGGAAAGTGAGATTTAAAGTCGGGATTCTAGGCAAGGGGGTGGAACTCTTGCAGACTACTAAGTTTCAAGGTTCCTACGGTCAGGTGGTGCATGATTGCTAGCTTTCGTTTTTCCCATATTTGGAACAAATAAGTATTCTAGTTAACTAGACTCTTGTTTATTAAAAATAAGCTACGTTTTTAATTCTAATTTATACAAGTATTATGCAAAGAATTATTGAATATTTTAACCATTTATTTACAGTGAGACTATATAAACCCTAAACAGATTTTATGAGTTACAGACCTAGAAACGGTTAACATTATTTCTCTTAACTAAGAATAATTAGCTACTAATAAAAATAAATATGGTTGTAAGATATCAACAAAGATGTAATTCTTGAATGAGAATAAAACCCTAGACAAACCATAATATTATTCCCTAATTTACATACTTCGATAACATAATAGAAGTGTAAAACGTATTTACGGAAAATTAAATTTGGATGTAATATATGTATAGAAATGCATCTCTTAACTAGGATTAAAACCTTATAATATTTATTTAAAACACATATATCGATAACATAGTAGGAATGTAAAACCCAATCAGAGAGACTAAATACTAAGACAATAGTTAGAAATTACAATTTACACATACCATATTAGGCAAATGATAATTTTTACTAGAAATTAAATCTGAAATTCATATCAGTATTAGTATACAAGTAACACAATACTTATAAACCAAAAGTTAAATATTACACATACAAGACGAAACGTAACAATGTTAGAAGTGAAAATATTATTAGAAGGATTTTCTTTCCTGATAGTCATTAGTAGTTAAAATGGATATAGATTAACCAAAAACTTTCCACTTAACCACTATATTTTGTTTTTAAAACAAAAGAGTTCGAAACCATAAGAGTAACTAGATGGAACGTTATTCTTTGTATACTTAAGAAAAAATATTCCTATAGGTTAAAAGAACCTAGGAATTCCCAACTCTGAAACATCAAAATCGTAAAGGAGAGATGAGCCATACCCAAAACCCCACTCTTTGTTCTTTTCAATATTTTTGATAGTACAATAAACCTCGAGTAACTTCTTCACTCCAATGTTACAGATTTGACTAAAATATGAACTGATACTTATAATCCCATCATAGGAGAAGGTTCGAACGAATCTCATCTTGATAGTTAAGGGTCCAATTAGGATTTGGCTTGTTGTTGTTGGCAATACCTGATTATTAAAAAAAACGTTATGGGAGTGAAAAAATAAACATGGAAAACAATACTATAAATGATCAAAGGTATGTATTTTCTCATAGATGTATGATAATACTAAACCCAAGAGAATCCAGTTGTGCGAATGAAACTACCAATTTCTTCGCCGTAGTATAGATGGAAGAAAATATTGACTTGTAACCACCTAAATCTGAGCACCGTAGCAACTTTATATGTATGTTTCCAATCTCATTTTCATATATACTGTCATACACTACGATAATGCGAAGGAAAAAAAAACTAAACTGAACAAATTGTCCGGTGTAGAAAGGTCACGACGAACTAAAAATACATGTGATAGCAATGCCATGAGAGCTGAACAAACCTCCCAACTCTGTCAAATAGCTTAGGAATGAGTAAAGAAGGGTAAAGAAAAAAGATTTTTTAACCCTGTCCTGAAAAAGGTAATCAATACCAAAGCCAGCAGTAAAGCACCCTTTTCTTCTTGAGAACCATAAAAAAAATATTTAAACCTTTCCATAGTCCTTGTTTCATGGATAAAACATGTGAAATATATGAACTAAGTTACATCAACCTTAAGTTTTTATGTGGAACAACGTTACCCTTTTGAAGTCCCTTTGATTTTCCCTAACACATCTTTGGAGTGTTTCTACCTTTCTTAATAAACAACCCAAATTGTTGGATGTGGAAGTAGTTCAAACCATATAATGTTTTACATCAATACCCATCAACCTTTTGCACCTACATGAAAATAAGATAAAAGTTGGAGTGTGTTAGCATAAGCTAAGTAAGTCACGAGTTAACCTCATAGTCAAATCTGTACACATGCATATCTATAAGAAATCTCATCCTCATTGAGCCATAACTTTCAAAATTAAAGATATAGGAGTTCAAGTTCTTTCACCTAAGGAAAGCTTGTGAATTAAAAATAAATTTATGTGTTATTCCTTATATATATATATATATATATACAGAGAGAGAGAGAGAGAGAGAGAGAGAGAGAGAGATAGAGAGAGAGAGAGAGATTGGTTCGTTACAAATGGTATCAGAGAGAGGTTATAATGCTTGGACCTAATGGGTCGTCACCAATACAGTCAAACAAATAATATCTTTAGATAAATAAATAAATTACGGTTTTTTTTCATAAATTAACAAAAAAAAAATATTTGTTTCACACATAAAAAATAATGGAAGAAACAAAAAATAACACAGAAGAAGATCGAGTACCTCAAGGAATGCCAGGACTGGAAAATCCAAGTTTATATGTTGATATAGATGCCAAACGTAATGTTGAAATACAATAAGATATGTTAGAAATTATGAGAAGTTTGAAAGCCGATTTAGATAGCCTCAAGGAGGACAATGTTAAACCAATGAATGCTAAATCAGACCAAGAAGAGATCAATGAATTAATTTTAAAAAATTTAACACACCAAGCACCACCAAAAAATATTGGTCAGAACTCTTGTAGTACGGGGAAGAAAAGAAATGAAATTACCAAAAGTTGCAGTAGTTAAGAAACCACCGACAATAATCGAATAATCTCTAAAGAATTAAATAAAGATGAAATAAAAAAGATAAGAAACAAAAAGGAGGATCTATGGAGCTACAAAGAGAATTTAAGAAACTCAAACCTCCAATGTTTGATGGGGAATCTGAAGAGGCTACAGAGGCTTGGTTATTAAGTATTAAGTGATATTTTTAATTATACAGTTATGATGATAACTTAAGGGAACATTTGGTTATTTTCCAATTGAGCAGGAAAGTTTCCTTGTGGTTCCAGGAAGAGAAAAGCGTGAATAACATATGCAACAAGGAATTAAGTTGGAAGCTTTTTAAGAAATTAATCAAAAAGAAATACATGTCTGAATGGTATTATGATGAAAAATACAAATAATTTAATCACTTATGGTTGGGACAATTAACTATGGAATAGTTCGTAACCAAATTTCTCGATCTACAATGTTATGTACCCTACCTTCAGGACGAAAAAGAAAAAGTATGTTGGTTTATCAGTTTCCTATATCTGGCTTATAAGGATAAAATTGAATTTGATATGCCCAAGAGCATGGATGAATAAATCATAAAAGCTAAACTCTACTACATGTTATTTAAACAAAGATCCGAACTAAGTAGGACATGGAATAATAAGAAGAGTGAAAAGAGGGATCAGTGTAAGAAGGGATTCAAACTCTCCCCTCTTAGGAAAGGAAACACGAGTTATATAGATAACAACTATAACAAATTAGGTTCAAACATATATAATGGTATAAAAGGTGCAGGGAATTTTAGTAGCAGAGGAAATAACAACACAAAGGAAGTAAAATGTTGGGGCTATAGGGTGAATCCATGAAGATGGGTGTCTATTTTGGGGGGTCTTATGAGAAAATAAATTTGATTTTTTCATGTTTTTCAATGTTGGACAAATGAAAGTGATATTTTCATTTAGAATTTCACTTTCAAGTAAAAACAAAACTTTTAGAGAATTATGTTAGCTATCTATTCATAATTTTTTCAATTTTTTTTATTGAGATTTGATATGTCGTTTCAGAAAATGTTTGACAGTGTGTCCTTATAAAATGAAAGGACTAAAAAATAGACATGTTTGGTTGCGTCACTAAAATCATTGTTAAACTTGTGTTTTGCAAAACCAAAATATGTTACGACAATCTACACACAATATACTATTGCGATGACTATAAATTTGTAACCAACGGATCTATACACTAATTATAATATTTATTTGAATTTGATCAATGGGGAAACCTTGTCAATTTTCAACATGTGTTTTGTTGCACCACTTTTCTCACAATTGACTATAAAATTTAAAAATATATGAATGCCCTTTTGAAGTAGACACTCCAATTAGGCTCACCATATTTGTTTCAATTTTTTAGGTGGTGTATTTTTAAAGTTATATATTTTCCATTTCACCGCATGTTGAGAGAGATGAAACGAAACTTGACACATGTTAAGAAACAAAAATAAATAAAAATAGCGGATCTCACCTATACACAACAAAATCTATAGCTACAGAAAGTAGATTCAATGACGAACCTAATGGTATCAAGTCCGACAGTCGATTTGTAGAGTAAGTCATCCATTTTACCTTCCGAAAATGAAGAAACCCGAAAATTGTGCAGGTTTCAGGTCTCAGATGTTACTCGGCTGAATAATGGTTCAGCTGAACAATTATTAGGCCGAACAATGTTTTTTCGTTACAGAACCATTATTTACAACGCAAACGGAAAAAAAAAATCATCGGCTGGAAAAACATTCATCTGCCGAATTCTTTTTTAGCTCGCGTTCTTCTAGTTATCTACCATCAATGGTTGGTTATCCATTCATCAACTATAAGTTATCCATGCACGATAGTAAACAATAATAATAGATTACAATTTATCATATTACTAACACACCGACGAACAAAACATGTACTCTTCAAGAAGATACACTAGGCTTAATATATCCCTTGTCTATAGCAACTCGTGTAATTGGATTGTTCATTTCGTTAATTCTGGGATACTTTTATGATATGGAGCTCATGATACTAGTGTTGAAAATGACATTAGATCTATGTTAAAATCTAAATATAGACTAGGTGGTAATACTGATATCTTATCACAAAATACAACTTCAAATTCCTTTAAAATAGGAAATTGTTCTAATTCCATTTTTTATTTTTCAGGCTCAAATTATTTAATTTTGATGCCATAAAGTTGACACCCTTTCCTGATACACTTTTTACTTTGTAGTGCTGAAATTTGTCTGTAGATAAAGGTCTCTAAATTTCATTCATTGTATGATACTTATTTTCCTCATCCACACTACTAAAAAATTTATTCAAATAGTCTATAAAATATTTATGAGATTCTAGACAATCCATACCTATCAAAATGCCATAGGATCCTAGGAGAAGTATATTTAAATTAACTGAGGTATCCAAGTCATTAAAACCTAATAACAAATCTTTAACTATCTCCGTAACTTTCATTTTTACCTTTGTCGCCAGCTGTACCAACCATGCATTTTTTTTCCTTACTAAGTTTACACTTTTCAACTACTTTTGATGCATTGTAACTTAAACTAGACCCTAAATCGATAAGTATTGAAACATGTATGTTCAAAAATTTACCTTCTACTTCCAACATGGTCGATTTATGGTCCACCTGTCGATATTCCAAAGAAACATTAACTATAGGGATATTCCTGGCTATGTCATTCATAGTACAAGCATCCTGCAACGTGCTTATAGGTTACTATTCCATCCTCCAGTGGAAGTTTCGATACTCTTTACCCCATTTCTATTGGTTGAACCTCGCTTATTGTAATTTTTATCAGTATGACCTCGTGTTCCTTTTCCAAAAGGTGTGGGTTTAAATCCTTTCCTACGTTGATCGATCTTTTCAATTTTTTTTTATTTTTCCAACTTCTACTCAATTTGGATATTTGTTTAAACAAATGGTAGCACAACTAGGCCTTTCTAATTGCTTCATCCATTATTGAAGAATTTCAAACACAATCTTTTCCTTATACACTAGGGGTAAACCACTGATAAAACTGTATACCTTAGCTTTTTCAACTCTTAGATATGGTACATAGTGTTGTAAATTTACAAACTCGGTTACAAATTCTTCCATGGTTAACAATCTTAGTCTCAAATCATTGAATTATTGATCTTTCTCATCATAATATCGTTCTGACATATACATTTTTTCAGTAATTTTTAAAAAAAATTCCAACTCAACTCTTTACTATATATACTACTGACACTCTTAGCCTCCTTCCACCATGGAGCAGATTTAACAACCAAGATTCTATCGCTTCCTCAAATTCTCCATCAAACATGAAAGGCCTTAACTTTTTGAGTTATCCTTGTAACTCTACACATCTTTCTTTTCATTTTTCATTATCCATTTCATCACCTTTCTTTAAATCCTAGGGGGTTATATAGGAATGCTATTTGTAATTTGTTTTTTTGTAGTGCTCATTTTATTTTCTTACAAGGAACATAAAATAAATATAATAATTAAATTGATAATGTTACCTCAGTATCAAAAATATTAAAATTCAGAATCAAGTTGCTAATTTTACCTTAATAATATAAAATATTTCTATCAAAACTTTCTAAAAATTCTAGCATTCTCGAGTTCTCAACACTACATCTACAATCATACATTAACTAACTTTCATATATTTGCACCAATCAAAACTTCTTAACATTTCAAACATTTCCTAACATTCATTCATATATTTACACCTATTAAAACTACCTAGCATTCATTCATATATTTGCACCTATCAAAACATTCTCTCCTAACATTTCCCTATTCCCACATTCACTCCTAACATGACATCCCCCATATATTCATTCTTAACATTAACATTCCCCTATATTCATTGTTACATTCATATATTTGCATCTATCAAAACTTCATAACATTCCTAACCTTTCTTAAGATTCATTCATATATTTGCACCTAACATTTCATAACATTCATTTCAAACATTCATATATTTACACCTATTTAAACTTCCTAACATTCCTAACATTAACATTTCCATATTCATTCTGACTATATTCATTCTTAACATTAGATTGCACTTATCAAAGCATTCATATTTAACATTCCCTTATTTCCATATTCACTCCTAACATTACACCTATCAAAACTTCCTAACATTCCTAATATTCCTAACATTAACATTTCCATATTCATTCCCCATATATTCATTATTAACATTAGATTGCACTTATCAAAGCATTCATTCCTAACATTTCCATATTTCCACATTCACTCCTAACATTGCACCTATCAAAACATTCACTCCTAACATTCCCACATTCACTCATAACATTCCCTCATTCCCACATTCACCCCTAACATTGCACCTATCAAAACTTCCTAACATTCCTAACATTAACATTTCCATATCTATTCCCCATATATTTATTTTTAACATTAGAATGCACTTATCAAAGCATTCACTCCTAGCATTCCCCTATTTCCACATTCACTCCTAACATTGCACCTATCAAAACATTCACTCTTAATATTTTCCCTATCAAAACATTCACTCATAACATTCCCCCATTCCTACATTCACCCCTAACATTGCACCTATCAAAACTTCCTAACATTCCTAACATTAACATTTCCCTATCCATTCCCCATATATTCATTCTTAACATTAGATTGCACTTATCAAAGCATTCACTCCTAACATTCCCCTATTTCCACATTCACTCCTAACATTGCAC
>LPNX010085934.1:145851-175039 GCA_001517045.1 Pseudotsuga menziesii
TCGATGCCAATATCCATATCCATCAAAGAACCTATATCTTCCCCTCCAATTTCAATATGTTCTCTTCCCTTAAAATTTAAATAAATAATTCAAAGTAAAAGTAAAAAATATTAAGCTTAGCAATTAACTTAAAAAACAAAAAAAAATAAAACATTAGCTCACAATAGATGGAAAATCATCTAAAAAGTTCGAATCTAATGAAACCTGCATAAATAATCCAAATTAACAATAAGATACATAGTTAAATTTAAAAACAAAAAAAAATATCTTTCAAACATAAATATAAATGTGTAAATTTTAAATATACCTCTCCAATATGNATCTAAACATTCACTCCTAATATTCTCACATTCACTCTTAACATTGCACGTATAAAAACATTCACTCCTAATATTGCACCTATCAAAACATTCACTCCTAACATTAGATTGCACCTATCAAAACTTCATAACATATCTATCACTTTCAACTTCTCAACAAGAAACATTAATTTAATAAATTACATACATTCATATATTTGCACCTATCAAAACTTCTTAACATTCTCAACCTTTACATATACATGTATATAATCCCAAAAACAATATATAAAGTCAATACACATTTATATAATCCAAAAAAACAATCATGAACATATAATATAAATGTACATGTATATAATCCAAAAAAAAAATCATGTACATGTGAGTTCAATGTACATGTATATAATCCAAAAAGTATGTACATGTGAGTTCAAAGTACATGTATATAATCCAAAAATTAAGCTCCTCCATGTCCAAGTCAACTATAATATATATATCTACATAAAAAAAAACAATGTAAATAATTCTCTAAATAGAAGTCGACCACTATCCTCGACCAGGGTCTTCCCTTGGACTCGTTTCCCTTAGACTCGTAACAATCTGCAACATGTATAAAAATAGATTATGAATAACATAAATTATTTAAAGAACTTTAAACCAAAATCAAAACATTAAAACATTAAACTNCTTTTACATTTCCAACATTTTGACTAGTGGAGACTCTAAAATTATGTTCATTTAACAATCGAGAAAACTGAAAACAATAAAAATTTATGTATTGTATTTATTACTATACATCAAAAAATAATTTATCGTACATAGATATAATGTAACCAAAAGTTTAATTCATAATGAATAAAAAAAATAGTAGATTGAAAGTACACAAACCTCTCCTATGCTTGACGTGTCATTAGATATTCTGTCCAAAGTTATATTATGACAAAGCTTCGCATAGGCCTTTAGATCTTCAATGCCCATACAATCTAACTCATCATTTGTTTTGTAAACAAAATTTTTCCAAATAGTGGCACGAGCCTTCTCTCGACTCAATCCAACATCAACTCCTACAAAATCCAAAGTCAAACCTTCGGCAACATTATTCCTTGCAGTTGTCCCAACTTGTGATGTGGGCTCCATCTCTGATTTATAAGTCACAAGCCTAGGTGGACGAGATATCGGAGGTGGAGGTCAAAGAGTACTAGGATCTCTAAGGGCACTTTTTTTATTGTATATCCTCTCCTTTCCAACTCTGTAAAACTAGGAATGAATATCAATATAGTCTGGCTTCATTCCTAAAAAAAACTCAGCATAAAAAAACCTAGAAAAATAATTAGGAACCTCATCGTTCCATGGCAACCGACCATAGGCTGCAAGAAACCGATCATATAAAAAATGTGCAAGTTCAGGGTGCTTAAAATATTGCACTTTCAATGCTTTCCACTTTAGGCCCTCTTTGAAGTTGAACATTGAGTTGGAGTTGGCCTGTTCTTTAGTCACCCTTTCCTTCACAATAGCCCACTTATCTGGACCCATCACTTCTACCTTTCTTCTTTGCATCAAGGCAACAAAACCATCTGTTGTTGGTCCAAGATCCTCATATACCTCAATGAATTTTTGTAAAGATAACAAAACCATCTCTATACATTGTTTGTTCTCTGGAGAGAGATCCAAACTAAAAAGATGATTTTGCAGCTTGTCATAGTGAGCCCTAAAACTTTCAAGAGTTGTTTGTTGAAGCCCACTTTCCCATGGAATCTCATCTGGTAAATCTGATGGACAGGTCATAATGGGTGTACAACCCTCAGCTAGCTGGACATATTGGATCCTAGCTCGACCTTCGCCACCCTGTGTATGATGACGAGCCTCTTGCAAACCTTGCTCTGCTTCCACACTTGTCTCCCATACAGAAGGTCGAGATCCACGTTCACCCATAGATGATCAGGGGGAATCATCTCTACCACTATCGCTACGTCGATGATCAGATGAATGTGAAATGTACAATAGGCTTGAGTCTCAAGGTGAAGTCGATAATCTTTGATTTTCATTTTGGACACCAACTCCTGAAGAATGTGATGACCTCCTATGCTTATGTCTCAAAGGTGGCGCTCTTTCCATTGGATATGATATCTACAAGTTTACACAAATATCAATTTCTACATGTTAATTAATCAACTTCAAAGTTCTAGCTACTATTAAAAGTAATCTTTCAATGTAATATAAATAGAAAAAACAAAGGTGGTATGGAGAAATAACATATATAAAGGAAATGAGGCTTCTTCGTGACAAGAAAGATCCCTAAATCCACTAAATACACTGGTATATGATGGTTGCTACGCATGTTGTATAACATTTTGACCCCAACACATGCCATAAACGTGTTTTGGTTCAGAGGCCAAAAGTTGAAACGTAGAGTAATTTGAAGCCAAACATGTTGATCCATTAAACAATTTTGCAAGTTGAGAGGTGGAAAATGCAAGGAGATAGTGTGTCAGGCCTAAATATCCAGGCCTGAAGTTTGAGAGCCATAATGCGTCAATCACTAAGGGCCTAACCTTCTACATGTTAATTAATGAACTTCAAAGACCTAGCAACTATAAAAAATAATATTTCAATAAGGACCTAGATATCACTAATATTATTTAATAGTCCTTTAACTACATGTGCATGAACTACATTTTGCTAAGTATAAAATATAGTTTAAGGCAAGTGCAAGTACTTACCTACTCTACAGAAAGACACTACTACTGGCTACTAGCTACCTAGTCATTATAGACTTGTTAGTGAGAACATCACTATTAAATATAGATAGAGCTTCTTTTTCTTCAACTGAACTTAAATCGTAGGTGAATCAGCTGGCTCATCCCTGAATCTCATAGGGAGAAAGTATTTCTAGATTATTCCTTTCCTTCTCTTCATTTCTCATCTTTAAATACTTCCACTTCCCTTCTTCTAGGATCTAGAGTGTTTACAATGAATTATATATCCTAGTGCCTCTAGTTGTATAAAGCAATGAAGAGTAAGGGCAGTGAATCAACTAACCACTATCAATCAACCGTTGTGATTTCATGGATTTATCACATCAAATGGCAAGGACATATAGATTTCAACTTGGACTATGGTGAGTGTCTAGGGACTAACTACATACACCTATGGATTTCCGCCATTAGTCCAGTCTATCCCTATAATTTTACATTACACTTCTAGTTGTTTTGGTCTCCATCTCCATAAGAAGATAAAGCAATTATTTCTTTAAACTTTCCTTTATCTATCTAACCTTTTCTCTCTATGTTTCAGAAAAGCATGAAATGGCACTGTTACTTAATGCAATGCATCATGGACTAAGATACTCATAAAGTTCCATGGGACTTATACTTCGTCTAGTAGTTGTATGGACTAGAGAAAATAGTAGAGGTTAAGAACAAAACTATATAGTTATTACACCACAGCTGAAGTTGTAACTCAGGGTAGTAAAATGAAAAGGTTTTGAAATCATGTTCCCTACCAACGAAAAAACATACAAAAATAAATTGTTTACTTAGGAACTTGATCAGCTCTGTCCATTTGGAGAGAGTTGTTCAACTCTGTCCATATGGACAGAGCTCATCAACTCTGTCTAAATGGACAGAGCAGATCAGCTCTGTCTATTTGTACAGAGCTGATCAGAACTGTCCATTTGGACAGAGCTGCAACCTGTACAGTCTTAAATGTCTAGATGTCTTAAATATCATTTAGAGATGCTACATACTGGTGGAGTTATTTAAGCCTACATAACCATGAGTTTTTTTGGACAGAGCTCTCTAAATATTCTATAAATTTTCATGTACATAGAAAATAAAAATAAGCTAATTAAAAAGTTATGGACTTTTTTTTAAACAGAGCTATCTAAATATTCTATAAAATTTCATGTACATTGGGAATAAGAATGAGCTAACTAAAAAATATAGAAACAAAAAAACATTAACAGATTTAAAGTTTTATATTGAATTTTATTTCATTAAAATCATTTAAAATAAGTAGAGTTGTCCAAATTGACAGAGCTATTCAACTGTTATATATATTGTTTTCAATTGTCATATAAATTGTTTACATA
The DNA here is from genome assembly GCA_001517045.1 of Pseudotsuga menziesii. Lineage (NCBI taxonomy): Eukaryota > Viridiplantae > Streptophyta > Pinopsida > Pinales > Pinaceae > Pseudotsuga > Pseudotsuga menziesii. The sequence goes on from LPNX010085934.1 coordinate 150,244, forward strand.
GGGACTTGATCAGCTCTGTCCATATGGACAGAGTTGATCAGCTCTAACCATCTGGACAGAGCTGTTCAACTCTGTCCATATGGACAGAGCCAATCAACTCTGTCCAAATGAACAGAGCAGATCAGCTCTGTCTATTTGTACATAGCTGAATCAAAATTATAATAAAAATAAGCTAATCAAAAAATATATTAAGAGAAAAAACATTAACAGATTTCAACTTTTATGTTAAATTTTGTTTATTTAAAATCATTTAAAATAAGTAAACTGACCAAATTGGTAGAGCTGTTCAACTCTGCCCAAATAGGAAGAACTGTTCAACTCTGCCCAAATGGGTCGAGTTGTTCAACTCTATCCAAATGGGCAGAGTTGTTCAACTCTGTCCTTACTACCATTGTAATTATGTCGTTACTAACATGATATGAAACAAGCACATAACAGTTTAAACAATCACTTAATAATAATAGTATAAAAGTTCAGAATGGCTTACCTCACAGCCAAGAGGCAGCACAACAACACCACACCATGAGAATACCACGTACGCCTCGATGGACAGACCTCCACTCCCTCCATGCCAAACAGACCTAAACACCGAACAGACCTCCATGATAAGGGGTGACAGGATGGCGGATGCACACGTCAGACAGCTGGGTGACGTGGACAAGGATGAGACAGGTGGCAAGATGGGTGGCGAAACAAGATGAGTGGGGTGACGGGTGGCTATACAACGACAAATCACTGTAGGACAAACAACGAAAATGAGCCCGCAACTGAGCTTATATGGTAAAACATTATTCGGCCAAATAATTATTTGGCCGGATAATGGTTCGGCCGAACAACTGTTCGGCCGAATAATTATTGAATTGCCGATAAAAATTACTGGTCAGCAATCTGTTCTGTCAAATTAAATGGTTACCATTAAAGTTTATTCAGTCGAATAAATGATTAGTTATTCGGCCAAATAACTCCCGCTATGTTGGTTGGGCACCTGATTCTCACGGAAGTGTTACCCAACTTCATGTTTTCACCCTATAATGGATCTCATTTGTATAGAAACTTCCTCACAATCATAATATAAAAATTTCCCCCTTAAACATGTTGCAAGAAGCGTATACAATCAAGGAAATAAACTGGAATATACCTAGAATTAATGTTTCCGTAGAGGACCGAAAATCATATCATCAATCTACGATACTAGAAGTGGAAGGTAAAATATTGAATACACATGTTTCCATTCTTATTGAATCAAGAGCTATTTTAAGTTACATTGCACCAAATCTAGTTGAGAAATGTAAACTTCTAAAAGAAAAACAAAAACATTCCTAGTTGGTACAGTTAACAACATGAGTAAAGAGAAAGGTTACAGAGTTGGTAATAGATTATAGGTTAAGCTTTAATGAAATGGATACAATGGTCAACTTGGATATACTACCTTTAGGATCATATGATATCTTGATCGGTATGGATTGGTTAGAGTCTCACAAAACCATTATTAACTATTTGCACAATAGTTTTGATTGTATTGATGATGAAGGAAAAAACCATACCATAAAGGGAATTTATAGGCCTACAACTACGCGACAAATATCAGTAGTATAAATAAATAAGTGTATCATGAAAGGATGCAAACTTTATTCTGTCAACATTGTGGAAGATGAAATTGAAAAGTAAAAAACTTCCTTGGAACAATTCCCTCTTCTTAAGGAATATCAAGATGTATTTCCAGAAGAGATACCAGGATTGCCTCCTAAGAGAGATTTAGACTTTACTATAGATTTAATGCCCTGATCCGCACCTATATCAATATATCCTTATCGTATGAGTATTCCAGAACTTATGGATCTAAGAATGCAATATCAAGAATTACTAGACAAGAAATATATTCGTCCCAGTGTATCACCTTGGGGAGAACTGGTCTTGTTTGTTTGAAAGAAAGATGGAACTTTTAGAATGTGCATAGATTACAGACAATTAAATAAGATGAGCACTAAAAAAATACCCATTAACGATAATTGATTATCTATTTTATCAGATTGGTGGAGCCAAAGTATTCTTAAAAATTGATCTTAGGTCAAGTTATCATCAGTATGGGTTAAAGAATAAGATTTTCACAAAACTGTTTTTCGAACAAGATATGGACATTATGAATTTGTGGTGATTCCTTTTGGGATGACTAATTCCCATGCAACATTCATGAATATGATGAACAGTGTAACTAAGTAAAGTTTTAGATAAATTTGTAGTAGTGTTCATTGATGACATTTTAATATATTCAAAGAATGAGGATGAACATGAGGAACATTTACGAAAAGTTTTGCAAATTTTGAGAGAACATCAGCTATATTCAAAACTTAGTAAATGTGATTTTTATAAGAGAGAAGTACAGTATTTGGGGCATGTAATTCAGAAAAAGAGGATAGCAGTTGATCCTTCTAAGGTCAAGGATATTTTAGAATGGACAGTACCGAAGGATGTGCATGAAATCAGATCCTTCATGGGGTTTACAGGTAATTATCACAAGTTCATAGAATTTTTTTCCAGAATATCTCACCCTATAACAACCCTTTAAAAGAAAAGTGTTCGATTTGTAAGGGGTAAGCAATGTCAAGAAAGTTTTGATAAAATAAAACGTTTGTTGGCAACAAAACCTATATTAAAAATCAATGGTCCAAGTAAATATTTTATAGTATGTATTGATACAAGTACAGAGGGTTTGGGAGGGGTTTTAACTCAGGAGGGTCGTGTAATCTACTATGAATCCATAAAATTGAAGGAGAATGAAAAAAATTATGGCGTACATGATATGGAATTGGAATTTATCACCCATGCCCTTAATATTTGGAGACATTATTTGGTGGGAAAGAGATTTATGTTGTTAACCGACAATATCAGATTAAAATACATGTTTTATCAGGAAACGTTGAATGCCCGACAAGATAGATGGATTGCATTTTTTAGTGAGTATGATTTTTAAATTAGACATAGAAAAGTAAAAGAAAACATTGTAGTAGATGCATTGAGTTGAAAAAAACATGAATTGCACATTGTATTGATTAATGGATATGAGTCAGAATTCAAAAATCCGTTGAAAATAGTATCAAGTAGTGATTTTGAATATATAAAACTGATGGAAAGATGCATCCACATATCTGATAACGATGACGATAATATGTATCATATTGATACATAATGATATTTGTGCTTTAAAAATCGAATTTATGTGCCTAATCAATCTAACATAAAGCAAATAACCTTTAAAGAATTCCACGATAATCCTTGTGCAGGACATCCTGGGTATTCGAAATTCATAACAACTTTAAAAAAAATATTTTTACTGGCCAAATATGAAGAAAGAAGTACCAAAATATGTGACTAAGTGCTTTACATGTCAACAAGTTAAATTTGTGCATCAACATCCATCTTGATTATTTCATCCTATACTCATTCTTGAATGGAAATGGGAAGTTATAACCATGGATTTCATAACAGAGCTACCCAAAACAAAAACAAAAAAAACAAAATGATTCTATTATGGCAGTAGTAGATAAGTTTAGCAAATCATTGCATTTCATACCTGTAAAATCAACTTACAAAGCCATAAATTTTGCTGAAATATTCATTGAAGAGATCTTGAGACTTCATGGAATTTCGAAAACAGTTATCACAGGCCGAGATGCAAAATTTACCTCAAATGTTTGGACATATTTGTTTAAATGTATGGACACAAAGTTGAATTTCAGTACAACATACCATCCTCAAACAGATGGACAGACTAAATGAGTAAATCAAATATTAGAAGATATGCTAAGGATGTACGTAATGAATCAACAAGGTAAATGGGAGGAATACATCCATTTAGTGGAATTCACATATAATAACAATTATCAATCTTCAGTCAATATGAGTCCTTTTGAAACATTGTATGGTAGACAATATAATGTACCCTTGAGCTACGGTAATATTGAAGATAAAATGGCACTAGGACCAGACATGTTGGTGAAAATGGAAACAATGGTACAAAAAATAAAACAAACCTAAAGGAAGCACAAGACCGACAGGAAATCTATGCGGAAATAAAGAGAACAGTTAAGGAATACAATGTAGGGGAACATGTATCCCTAAGAATCAAATAAAAAAAAGCACATTACGAGCATGATTATATGGAAAAACTACCCCCAAATATGTGGGACCTTTTAAAATACTAGCAAGAATAGGGCACATAGTGTATCAATTAGCTCTACCTCCTTATATAAGAGTTCATAATGTGTTTCGTGTTTCTTTATTAAAAAAATATATAGCTGATCAATCTCATATCATTGATTGGAATAATGTACATGTGGAATCGGAGGGCGATTTTCACGTGGAAGCAATGTGCATTCTATACATGAGAGAATTTGTGCTTCGAAAGTGAACTATCATACAAGTTAAAGTGCAATGGAAACTTTGTGCTTCGAAACCGAACTATCTTACAAGTTAAAGTGAAATGGAAACATTACGCACCAGAGGAAGCTACCTCGAAAGAAGAAGTATGAGACAAGCCTACCCTGTTTTATTTAAAAATTATGATAAGACAGTTTAAGCACCGAGGACGGTGCAAAGTTTTAGGAGGGGGGATTGTAATACCCCCTCGTAATATTTAAAGTAACTCTATTTTAAGTTTGATTCATGATACATAAATTAATAATTTTGTAAAAGTTTTATTTTGAATATGAAAATCGAATTACGGAAGTTGAGAAATCATGTAGTTAATTGACTGAAACTTGAGTTTAGATCATTAACTATATCCTCAACCATATTTAAGAAGAAAAGTTTCCAGTAAATAGAGAGAGATAGCTATTAACTATTCAAAGCCCTAGGAAAGGAGAGAGGAAGGCATGTAGAAAGAAACAAAGAAAAAAGAAAAAAGAGCAGAGATTTATCACTGATCACCATTTGGGTTTAGGATCTATGTAATTTAAGAAGTAAAGTACATATATTCTAGAGAGCATCTGAAATATGTTGTCCCTGGAGAAAGAACTACCAGCGAGCACATTAAGGCTCTAGGCTCTTAAAATAGTTAATTCTCTCTATTTAAACTGGTAGCAATTTGGAGCCGTGGAAAGTGAGATTTAAACTAAGGATTCAGGGAAAGAGGGTGGAACTCTTGGAGAATACTAAGTTTCGAAGTTCCTAAATCCAAGTGGTGCATGATTGCTAGATTTAGTTTTTCCCATATTGGGAACAGATATGTATTCTAGTTAACCAAACTCCTGTTTATTACAATAAAGTTAATTTTTTAATTCTATTTTATACGGGTATTATGGGAAGCGTTATTGAATATTTTAACCAATTATTTACAGTAAAACTGTGTAAAACTTAAGAGATTTAATTAGTTACAAAGATGGAAACAGTTAACATTCTTTCTCTTAACTAAGAATAGTTAGCTACTGATAAAAATAATGTGGTTGTAATATATGAAAGGATACGTAACTCTTGAATGAGAATAAAACCCTAGACAAACCACAATATTATTCCTTGATTTATAGACTTCGATAATATAATAGAACTGTAAAACTTATTTGCGAAAAATTAAATTTGGTTGTAATATATGTATAGAAATGCATCTCTTAACTAGGATTAAAACCCTATTGTATTTCTTTAAAACAAAGATATGGATAACAAAGTAGGAATGTAAAAGCATATCAAGGAGACTAAATACCAAGCCAATAACTAGAAATTACAATTTACACAGACCATATTAGCTAAATGCTAATTTTTACTAAAACATAAATCCGAAATTCATATCAATATACAAGTAACACAATACTTATAAACAAAAAGTGAAATATTACACATACAAGTCAAAACGTAACAATGTTAGAAGGGAAAATATTTTTATAAGGCTTTTCTTTCTTCACAGTCACTAGTAGTCAAAATGGAGATAAATTAACCAAAAACTTTCCACTTAACCATTGTATTTTGTTTTTAAAACGAAAGAGTTTGAAACCCTAAGAGTAACCAGAACTCAGACTTACAAACCCATCATAGGCGAAGGCCCGAACGGGTCTCGGCTTGACAGGCGAGGGTCCAATTAAGATTCGGGTTGCTGCTGTTGATAATACATGTTTATTAAAAAAATGTTAAGTTGATGATACATGTTTATTAAAAAAATGTTATGGGAGTTGAAAAATGAACATGGAAACAAATACTATAAATGATGAAAGGTTTGTAGTTGCTCATACTTCTATGATAAGACTAAACCCAACATAATCTAGACGTGTGAATGAAACTACCAATTTCTTCGTTGTTGTATAGTTGGAAGAAAAGCTTGAAACTACTAAATACGAGCACCGTAGCAACATTGTATTTATGTTTCCAATCTCCTTTTCGTCTAGATTGTCATACACCACGATAATAAGAAAGGAAAAAAAAATTCAAAAGTGAACAACTTCTTAGGTGTAAATAGGTCACGACGAACTAAAGGAATGAGTAAAGAAGGCTAAGGGTAAAGGGTAATTTTTAACCCTGTCCTGAATAGGGTAATCAATACCGAAGCCAGCTGTAAAGCACCCTTTTCTCCTCGAGAACCGTAAAACAAATATTTGAACATTTCCATAGTCCTTGTTGCATGGATAAAACATGTGAAGTACATTAACTAAGTTACATCAACCTTAAGGTTTTGTGTTGAACAAGGTTACCCTTTCGGAAGCCCCCTTGATTTTCCCTAACACTTCATTGGAGTGTTTATACCTTTCTTAATGAACAACCCAAATTGTTGGATGTTGAAGTATTTCAAACCATAGATTGTATTACATCAATACCCTTCAACCTTCAGCACCTGCGTGGCAATAAGAGAAATAGATATTACATCAAGAAATAGATATTTTATCAACTTTACGAAATATATTTTATTATTTTATAAAATATTTGAAATAAAAAAAATTTATACTATATGATTAATTTAAGTTTATAATATTTTTATGTTTAATTATATGATATAGTTTACATTAAAAAAATGTAATAGTTAATTTTCACAAAATTATAATATTATATATTTATTTTCTTTTTACTTAATTTAAGTTTTTAAATTATTATGCGTATATAATAATTACCAACGGACCACCTCGTTATGCTTAGGATCATTGTGAAGGGGTGTTGTAATGATAAATTTAATCTCTTTTGTTTTTTTGTGCACTTTAGAAAGGATTTCGATGCGGTGCCTAGAAATAACCTTTGGAATATATTAGAAGAGCTAAAGGTTCCTTTCAAGTTGAGAGCTGCCACAATAAGGTTATACAAGAATGTAATTGCCAAGTTTAAGAAAGACGAGGGGTGGTCGAAAGATATTAAGTGTAATATCGAAGTTAAAGAAGGTTGCCCCCTCTCTCCTACCCTATTTGAAATTTGCATCGATAAGATAGAAGGTTGTTTAGAGGAAGAATGTAATGTCCTCCTTATTCCAAATCCCAAAGCTTCCACCCCCAACCTAGGAAAGTAGTAATTTTCCTCCTTGGTAACTATTTGACCCTTAGCATCAATTTGACAAACTCTAATGAATATGGAAAAAGTGATTAGGCCATTGTGACCTAATGAAAAATTTGGGACATGACAAATCCTCCCTTCCCAATATTGTTTTTCCACAAGCAATTTCAAACATGGGTGTTAAAGAACCTGCTTTTTGTATGATTCTTTGAAGTTGCCACTGAGTTTCCCAACTTTGAGTCTTTGAGATTCCATGAAGATTTGAGAGATGAACCACTATGCTTGCTACTACACTACTCTCATTAAAATCACTTTATTAAGTGGGGAATCCATCTCCCATACTGCTTGTTTCCCAAAAAAATTGAAATCAATGGGACTAAAAAATATCCTAGGGTCCCATTGCTTGTATTACAACCCAACAATTGAGAGTGCTCTCCAACCCATACCATTAGGAAAGAGAATTACAAGATCCCATTATCTTGTATGCATTTTTCCAAACATCATGAGTACATAATATATATCATCAAAATACATAACAACATAATAAAAATGTACATCAAGAAGGTGCCTCATCAAAAAATCATGAAAGTGCTTATACCTCCAAGTAAGTAGACCACCATTTTCCAAGTGCATACAAACTTCAAGTGACCAATCAAATATGATCCCATGAATTAGGTGAGGATCTCATGTCCCATAATGCTTCTCCAAAGATATATAATGTGCATCAATATAATTAGCCATGTGTTCTTTCATCCAAAGAGTGAATGAAGAACCTCCACCAAAATCTATACCAAATAATGAGCCAAAAAGAAAGGAGAATTCAAATGACTCAAAGAAGTCTCGCCCATACATCCATGAATGAGAATCATAAAGATATAAAAAATTATGTGGTTGGCAACAAAAATGTTCTCCAATCAGAAATCTATTCACCCTAGTGTTGGATGAAGTTCCTCCAACATCAAATGAACCAAGTGTGGAGCAGGAAAAACACGAGTCTTCAACTAACTCAGCTGGATATCATAGGTGCATCCATATATATGTGCATCATCATAAAGTAACAAAGGATGCTGCTGCAAATGTGAATAATAATGTGCTCCAACCATGCCATCATAAAAAGTAAATCTAGGAGTTCCATACTCCTCACGTGGCACCATAAAAAAGAACCCTTTCACCCATACTTCATTGAGAATAATGCTGTAAAACAGAGAATTGTAGGATGTAGGAGAATGAACTAACTCACCCAAATGATCAAAAAGTGCATAATTTTCATCATGAGAAGGATCCATATGGGTAGTATCATGCAACTCCTTCAAAAGTGTGAAACCTTTGTCATATATTGGTTCCAATGTAGAGGAAGCATGCTCTTCATTAAAAATTGCATAACCTTCATCAAGAGACCATTCAAGTTCCTCTTCCACCACATCAAGTGTTTGGATCTCTTCAAGATCATATTCAAACACATCAATAACATTCAAATTTCCACATTTCTCATGATCCACCATGTTATGCGAATCCTCCAAACAATCTACCATTTGACAATCTGAAACATAGGAGGAAAAACAAGTATCTTGCAACTTTTCAAGAAGTTGCTCATTTTGAATTGTGAGCTTATGATTATCCTTATTATTCTTCAAGTATGAATCATGTAACAATTCATTAAGCTCAAACAAATGGTTTCTATCAAAAAGAAAAGACATGAAATTACCTTTGATATGGCACATTGCTCTTTGAATCTTCTCCATGTATTCAAGGAAGGATGTTTCCTCCAATGAAGTAGCTCTCCAACAAGAATTTGACACTAATGCTTGAGTGTCATGGAGTATGCTAAGGGACTCTTGGATCTTCTTTTCATTCATCTTTAAGGACCCTTCAAGAAAATGAGGCTCTTGCAAATGAACCTCCTCATCTTCTTACTTCTTGCTTGGACCAACTTCATGAAGCTCAAGTGGTGATGGGGAAGTTGATGTTGTTTCTTATTCAACTACTACAAGGTCTTAATTTTCATGTTTAATGGAATTTCGGCTTGCAACAACACTTTCAAAATTGATCTCTATGTCACCAACATAGAGGTGTGAGCACCCATCAGTAGGTACTCCTTCATAGTTCAAGCATCCATAAGTATATGATTTTTGTTTCATTCCCAAGGTAGGATGTGTTTTGAAATGATATTGAATATTTTAAATAGAAACTTCTTCATACTCATGTGATGTCTCTTCATCTTTTTCAGAGTCACTTGGGAGTGACTTTCGATCCTCATAATGTAATTATTTTTCTGTTTCACCACCCACAGAACTTGGTGGCTCCTTGGTCTCCTCCATACTTGTGCATTGCTAATCATTCCTTAATGAATTCACATTTGAACTATTTTTCCTAAATTCATTCAACCAATCATAAACGTCTTCAAAATGAATGGTATTATGTGTCTCTCCATGATGTAAACTTATACCCCCTTCTGCCCAGTTACCCCTAAGTTGGATAGCCATCAATTTGAGTCCTTTGATAACCTGTTGGGTCATGTTCTTGGTTATGTCATAAAAGAGAGGTTTCATGATTTTTATATGCTCCTAACTATCATATGAGGTTTCCTTTTCATCCCTAGTCATAGTTTCCTTAAAAAAATGCCTTCTTCTCCTACTTTTTTTCCCTCTTAAACAAAAGCACTTTTGGTTTCAATATATAATGGTGGTCCCTAAATTCTTGTCCTCATAAATATCAGACCACATCAAGCCAATATCATGCTCTAATACCACTGTAATATCCCCCTTATTCCAAATCCCAAGGCTTCCACCCCCAACCTATGAAACTAGTAATTTTCCTCCTTGGCAATTATTTGACCCTTCGCATCAATTTTACAAACTCTAATGAATATGGAAAATGTGATTAGGCCATTGTGACCCAATGCAAAATTTTGGACATGACATAGCAGGTTGTGCTGGCACGATCTTAGCTGGAATAGTCATCATCCTTCTTTGGTATGCTGACGATTTTGTTCTTCTGGAAAGGTGTCCTTCTGATCTTAATAAGCAACTTAGAATTCTTATGTATTTCTACTCTACCATGTGTATGGTTTTTAACATTGACAAAACACAAGTTATGATTATCAAATCCAAGAAGGTCACTTACGCTAATTTTGTGTATGACAATAGCAACTTGGAGGAAGTCTCTTCTTACAAATACATAGGAATTGATATTCATCACAAGCTCAACTGGAACTATAGCATTGAGAAAATAATTAATGGAGGGTGGAAAGCTTATTTTGGTCTTGAAAATAATTGTAAAGTAGCAAACCTTGTGATGTGGGATAAAAAGAAGCTCCTCTTTGAAACTTTAGTTACTCATGTTATCTTGTATGGGTGTGAGGTTTGGGGTTGCAACATATCTAGAGAGTCCTGGAGAAAGATTGAGCAAATCCCAAAGCATTTTATAATGTATAACCTCAAAATTAAAATCAATACACCATATCCTATTCTCCTTATAGAATTGGGTCTTTCCCCTATCGAGAGCTTAGCTATGACTATGATCTTGTTGTACAAGCACAAAATCAATAACATGGGAGACCATAGACTTCCTAAGCTAGCTTTAAATTCCAACCAAAACCACCTAAGGCTCAAGCGAGGTTGGTATAAAGATACAAGGGCCTGGTTAAACCATTGGGAGATCGATGAAAAATGTTGCATTGCAAAATATTAATAACATTAAAGATATTGTTACTTCTAAGTTTAAAGAGAAAATGTGGCGTGAGAAATATTTAGAGGCTAAAAGAAAGTTAAAATGTTATAAGGAGGTCATCAAACCTACTCTAGAAGATCAAAAGTATCTCTTTGTTTTAACTAGTTCAAAGAAAATAATTAATATAGTTAAGATAAGAATGAACTCTCATGAGCTCCACAGTGAAACTGGTCATTGGGAAGTTCCTAAAACGCCATGGGTGGAAAGGATCTGCAATCTTTGTGAGAATATGAACATTGAGGATGAAAATCACTTCCTCCTAGAGTGCCCTGTGTACACCCACATTAGATCTCAGTTTCATAATATTTGTTGCGATATCGACATTCCTATCATTTTAACATGTCAAAATTATAGTGAGCTCAGGATGCTTCTCTCCAAGCTCTTTGAGCATAGGAATACAATTTCAAAAAATAAGCAAACTAAATAATTCGTTTCTTTAGGTCCGATAGACCAAAGTTTGGTCTCAGTGGACGTTAACCATCATCACCATCATCATCATCATCAATTTAAGCTTTTTAATCTTTATATACTCGGAAATAATTTCAAAATACATTATAAAATAATTTACAAATATAATACAAAATGAGTATATAATATTTTAGATTTTAGATTTTTACAAATATTCAATTTCATTGTGTCATTATTTTTATTTTCTTAATTATTTTATGCTTCTAATAGACTATAATATATGATCAAAAATATATTTTATGAAAATGATAAGTATAACATTATTTTAATTTCTATTATTATATGAGAGTAACCAGTGCTTGTAACACTATAAAAAATAATCCACTATAAAATAAAAATTAAAACCAATTAAAAAATCCACATCGATTTATAAAATAAGAAAATTAAACCAACATGATTCCACTCAAACTTGTAAATTTTTCAACATGTAAAAAAATTAAGATAAAAAATATTTACACTTACAGAAGTTAGATACAGGTACTTAGTAGACTTGAATTTAAAATGAATCTATATTGGTTTAATTTCATTTATATTTTTAAGAAAAAAGAAAAAAAAACTTATATATATACAAAATTGATACTTAAAAATAAATAAATCTATAATACAATGTTGAAAGTTTGTTAACCATAAAGGACCCTAAAGGGCAGAAACCAATAATAATACTCTATAGAAACTTAGAAAGTTACAATAAAGACATCCAAAATCTTAAGATGTCACTATGTAAAATATATAGAACAAGAGCCATGAGGTGGCAATGTCACTCCAATTGGGAATAGCTATTAGCTATTGCTATAACACAAAAATTACATAAATATGGCACTTCTGCTACAAAATTGTAATACAAAAGAAACAATTGTTTCTACATAATTTTTTATCCATCTAGACCCAAGTTTCATACCATCAATAAGATGATGAAACTTAAAATTGTATCATAACTTGATATTATATAAATTTTTGTTTCTTTTAAATCAATTTGTTATACCATACACTTGTAAGACTTTCATAAATAATTATTTTATCCAATATGTAATTAAATCAAAACTAATTTTTATGCAAATAAATTATTTCATAATCAAGAAAAAAAGATTTAAACTATTTGATTACCATCTAGTCATAAGAGTAACAAACTTGAAAAAATAACTTTAATCATAAAATATCTAATAATTTATTATTCAATTTTAAAAATAACTCTTAATAATTGAATGATTGATTCAGTGGATAAATCTTAAATTTAATATCTAATATTTTTTATTTAATTTGAAAAAATAAATCTTAAGAATTTAATGTTTTATTAAGACAATAAATCTTAAATTCAAGATATTGACTTATGACACTTCCAAGGAAAATACTAACAAGCTATATTCCGAACAAAGTTTATTCCCCCTATTTCATGGATTTTTCATGTCATGTGTTTTTGTTAAATATGTTGAGTATTGACAAAAATGTCATTTTGCAAAACAAAGTTTATTCCCCCTATTTCATGGATTTTTCATGTCATGTGTCTTTGTTAAATATGTTGAGCATTGACGAAAATGTCATTTTGCAAAATATAGATGATAAATGAAAATTAAGATATTACAAGGGGACTTATTAACCTTCTATCTCATCAAAAATATCATAAAAATATCATAAGTTAGAAACTCTAAAGCAAACCAAGTAGTTTCTTCCTTTACTTTCTTAAAATTCCATAAACCAAAAGTAGTCAAATAAATGTTAACTCTCTCTTTATATATATATAATTTGAAATTTAAATTAAAACAATTTTTTTTCTATTAAAAAAATGATTAATATAAAATTCAAATGATGGAAGATAACAATTAAGAAACAACTTGTAATTTATCATTAAAAAGAAGGGTAAACTTTAGTTTCACAACACTCCATAGATGAATATATATAATGAAATGAATCACAATTGTGACATTCTACTTTACAAAAGTTATTTTAACAGAAACTCAATAAATAAACAAATATATCCTCCTCTAGAGTTGTATGATACCCTATGCATCGCTGGAAAGTGAGTAAAATTCATCCATGCTCTTCGAAAGTGAGTAAAATTCATACATTTACCTATAATAAAAAAATGAAATTACATTGAATACTTATGAAGTTAATGGTTCTAGATAATGTACTGCAGTAATTGCTCATTACAATTTAGTTTTACAGGTTTACAAATTTTAACTAGGAGTTAAATTTAAGAATTAAATTGGATCCATTATGGTCTAAATACATCGAAGTACACTCTCATCTTTTTTAGCATTTATTTGACATAAGAAAACAAACCCAACTCACTAGAATTCAAGGATATTGAATTTAATTACATTAAACATAAAAACTTCTTGAAATTTACAATCATTATTATCTTGCTTTATAAAATTAATTAATTTAAAATAGGTTGTATCTATTTAACATAATGAAATAGCATTTCCCTCGTAAACTTACTACTAAGTACGCTACCTCATCAATATTAGGTGCTCTCGATCACTACATTTACATCACTATTAATGCACAATATTCCATTTATATGATTGAACTTTGGTCCATATGAATTGCAATTGATAATTCCACCTTGGGTTTCTCATAGCCGGCATTTGATATAAGCACGTCCCTTTTGATTATTTGCTTTAATCTCTAGTCGATCTCTTCAGCGTAAATTTTGTAAGTGAATGATCTGATGCCTGCATGTTTTCCGTTATATAATTTTAATTACTTTTTGCGTCATATAACTTTAATGTTCTTAATGGAAAAGTTTCAGTTAAACCGGGAAGAAAAATTAGGATAATAAAAACTAAAATAAAGAAGCTTCCAGTACCATAACCATAACCCATCCCACATACCGACAAAGGATGAAATGTGAGCCGAAGCCACATCCGTTGAATTACATCTTTCATTTGATTTGATCAATTTCTATGAAATATGGTTAATATGCAAGAAAATTTGAAAAAACAAATAGAGGAGATCCCTGGTGCATATGGATGAGAATACCTCCGTGTGCATTAAGACACCCAGAATCCAACCTGTTACAGTCCATCCAAAGGGATATCAGTAGTTGAATTAAGAATGAGCTAACTGGAACAATCATGACCTTATCACTGTTGCCATGATTTTTTTACCACAGAATAATGGGTATTGTATTCATTTCTGAGAGAGAAAAATTACAAAGCATTTTGTAATATACCCTTGGCATGATATCCAGCATCCTGAAAATATCTCATATAAAGCACTGCAAATATCTCATATCAAGCACTGTAGTACTATTATATCTAGGAAAATCCCATGAGGCTATAAGAAAACTCAATATCATCCCCTTTCTATAAGAGTGGACCATACATACTCATTAAGGGAAAACTACCCAAAAAAACCAGCATAACAGTATCCCATACAATTCAGAGATAAAAAACCAGAAAAGTAGAATAATAACGAGAGACTTTGGTGCGTGGATTGGTGAGTAGAATAGTAACCCACTCATTGGTTTTTTATTATAAAAAACAACTTTATATTAGTAACAAAATGTGTCATATATTGGGGCGGTAGGGAGGGGGCAAGGTTTTCTTCACCCCAGAAGGACATTTGGAAACCAAATTCACTTGGGGACTAGGCTCAAAAACTAACAATATGGCTAAGGCCTTGGCTCTCTGGCAGGGAATCTGGATTTCCAAGAATTAAAGTATCACCGAGCTCATAGTTCTAGGAGACTCGAGAATAGTTATTCAAGACATGGTAGAGAACTCTCTACCTAACTAAATGCATCTCAAGCACCTGATAAAAAAAAATCAAGATCATTTCCCTTTCTTTCCTTAAAATTGATTTCTTTCATGTTTTGAGGTGGCATAAAAAAGAAGTTGATCTAGAAGCTAATTTGGGAGCCACCCTAGGCCTTAGAGCATTATTAATTAATGGGATTAACAAATACTATGCTCCCCCATAGGACCGGGGCTAGGACTGGGGTGCCTTCCCCGCGGGCCCTCCTCTCCTAGGCCCTTGACATGCATTCCTTGGTTGACAGGGCAGGTGAAGTTGGGCTTGCACGTGGACGCACGTTGGATGGAAAGATAGGTATTAAGGCTTGTTACGGTGAAGTCCCTTCACCGGTGCAAATTAGTCTGCAAGTCTCATCGATGTCGGGTGAATGGAGTAAGGTGAAGCCTGGTTCAATGGATTGCATACAGGGTTTAATTATGGTGATCATTACAACCCTGAGTCGCAATGATTTTAAATTGCAGAGAGATAGGGCAGAAGGCACCATAATTTCGATGAAGGAGTGCATTCTCAATTTCTTAACAGAGCTAGAGCTATGTTGTTGTTTCATGGAAGGGAAGCAGTCCTTGGTAATCAACATGGAAGCATCATCTGAGTCCTCTATCTCGTCCTCCCGCCCCATTTTTCGTTGAACCAGATATAAGGGTTCTGAAGAGAGATGTCATGGTGCTACAAGATCAGGTTCAGGCGATTGATACTGAAGGAGGTCGACGATTCGAAAACGTGGACAAAGATCTTGTGTATTTATGGAAGAAAATCAGCCGAGCAGTGAGGAAGTCCGAGAATGCGGTAATTGGCTTGATGGCAGAATTGGAAGTAAAACTAGACAAGCTTTCCCTAAAGCTTGTCAAGAATGAAGCTCCTCTCAAGCCAAGTTCAGCTTTGATGCAAAAATCAATTAAGGAATGGGAATTGGTCTTCATTTTTTCTTTGACGTCTGCTCTGTTTGTTAGTTTCTTATGTTTTTAAAATGTTTTAAAATGTTCGTTGTATGGGATCTGTGAAACGTTAGACTATGTTAATAGCTTCCCTGTTAGTTTTTTCCAGGATATACTGTAAATGCTGAATGTTGTTAAAGTCTGAGTATGCTAGGTGGTTTCAAAGACTGTGCTTGATGCTTCCATAAGGGTGTATTTAGAGAAGAAGTAAATTTTTTCCACTTCCATAAGGGTGTTGCTAAGAAGCTAAACTCATATTGCCGCTTTCTCAAGGGCATTTTGTATTTTGGTTTGGTTTTTGTGGTTATACCACCTCCTTAATATAATATAACCATTTCTGTCAAAAAAAACAAAATGTGTCATGTATATATATCCATAAGCTTCATTAATCAAATAAAAACATATTGAATATTTGACTCATCATCCAAATAATTAAAAAAAATTAAATCAAAGACTACTTTTCTTCGTAGTTTAATAATAATAATAATAATAATGCAACTCATCTTGTTAAATATTAATTCACCAAAACCATGACTTTGCACCACATAAATGAGATAGACACAATAATAATGCAGATCATCTTGTTAAACATTAATTCACCAAAAGCATGACTTTGTACCACATAAATGAGATAGACACAATCATTGTCTAATTTTACGGTTGGGAATGGTGGTGTGTATTAAGAATTGCCAATGGCTTAATGATAAAACTAATTATTTATCTATTTTAATTTCAATATATTATTAAGTCAAATAAAAACAATAAAATATTACAAACTACCAAACAAAAATTAGATGTCTGAGTATTAATTCTGGGAATTTATCACTAAGCCTGAACTTTAAGCATTTAAGCGAGAGTTGAAAATTAAACTATCTGTACAAACTTATGCACTGATGCTGGGCCACTTGTCTTGCACAGAGATAAGAGAAAAAGGGTGATGTGTTCGACTACTTCATGTTGGAAAAAGATCCCAGGTGTTGTTCAAGTGGACCAAACTTCGAGTAATCTATATAAAAAATAGACTTTGAGTAATTTCTTGCACCTCAGAAAATCACCAATCCTCGCTTGAACCGTGCAGCTAGAAAAATCATAGAGAAATGCCCCTATGCCTCACCTTATGCCATAGAGGAAAATAGGTAAGATCTCTCACTTGACCATCTATGAGTTTGGTTCATTGGAGAGTTTCTACAGAGGACATCACATTCTCGCCAACCTTGACCTTTTTACAAAAACCATACCTAGAAATCTTGGTGCAATTGTCAAACCTGCAAAAGTTGAGCTTGGTAACCCTAAGGTGGCAGGGAGATTAAAAAAACTTGACACTTTGTATAATTTGCTATGCTTGGTCAGAATGCCTTAATGTATTTTATTTTTTGTATATCATATTATTAATTACCTGCCTGCCTGTGATCTGAACCATTATTGACAAATTTACTTTTGTGGAGGGCATTGAGTAGAAAATGTTTTTTAACTAGCTGGATCATGGAAACTTGGAATATTAATTGTCATCATAAATAAAGTACTATTTAATAGGAGGTTTCCCAAAGACAAAGACATTATGTGGCAGCTCCAAAAGTAAAGAAAAATAAAATTTCTTACTACACAATAACTGAAGTTGATTATCGCAACTCTCCTCTCGAAGCTCTTCCAAGAATTTCAAAGAACACTCTATTGAATGTGATCCTAGGGTTTTAGTTATTATGTGATAAAGCGGTTTATTGGTAAAAGAAACGTAGTGAAAACCAAGAGTTCATTGCTCGTCGTCACTGGCAATTGGAAGTTGAAATTGGATGTAATCGCAAAAATCCAACCATAGTTAGATCAGCAAGACAAAACATGTTGTGAATCGATGAAGTAGAAAATGGAAAATTTTCTTTTATTTATCAATTTTTTATGTTCCAGAATATTAATTCATTTCATTATTTAATATATAGTTTGGCCCTATAGATTTGGTGGGTGAAAAAGGATAACGATGAATGCACCAAAATTTTGGAATGGAAATGAAATGTGATCGAAAAGTTACCAGATCAGAAATGAAATGCGATCGGACATGCCACCTTCGATCATATCACTCTACTTTTGGAGAATCATGGCAGCTGTGAGGGATATTTAACCAATATTGGTTAAAATAATCAAGTCTTCCTTTTCGTAAGGAAATATGTTGTCTTGCTTTATTTTTCTTTTGGATCCGTACATATTTATGTAATATTTTTATGAAGGATCAATCAGAAAACTAGAGACCATCATTCTGAATCTTTTCATATATTCTGTTGTATTTTGTAAGATTGTTCTATACTCTTCATTTTTGTGTGTTTGATTTTTCTTATTTTTCAATAATGTTTTTTATAAATATTATGTATAAACAATATTCTTAATCTTTTTGTTTCATGATTATGAAATATTGGTAATCATGGGAGTTTATCAGCTAGCTTGAACTTTAAGCATCTAAGTGAGAGTTGCAAAATTAAACTATCCGTGCACTAATGCTCGGCGTGGAGCTGATGTTGGGCCACTTGTCTTGCACAGAGATAGGAGAAAAGGGTGTCGTGTTCGACTGCTTGATGTTGGAAAAAGATCCCAAGCTACTGTTCAAGTGGACCAGACTTTGAGTAATCTCTATGAAAAACAAACTTTGAGTAATTTCTTCACCTCACAACATCATCAATCATGGATTGAACCCTAGGGCCAGAAAAATCATAAGGAGATGCCTCTCTGCCTCACCTTCTGCCATAAAGGAAAATAGGGCAGATCTCTCAAGTGACCATCTGTGAGGTCGGTTCCTTGGAGAGTGCCTACATTATGGAGGACATCACATCCTCGCCAACCCTGACTTCGCATGAGCGTGGATTGCCTTAGGAAAACCATGCCTAGAAATCTTGATGCAGTCTGTCAAACCTCCAAACTTTGAGCTTGGTAACCCTAGCTAGCACTAAGATTAAAAAAATTTAACACTTTGTACAATTTGATATGCTTGGTCAGAATGTCTTAATGTGTTTTATTTGTTCTATATCATATTATTAATTATCATCATTGGTGGGCTGTGATCTAAACCATTATTGATAGATTTACTTTCTAGAGGGCATTTAACTATACAATTGTTCATATCATCATCGCCTTACGGTCATGGGGCACATGAACCTAGAGCAACCTCATATCTCCAAACTAATAGTAATCTAAAAAATAAACAATAAATAATAATACTAATAATTAAATGTTTTAAATATTATCAAACTTTAGTCTAAATTCCATTACATTTAATAAAAACTATTACAAACTTTAGAAGACTGAAAATTTTTGCTTGTATCTAAATGAATTAATACTCATGAGCAATTCATAAATATCACCTAGGTGACATAAAAAGTTATTATAAAGGCAGGCATCTAGTACTATGTAAAATTTACTTATTGTTTTATTGTTTTATTTAATATTAAAAAAATGTATAAGTTTTTTTAATTTGAACAATTTGAACAATATTTAATTTATAGAGAAGATATTTTCACATTTATTATTTTTAAAGAAAATAAACCTATGTTTAAGATGGGTATATACTTGTATTAAAAAAAATCATAAAATTAATAAAAATAACAGGTTTAAGATAGATATATACTTGTAATAAAAAAATCATAAAATTAATAAAAATACCAATAATATAATATCTAATATAAATTATAAATAGATCTTTTGTATAACAAACCTAAAATTTAATATAAATTATATAAAAAATATTTTTTTTAAAGCAAACATACTATGGTAAAATCTAAATAGACACCTAACCTAAACTATTTATATTCTTATCCTTGATGATTGTGAAGGGTAGAAAGGCTTGTGGCTTACTTAGCTCTTGAGCTAATACCATAGCATGTGACCATATTCTTATCCTTTATGATTGTGGAGGATAGAAAGGCTTGTGGCTTACTTAGCTCTTGAGCTAATGCCGTAGCATGCGACCTTAGGTATAACCGTACCCTTCATGGATGGTGACATCAAAAGGATAAATTAAATTTAAAACCAAGGAACGTCTTGGTCGTTAGGTTGACATTTAATGTTGTAAGCCATGCTGCTACATGGAGGTTTCTTCTCAGTCTTTAGTCTGCTTTACAGCTAGATTTTATTATGTGCCAATACTCATTTCGGGGTTGGAGTCTTTTAGGTCGTTTCACCGATTCAGATCATTGTTTAGTTTTGTTGTATCAGTGGTTTGATCCATAGAGTATGTTTTGGTAAACGTGACCTTGGTTGATTTTTTATGGCACAACTATTGCGAAATACACTTGAGAATAAGGAATTGTTATTTTCCAGAACATGGAATATTTCCTTCCTGCGGCATGCATGAGTAGTCTAAACTGTTTCCAGGTTGTATTTTTTTCTTTTGTGCATGTTATACTTCTAGGCACAAACTTGTTTACAAGTCAGAACTGGAAGCTATGTAACTCCCTTATGCAGTTTTCTTCTTTTTGTTTCTTACTTCATATTTAAACTTCGAAGAGTCTTAATAATGGTTAATCTCTTCTTACAGTCATTTCCAGCTGCGGATACAGTATTGTTAGAGCTCCAGAGAACCTACCTTATTTGGTAAACCTAGGGTTCTTCATGCTCATAACTCTAGGGTTCTTCATGCTCATCCCTGTATGCACAGGTTGGTTTAAACCCCATTTTTGTTTATCTTTTAAATGGTAATAACTCTTAGTGTTATATTTTACGAATACTATGTATCATTAATATTTACAGAGTTCTGTTTTTTGGACTGTAATTGAGACTCTCTCTACGGTTGTGGAAGAAGTAGTTTCAGATGTTTAGTATTTTGTTTGTTATTTATTTATTACTACCAAGACGCCTCTAGTAAACTTTTGTGAATACCGGAAGGGTTTTATAAAATCTTTTGATTGAACATATTTTTGTTTTTTAAAAGTAAAAATAGAAATATTATATGGTAATATGTTGCTTTAAATCGAGGCATCTTTATGATGATTATGCTTCTGGTGCCTTAAAGGAAATTTACTAGGGTTTGGTTTTCGTGTTTATACCTTGCGAGTTGACTGTACAATATAGTTTATTGGTTCTATTACAATACACTTGTTAATATTCATACTGGGTTCAATCTTGTTATACCTGCCTTAGCAGGTAGATTGTAATCTATTGTAAGTCAATCTCTTTTGACTTTGTATTAGTTGCTCTCTATCAAAAAAAATTAAAATCTGTTTTGTAAAGTATAACTTAGGGATTTGTAAAATATTTTTTTTAATTTTGTTAAAAAACTATTTTGTAAACAACAAGATGATGTAAACTTTGTAATTTGGTATCTGGATTTGAGTTGACATGTTGCAACATGACATCGTAATAATAAAATTAAAAAAATAAAAATTATATCCCATTGCCATAGCAAGTGGTACCATCGGAGCCAGCTGTTCTGGTTTTTTTCGGGAGTACATGAGTAATTAGACTTCGTTGCTTAGCAAAGCTGTACATGCATGTATACATAAGCACTGTTGGTTCAGCCACCCCAAGAATTAACAGAGGATGACCTCCAATAAGAGAATGAATGATGCCGCATATTGCAGTGGATGACAACGTCTGAACTGCAGTAAAGCATCCATCTGCGGCACGTTTTGCTTATTAATTTAAATACTATTACTGAATCATCTGGCAAGATGCTGACATAGAACATCAGGAGTTCATTGTATTGAGCTTTTTCCGATCCTTTTCCAAATTTTCTTTCTAACTCAATGACCTTCTAAAGTGATTATCAAACTTTGTAACGAAATATCATTATATCCACGCTTATAATCTTTCATGGCATTCTTACGTTTCTCTAATAAAAATAACGAAGATCTACCTACAATGAAGGTTGGTGAGTTAATACCAAATTTGCTACTGCTTCTAGTCGTGATTACAAAGACAAACTCAAATCAGAGAGAGGCATAAAACAGATGAACTAACTTGTGTTTCTGTCCAGTTGTTCTCCAAAAGAAATTACTGGAATAGCAGAAGCAAAGAATATGTATGTTGTGGGAGCAAGGATCCTGTTCAAGCACCATTATTGTAACACTTTTTTTAGATTAAATAAGAAAATTGCTCTGCATGAAGTGCAGCCCGGAGATGATGGTTAAATAACTATATCTAGGAAATGAATTTAAGATTGTAGTTGTTTTTACATAACAAAGAGAAACTTAAAAAAAAAAATCCAAGTACTGTAGAATTTAGCAGTAATCAAAGAAAGAACCAGGAGATATTTATGCTCACAGTAGAAAATGCCAGACTCTTTGTCGTCAATTCTATAATAAAGCTCCATTACAAATATAATTAGCCCATGCTGAAGTAAATACCTGAATCCTGCATTTAAACCACCAGTCCAGTCTTGCTTGTAGCAGAGCAGCCTTCCCTTCAGATCATTCTTGATTCCTTGGAAAGGCACAAAAGTCTCCTCCATGAGAAAGCGACCGTTGAAAAGTTGCACAGCAGCGCTGGATAATCTCCCTTTGCTAAACTTTTAAACGAGGAGCACAAAGTAGACTGCGCTTTGTATTCACAGGGCTTAATGTCCGGAAAATGAATGGTAATTTATAGATATCCACTGTTCATAGTGACAGATCTGAACCTTCAGGATTGCTAATGCAAAGGAAAAAAGAACAGAGCTATGGAAGTCGAGCATTTGTGACGGCAGGGCTAACTTGCCATGAGGTATTTACATTTGATAATTTGAGATAAAAAGATGCAATGCTGATCATTTGAGCTTTAAAAAGGATTCAAGAAAAGAAAAAGTAAAACTTTCGTTCCAGCTTTAGCTGAAAACAATTGCGTGGAAATCCGAGGGAGTTAATGTGAGCCGATCAGAATATTGAACTATATATTTGACGACAGAGAATAGGATTTCTAAATGCTTGACAAGTTTAGACAAGAACTGTACTAACGCAGATGCTAGCAGAACGGTACTGAATTATCACTATACATCAAAGAAAACTTTACAGTGGCTCCGATTAAAGAATTTCATGGAGAAAATACTCGCTGATGCATTTCTCTTTATGAGATCTGCAGCATTAATTACGGCAAAGCTAAAGAATATGCCATGTTGTTAATATGAAATTTATGAAATTCAAGCTGGTAGCATGCGAAGCCTTGTTACATAATAAAAGGACTCGGAAAATTGCTGGAGCACGATGATTTTGTCCCTAAATATGACATATAATATGACAAAACGGAAAGAAACAGTTGGATTACATGTTATGTTTCGACACAATAAAACTAAAATACTGTTACAGATCGAAATGCTTTCCACGGATCCAAAAGATTTCTTTTCGACAAGGACTTCAGAGTCACGAATGAGCAAGGAAACTCTATTCCCAAAATTATTTATAGACTGAAAGTCGCAGAGGTGGAGATTCTGACGATTAAATAATTAAATGTGTGACCTGCTGCTTTAGACATCCAACTTGTCTGTCTATTCACGTGAAGCAAGCAAGATATTCAAAATTAATGTAGAGATATAATTGCTGTTTGAATTAAAGTTTGAAAATGACAGAATATAGTTCGGCATTTTACAGTTTGTCCGAGGTCAAGATTCTTGCACCGCCATTTCCGTTTCATAAGCTTTGTAGCGGCAGTAGCCATGGCGGTTTTCTTGGCATATTTTCGACCTGTAAAGACGGCCGAGCAAAATGGGCTCAGTAATGGAGGGTCCGGCTCGGTTACTATATGCGGTCCGTTCAGAGGCCCCTGCATTGGGAATCTTAGCCAAATTTAGTAAGTGAAGTGCGCGTTATATAGTAGCGCACTGCAATAGATATACTTAAACAGAAACAAATAGCCATGATTAGTATTACTTTACGAATTTAAAACAGTCTTTCTCGTCCTTCAACTATAGCCCATTGCCACTAAATTATAATTTTTATTAGAAAAGTATGACTAAAACGCATGTATAAATGCTTAAAGAATGAATGAATTATGATGAAAAGCCTGAAAAGCCCTAGTGAACTTTGATGGGATCCTTAAGTCTCATCGTAAAGTAAACACCCAAACACGATTGAGAGACTCAATGGTTAACAAAAGGAATCCTGAGTGCATTTCATTTTCAAATCTGAGTGTGCTGTGATTGAACACAAAAGTTTATTTAAACTCGTTAGTAATAATGAGCAACTATTATATATGTTGACTATGTTTATAAATTTTTTAAAGTATTTTTGTTTTTTTCAATCAAAGGCAAATTTTGCTTGTAACATTATCTATTCACATGTATATGGTGTTGATTGATATACAGCTGATTTATTTTTTTATTCTTTTTATATTGATTTCCAACCACAAAATATTCAAATAACATTAATTATATTTCAATGGGCTTTTTTAATTTCATTTCTTTATTTAAACTTTACTATTTATTTCTCTTCTTTCCCTTACAAAAGGACATTAGACAAAGAATTATTAACCAAAGTCTATGTCCCTCTCAATAACACTCC
>LPNX010085945.1:2719-16336 GCA_001517045.1 Pseudotsuga menziesii
TCTCATTAGCACAAGCTAGGGTGAAAACCCTAGCTACACCTGGGGTCAAATATACCTTTCATGGCTCATCTTAACTTGCCAAATTTGGCACGGTTAATAAAAAACCCCATTCGCCATCAATCTTTTTGGCCTCCAATGCCAACTAAGGTGCCATTAGACATCCCCAAGTTTGAAGGAAAAGCAGGGGAATGTCCCCAAAACCACATTATGAAATTCCATCTATGGTGCTCATCCAACAATATCATAGATGACTCCATCAGGCTAAGGCTATTCCAACATACCCTTACAGGTGCCGCAGCCAAATGGTACATTGACCTGCCACAAGCTAAGTACCCAGACTTCAACTCCCTAGCCTTCATGTTTCTATAGTATTTCCAACTCCTCATCAGATATGATGAAGGGGTGGAGATCCTGTTATCCTGTTGCCAAAGCATTGCCACTCATATAATAGACCATATCCATGAGTGGCGGCGATGCCATAATCTATGCAAAATCCAACTTGACGACAGGATCTTCTTTGATTGCTTCCTTAAGACCTTGCTACTACCCATAGCAAAGGGCATCGCATACGAACGTCCCCAATTTGAAGAATAGGCCATACTGAAAGCCCAACAGTTTGACCTGATCTACGCTCAATCTGGATACCTGTATACCGTCATTCCAAATGCCCCCCATCCGAATACATCCTACCGTGATGCACCGGAGGCATCCCATGCTGCGGACGACATCATAGGATCGGTCTCCCAATAGCCACAACACCGACCGACACCACCTACCATTACATCACAACCAAGCAATACTGCCATTGTTGCTTACCAGAACCAAGCCTTGGACTACGCAAGAATGATGTCCCAGTCCGGAGCAACAATTTCCTATGCACAACCTATGCCATCACAGTAGACTCAGGCCATGGCTTTTCCAACACAGTAGTATGTGGGGAAAATTCCCACATTTGTGTCACCGCCACCCCCACAAATCTACTATGCACTGCCAGTGCAAACAGGTCAAGGCCCCGTGTTAGTTTTTCAACATTTAAGCTAGCATTATGTTAGGATCTTTTCACTGAGAGAATAACAAGCACAACAATAAAACATAAGCACATCACAAGAGACAAGAGACACAAAGAGTTTTGATCGGGGAAACCATAAATGGAGAAAACCCCACAACTTCCTCAAAGATAGAATCACCACAAGATGTAAGACCCCAAAACAGTAAGATGCACTCCCGACAGCAGTAGTCTTCTAGTCCCAGTATATTTCCTTCTTCACTAGTGTGCCACACTTGAGAGAGTAAGTGATGTGTTGCTCAAGTGATAAATAGAGAGACTCTCACTCTCTATTTATATTCTTCCGTTCACTTGAAGTACACTCAATCATGTCGGCCCAACTTAACAATTACTTACTAGAGCCTACACCTTAATGAGTGTATAATAACCCTAGTGCCCCAAAACTGTGGGGACTTTAACAATGACTTGACAAGACTTGTTTACATTATTAATCCTCCCGATTGGAACATCGGGGCATGACAACATGACTCAAATACATAATAGAGAACATTTCGGAATAAACATCGGGTTACAATATATAAGATACATAGAAGAATACATTCCGAAGTTACAAATACATCAACACTACCTCTTAACTAGGAAGGTATTCTTTCGAAACAATTTTCAGCACTGGTCTTCTTCTCTGGATCAACTGGATCATCTTTGTCTTTAAGTCATGTTCGTCTTCAAGTCATCTGGATCTGGATCATCTCTCGATCTGGATCATCATAGAACATCATCACTGGATCTGGATCATCACTCGATTTGGATCATCATCACTGGACTGGATCTAGATCATCACTCGATCTAGATTTGGATCTGGATCATCTCTTGATATGGATCATCACTGCTGGATCTGGGTCATCACTGCATCTGGATCTCTCGGAGTCATCATAACTAGATCTGGATCATAGCTCGATCTGGATCATCTCTGGTCATCATCATGTGTGTATTATCTCATCATAGGAAGTTCTACAGAGCCAGCCCTTTTTCATGCTGGTTGTAGGCCTAGCCACCAGGTAGTTCTTCGCCCAGCAATTACATCTTACCTGCTCATCAGAAAGGCCCAACACTCACATTCGCCATCATGATAGGCACATCAACTACGACCTGTGAAATGGCTCTGCACTTATATTTGACCTACTCATCAGAAAGGCACAATTCCATTCAGGCGGGAACACATCCTGCTCACAATGATGAAAGGTTTCCACTCTTTCACCCAAGCTGGAATCACATCTGGCTCACAATTATGGAAGACTTCTATCCAGGCAGAAACACATCCTACTCACAATGAGGAAAGGTTTCCACATTTTCACCCGGGTTGGAATCGCATCCTGCTCACAATGATAGAAGATTTCTGCACTTACATATGACCTAGTAGGAACTGAATCCTACACCCTCGTCAAAATGGCCCCCAGTCCCAGACTGAGCTACCTGTTAACTAACCAGGTGCCTCCACTCTCCTGGAGAGTGGCAGTAGCCCTTACATCTGTCCTACTCGACAGAATGGCTAGCACTCACATCTGACATGGGAGGAACTTAATCCTTTAGCCATGAATAGAATGGCTCAGCTCTTAAATCTGACATGCTCGTCAGAATGGCTATCTTAGTCCTAGACTGAGTGTTCCTAGTAACTAACCAGGTGCATCCATTCTCAGAATGGTAGTGAGCACTCATATCTGACATGGGAGGAAGTTAATCCTTTAGCCATGAACATAATGGCTCAGCCCTTACATCTGACATGCTTGTCAGAATGGCTCTCTCAGTCCCAGACTCAGTGTTCCTGGTAACTGACCAAGTGCCTCCATTCTCAGAATGGTAGTCAGCACTCATATCTGACATGGGAGGAACTTAATCCTTTAGCCATGAATAGAATGGCTCATCCCTTACATCTGACCTGCTCGTCAGAATGGCTCTCTCAGTCCCAGACTGAGTGTTCCTGGTAACTGACCAGGTGCCTTCATTCTCAGAATGGAAGTCAGCATTCATATCTGACATGGAAGGAACCAAATCCTCTCACCATGACAGAATGACTCAGCCCTTACATCTGACCATGGAAGGAACCAATCCTCTCACCATGTCAGAATGGCTATCTCTCAGTCTGAGACTGAGTGTTCCTGGTAACTGACCAGGTGCCTCCATTCCCAGAATGGCAATTAGCACTCATATCTGACATGGAAGGAACCAAATCCTCTCACCATGTCAGAATGGCTCAGCCCTTACATCTGACCATGGAAGGAACCAATCCTCTCACCATGTCAGAATAGCTATGGGTCTCATCACTTTCTCTTGGAAGGAACCTCGATTTGGAGAACACCAAGTCTCTCTCTGAAGTACTAATACTTCAGCCTAGCCAATGGCTTCGTCAATACATCGGCAATCTGTTCCTCCGTCGCAACATACTGGAGCTTCACTGCTCCTCTCTGCACCATATCCTTGATATAGTGATACTTGATCTCGATATGCTTCGACTTGTCATGGAACACTGGATTCTCTGACAACTTCATGCAACTCTGGTTGTCACAGTGTATACAAGTAGCATCCAACTGGAGATCAAATATATCAGACAGTAGCTTCCGCAGCCATACTACCTCACAACTAGATGAACAAGCTATGACATACTCTACTTCAGCTGTACTCAGTGCCACACAGGATTGCTTCCTGCTAAACCAAGAGATCACACCTGATCCCATACTAAAGCAACATCCTGATTTACTCTTCCTGTCGATGGCACTACCTGCCCAATCTAAATCAACATAACCCTCCAGGTTAATCTTCTGATTCGCATCGTACTTGAGTCCATAATCAACTATACCCCTGCATGCTTTGCAACCATCAGGTGAACATGTCTCAATGTGTTCACAGCAAGTCAAATATCTGGTCTCAGGTACATCAAGGACCCAATCATCTGACAATACATCGTAGCATCAACCGACTCTGATGAAGCATCACTTAATAGCTTCATGTTTGATGCCATAGGTGTGGTCATGCAGTCCATCATCCTAAACCTCTTTAGGATCTCTACTGCATACTTCCCTTGTCCAAGGAAGATTCCATCTGCACTCTGCCACACCTCCATGCCTAGAACAATAGTGCATCGACACATAACAGGAACATCACTGGTCTTCCGCATTCAACCTTGAAGCAAAGGTTGGAATCCACTTTACTCTCCGTAAATCCTAGAGTCATCAGTAATCTGTCCATCCTGTCATATTATGTCGAACCTCAAAATATTCTATAGTCACTCCCTCTGAAGCAGAGCATCATACTCCCTCTATCTTCTGTACTCTATGCATTGAAGCATTCTGTACTAGAGTGACAAGTAGCTCCCTATTCTACTAATATTCTATGTGACCATCTAGTGTATAGACTTGCATCTTCAACCTTGTAGCAAAGGTTAAGATCTTCATCAGGCTCATCGTGTATGTATTTAAACTCTTACTGGCTGCAAATGTTTCTTTGTAATCTAGGCCTTCTTTTCGTGAGAAGCCTCGTGCTACGAATCTTGCTTTGTATCCCACGATGTTTCCATCTACCGCATTATGGAACTACGAACTTCTCTTTAGGTCTCGATACTGCGCTCTGACATCATTCTTCTTGAACTGGTATTCCCTTTCTTCTTGGTGGCTGGAAGGTTCTGCATTAATGATGTCACTGCACTCGTCATATTATTTTGAAATGTCGTCACTTGCTCTTCGGAACAAGTCTTCATTCTTCTTTGCTTGTAGGCGATTATGTATGCGGTCTTTCCTACAATTCAAATGCATTTGTATGGTTAGAAACATTTCATAAGGAATATTTATACTGGCAAATACTTATGCATAAATATATATGATCATGCAACTACTTTAGCCAATACAACATTCATCCATATCTCACTGAAACTTTCTAGATTCCTTCCATCTCTACCAGGACAATATTGTGATTGTGCACTAATCCAATATGTCAGCAAAGAGGTTTCATTCTACATAAGTATCAATGGCGATTTGTATAGCACCATGAGCTACTTACCCATCACATGCATATTAGTAGTATACTGTCATTAATGCAACCATTCTATCATGCATAATACATTAACTAAATATAAACAAATGCATAACAAAACAATATCATGAAATGACAATTGAATACTTATCTTTATTTGTTTCGTGGGTAGACTCCTTCTTGAGCCTTCAGCTTCTTCATCTTCTTCATTCATGATAGCATCGTTTCTTATCCAAATGCTAAGATGGATAAGAAGTTCTTCAAGAGTTGAGATCTACATATTCCTCATTGCTTGAGGGATCTTCTTTGGATGGCGAGAGCTTGATCTTCAATTGCTTCCATCTTCTCTTCTCTTCTTATGATTCGAGCTTCTTCTTCTTCTTCCCAGAGTCTGCTAAAAGTAATCACTTCATTTTGGAACTCATTCCTTAAATGAATGAATTCCATGATCCTGGGAGGCCATTCAAGGTGGCTATCATCACTTCTACATTCTTCACTTCTTCTTTTACCGCTTCAAGTTGTTCTTTGATTTGAGATACCCTTATGACTGCATGGTCTTTGCATTCTGGATCTTCACTTCCTTCAACTGGTTTCTTAAGGTCATATTCCAATCTGTGTTCTTTCCTTCAAATATCTTGGTCAAGGAATCAACAATCATCGGTGTCTTTATGGAAGACACTTGTAGTACAAGTTGATTTGTGATTGAATCAACCATGATCTTCTTTGGCCTTGACCAAGTTCTTCTTGTGAAAGGCTTCTAGCCTCATCTCCCTCTGAAACTGGAACCTCTATACTCATGTAGGTGTCCAATCCATTTTCTTCATAGAGATCAAATACTTGTATGCTTGGAAGTTGTCAACTTCACCAAGCTTATCATTAAGCTGATGTGATAGATCACTTTGAAATGAGAACCTCAAATGAAAATAGCAAAGGACTAGATCTTACCGATTTGAGGTGTCAGTCTTGGTTTTGGAGCTCGCTAATATAGGGTTTGTCATAGAAACCCTAATTTTCAAAACTTGGAATCTTTCAGATCTGATTGAATAAATAGATAGATCTCTTCAAATGGAGCTGTCTAGTCTACTCCTTTTCTGAAAACAGTGGAGGGAAGCTCCTGGAACAGGAAGCCCTAATTTTCCAATTTCTTTTACAGAACTACCTGTTACTGTTTCTGTGATATCTCAAAAATTACAGATCCTATGTATCTGAAATTTTTCACTGAGGTAACCTCGCATGTTTTTGATCCAACACCGTAGTTTTCATCAGAATTGGTTTTATCATTTGGGATTTACGATTCTTTTCCCAAGGTGACCTGTTACAGGATTGTTTAGAACAACGAAGTTGTATGGCATGCCACGTGTCACTGGTTGATCTTCTAAGTTTGATATTTGGACCACTAAAATTAAATTCTGTTCCCTTTCTACAATATCTTTAGAAATATTATTTGGACCTCTTTAGCCCAAGATATTGCAGATCTCCCCAGATGTCCTGTTTAGGGATGAATTCTGGAAGAGGATGGAACCTTAACTTGGAGAGATCATATCTCCTGGAATACAGCGAATCTGAGGCTGTTTTTTGTACAAAAGATTCATCAGGAGTTTATATTTGGACCCTGAAATTTTCAACTTCTGAGACATCGTCAATATCAAGATATAGCGACTGTACCAAAACTTAGCAGTTTTAGCATTTAGGGTTTTTCTAGCTCAGGGTCAAACTAGGGTTTGACTTTCCTAGAGTTTCACCCAACCAAATTTCCTGATCTAGGTCTCTAAAATTCGGTTTTTATGAGGACAAAAATCCTATGCTAGTCTCACTTAAAAATTCCTCTTCTGTAGAAAGCCATAATTTCCGCATCGAAAATTGAAAATGCTCGGAATCGAATTCTGCTTCGACAGAATGATGCACCCTTCAATGGAGAGTCATCCTAGCATACTTTTGCTGATAGATTGTGGAGAGAGACCCAAAAAGTAAGAATCCCTAGCTTCTGTAGCTACACAATGTCTTCTTCTTAGGTTAGCTCTGATACCATGTTAGTTTTTCAACATTTAAGATAGCATTATGTTAGGATCTTTTCACTGAGAGAATAACAAGCACAACAATAAAACATAAGCACATCACAAGAGACAAGAAACATAAATATTTTTGATTGAGGAAACCATAAATGGAGAAAACCCCGCAACTTCCTCAAAGATAGAATCACCAGAAGATGTAAGACCCCAAAACAGTAAGATGCACTCCCGACAGCAGAAGTCTTCTAGTCTCAGTATATTTCCTTCTTCACTAGTGCGCCACACTTGAGAGAGTAAGTGATGTGTTGCTCAAGTGATAAATAGAGAGACTCTCACTCTCTATTTATATTCTTCGGTTCACTTGAATTACACTCAATCATGTCAGCCCAACTTAACAATTACTTACTAGAGCCGACACCTTACTGAGTGTATAATAACCCTAGTGCCCCAAAACTGTGGGGACTTTAACAATGACTTGACAAGACTTGTTTACATTATTAATCCTCCTGATCGGAACATCGAGGCATGACAACATGACTCAAATATATAATAGAGAACATCCTGGAATAAACATCGGGTTACAATATATAATATACATAGAAGAATACATTCCGAAGTTACAAATACATCAACACCCCGCCCCCGCTCCTCCTGCTCTGTTGGGACAAGTGTTCGCACAACAAAACCGTCCCAACCAGCCTACCCCCAACAATCAACAAGGGAAAGCTAGATATAACCAACCTCGTAACCAAGGAAATAACCAACCGCAGGGATGCGGTCAACAGCCGAACCCTCCCAACAATGCTGCAGCAAACTGACCCGCCCAAAACCCCCCATGATACAATGCACCAAGACACAATTCCCCATTGCACACAAACCAACCATGCACACTCTGTGATCTTTATGGGCACTACACATTCGAGTGTCCCCTCATGGGTTGAGCTAAGCAAGCCATTTAGAATGAGGTTCAACAGGCCACCAATGCTGCAAATCAAGCCCAACCCAACCCGCCACATCAAGGAACTCCCCCCATGTTGCTTCAAAACCCACTACCAGTCCAAGGATTGGTGGAAACTGCTCCCCCTTCCCAACCCAATCCCAACACTCTGGGGGCACCTCCCGCGGCTGAAACAGGTGTTCACCATCTACTAGCCATGACAATTGAAGAAGTCAACTTGCAAACCTGACGAAATTGGTACGGTACCACCACCAAAACTATTGACACATCAGCGACATCAACGTCCAAAATAGTCAACCTACCTCTTTAGTTACCCTTGTTCCCACGCCCCCCCGTACATAGAATTTCCAATAACACCACAGCTAGAGTTGCAGTTAGCTATAGCATCATGGATGGTTTGGCCCAAATGCCAACTGCCATGTGCACTCTTGAGATACTTAAAACATGCCCAATGCAGCGAAAATCCTTACTAGCTTCCCTTGGGGCAATAGACTGCTTTGACTCCAAGTTTATCACATTTGACATGGAGAATAGAGAACCGCGCATGCCATCGACCATTGCCTTTCAAATCCCAGTGTCCATCCGGAATTTGGTTGTGCACTGGTGCATTGGGGATGAGGGGGCATCCATGTACATTATGTCTACCTTAGTTTGGCAGAAACTTGGATCACCAATTCTGCAACCATCCTCCACAACTCTGCGGGCTTATGATGGACATCCAACTAAATCCCAAGGAATCCTCCAACATGTCTCCATCACATTAGCAGGGAAGACAGTGCTGATTGACATAGAAGTTGTCAACGCCTAACTAGACTATAACCTTCTCCTTGGGAGAAGTTATATGTACTCCATGCGAGCTGTCGCATCAACTGTCTTCCATCTCATGATGTTCCCCCATGAAGGGAAGATTGTGAAGGTTGATCAGCTCACTTATCATCATATGCAAGGGTTAACGAAACTCATCAATGTTATCCCTACCATCACCACCATTGAGCCATAAGGGGCGACCACACATGCTAATGTCGTCCCTGTAATCAACACTATGGTTGACAACAGACCAGCCTCCCCATTGTTGAATGTGGGCCCTGGGTTATTTGTCGATACCACCATGATGGCTCCTTTCCCATTAGTGTCACCACCACCGACACAAAATGAAACTGCAGACTTGTGTATGGTCTCATCCAACACAGCTGCACCCAAACAACAACCGCAGCTGCAGCCCTGACCACAACCACAACATCTTCCGCAGTTGCAACACCAACAACAACTGCAACATCACTCACAGTAGCAACATTACACGCAGCCACAACCACAACCACATCCCCACATGCAGCCAGCCAAGAGTTATATGGGCTCATCTCCAGTCCATACGATTCCCTTCCTCTCCCCCCCACCTGCTGTCATGAGCAAGCCGATCATGGCCACCTTAAGCCTACCCAACTTTACATTGGGAATTCTGGTGTGGTATCTTCATCCATCGACTCAACCAGCAATGCCCTAGGTTGTCTTAACCCCAGTGCAACCCATCACAGTCGAGTCTCACCCTCCACCTAGTCCACAAAAGCCAACCCCTGCACCCACACCCGCACCACCCCACCCAAAAAGGGCCAAGGGAAAGAATGCCAAAGTGATCACAGAGCCACGACAAGTTCCACCTTGTGTCATCTGTGAGCAACAGGGCCACCCAAATCAGAATTTCCCTAATATCCCAATGATCCATGTGCATTTATATGCCATGGATACAAATGAAAACATCCCTGTGCTTGAACTCCCAACCACACCAATAATCAGGAACAAGGCATTGAGAACAAACCATGCGTGTGCCTTTTGCGGTTTGTATGGACATTACTCTCACCATTACCAAGACCTTCCTGAATTTCAAATGGCTCTAGCTAACCTCCATTAACATTCCCTTGATTCTGAAATCACTCTAATCAAATAAGTTCATCCCCCACCTCCTTCTTCAGACACCATGTCCATCTACATGATGTCCAGTTCTACCGATCCTCTTGTCTCCAGCATCACTGATGGTCCATCAGACCTATCTCTTCCATTGTTTCCCCAACCAATGCCACAACCTTGATCACAACCTCAACCTCAGTTACCAAGGAAACATTGGGGTTCATTCTCGATCAACATGATTCTTTTCCTTTTGCTTTTCCTTTTCCCTTTCCTTTTCTTACCATCCAAGATCGTCAGTAAGTTTGTCTTGGAAACCTGCAATCTATAGGATTTCACATTGGGAGATCCTATGTGGTACCTTGAACCACCTACCATACCTCTGAGGCCCCAAGATGTGTTGACTCATGCCTAGCCAATTGAGATAATGTTGCACCTACCTCTAGGTCCATCAAAGACTCCTTCTATCTCTAGGCCTGCCCCTCTTCCTCCAACAGAGATTGGGGGAAAGGCCACAAAAACCATAACCAATACCATTTACATGATCTCTAGTACCAATTTCCATTCCCTCTCGTCAGCTGTGGAAGATCCACCTGATCTATCCTAGCACAACTTACGCGATGACGAAGAGATCTGTAAGATCGCCTCTGATTTTACCCCATTCCCTTTAAACCATAGTGTGGAATCGGTTCTTCCCATAAAAGACCAGATTCCATCACCCCGCTTGGCTAATTACCTTCATCTTGGCAAGGGGGCATACCTCTTCGCTGACTCGGACAGTCGACTCTTGAAGAGGCCACGCAATGGGCTCCGCCTCAAGAGAGTCTATTCCTGATATAACGACTATGAGTCCCTGATAGCATAGTTTTTTCCCTTTCTTCTTTTTCAACATTTTTCACCACAAATCAAGGGCAACACCATCAGCTGCTAGTCCAAAGTCACCCAGAATCAATTCGAGACACCTCTCACATCTCCGGGCTCAAACTTCTATCTCTTTATGAGATCATTGTCTCATGTTTAATCAATCAATCTCAAGACCATTTCTGATAAGTCACCTCGATTTATGAGCCACGACATGATGATGCAAGTGTCTAAGAACCTGTACTTGTATCACACTTCCTGACCGCTACTCATGCAAGTTTTTGGGCCACCGATTGTTAAGGAATGTCATCTTTTACTTTTATTTTCTATTTTAACACATCGTTGTCTTTTTCATTCACTGCACCTAACACAGACCTGTCGACCATTGTACACAAAAAGATTTACTTTTCTTGTACGTATTTGGCATATAACTGCCACCAGACTTTCACTCACATCATATGTAATCAAGTACGTCAACCGCAACACACACAAACTCTCTTGACCTCTGTTCGAGAGCCACCTCGGTTTGCATGCCTCTGCCGCACCAACTTGCAAGCCTCTTCTGCAATCTATCCCATGCATGTATTAGTATGTTTGAGAGCCTTTTTCTCTGTCCATACTACGTGGATGACCTTGGGAGCTTTGTCCACCGTCCCGTCTTGGGGCACCATCTGTGCCACCGCAATCGGTTGACCACACTAGAGTTTCGTTTAATCTTTTTTCTGACTCTAAAAAACATTGAAAAGATTGTCGAGCACAGCTACTTCCTTTCCCTCTTGCTAAATTATAGGAAAGGGTGTCTACATCGTTTCATTTACCTCCTTTTATGGACCATGTAGACCATCAATTGAAAAGGACCACCTTGGATTATTTAAGCCAAGACCATTCCCCTCTGCATACTTTTATGCTTTCTCGGGTAGAGTGGCCACACTTTAAGAAAAATCTCACCAGGGGTTGTCATTAAGCTCTTTTCCAACCTTCTCATCAAGAAAATATTGCCGAGAAAACTTGGTTTCATTCATGCTCATAAACGTATCTGAATGACTGTCCAGTCAGTATAGGTTTAACCTTTTTCGGCCTGATTGGAGGACCAATGGTAAAGAAGTCTCCCATCCCCTATAGGATGGGTGAGCTCTCCTATGCATACTTTTATCCTTTTGTCGGGCACAAGAGACTACCAATGAAAAAGAGTCCCCACTGTAGTCTCCTTCGTGCTTTCAAACTCTCTAAAATTGAAAGCACCATCAAGCATTTACCTTCCTGGGATCGCCAAAACTCCATAAGATCGTACCATAATAGTGTCCCTAGACACCGCCCCACAGAAAATAGTTTGGCAGCATTCCCACATTGGGTCACCTTTGCTCAGAGTACTCTGCAATGTGTCTTCCTTGGATCCCATCAATTTTAAAAGTGTCTACCTCCTCCAATCATTTCCCATCTGTAGTGTCATTCCCAGTATTACAGCTATGATCTGATTCCCATGAGTCAGCTTCATTTTCTTCCTAGTCTGCCCTGTCATCATACTCTGAACAAAGGAATTTTGAGTCTACTCCACTCCCCCTGCCCCTATTCAATTCTTTCCCTCCCCCCCCTCCCATTCATTGGTTCAGTTCGTATATCATCTCACACCTTTTAGTTATTTCCCTCGCACTCCTCATTAAGGAAACATCATTGCCTTGACTAGGGGCAGGTCTTCCCCTGTCGAAGCCAACACACATATTCCAGAGGATAGACCTAGAGGTCCATGTATCTTGGTTTCATTAACATCATTGATGAGTTCCTTGGACCACTTGAGAGGAGCCCTTAGTGCCTCTTGGGATGGTTGTTTCTCATGTGCTCAACTCCAACCCCATCATCACACCATTGATATTCGTACAGGGTTTGGTCCGCACAGTACGTGGTCGACGACCCCAGATATCATGTGACTCTATCACATTGAGGAGTCTACTAGAGGAACCTAAACAGGTTATGTCCCCTGTGATTTTTGGGTTGCGTTGGAGACAATGTTCAGAAGCCCCAGCAGTGCTTCGATATACCTTTATGATTGATGCAACATACTTGTACCACAGAGACTATGACTCTCAATCAGTGAGTCCACATAGCTATGTACCATTCCAGATCCAACAGACCATCAATCATGAAGATATAGCATTCCATGAGAATTCCATGGGTCCAATGTACCAAACCAGTATTGTATTCAGCCTCGCATTGAGGCAACCATTATTGTACCATCAGTTGTATATGATCGGCTCTTGTATTTTAGAGCATAGATCAAATTATTCTTTTGACATTGTCATGAGCATGGGGATGCCCAACTCCTCCATATACATGTCACACATTTATTGTATCTCACCCATTTATGGGAACCATATTAATACAAAAACCAAAAGCCACCATGCTCCAGCCCCAGAAGTGCCACCTTTATGCAGCAAATACTATGATGTCACTAGTGGAAAATGAGAAATTAGTGACCAAAAAAATGACCAAAATCCGCATATCAATGACCACTTTTGGTTTGGCGATCGCTGGTGGCTAATTTGCGGTCTTTTATTACATGACCAAAATTGGTCATTTATAGCTTGTCGGTTGGTCATTAATTTGGTCATATATTTGGTCATTAATTTGGTCATATATTTGAATCAATGACCAAATATATGACCACATTTGTGACCAAATTAATGACCACATGACAAGCTAGAATATGACCAAATTTGGTCGCGTAATAAAAGACCATAAATTAGCCACCAAAACTGATTTTTCTTCA
This sequence comes from Pseudotsuga menziesii, assembly GCA_001517045.1. Classification (NCBI taxonomy): domain Eukaryota; kingdom Viridiplantae; phylum Streptophyta; class Pinopsida; order Pinales; family Pinaceae; genus Pseudotsuga; species Pseudotsuga menziesii. The sequence goes on from LPNX010085945.1 coordinate 16,240, forward strand.
TTGATATGCAAATTTTGGTCATTTTTCTGGTCATTTGTATCTCATTGTTTGGTCGCGTATCTCTCAATTATTGGTCATTTTATTTGCGAATTTTGGT
>LPNX010085945.1:16438-26931 GCA_001517045.1 Pseudotsuga menziesii
TTATGCGAAAGCCATCACTTTTCAAAATATTACAATGGCTAAACCATCATACTTGCACTTGGTTGCAAAACCATACATAGATCCCACATCAACAGCTTCAAAACCATACTTAAATCCCACGTCGGCAGCTTCAAAACCACACTTAGCAGCTTGAAAGCCTCAACATCAGGCTCTTCATACGGAATGGCAAATCCTCAGTAGTGAGCTCTTCATACTCAATGGCCCACTTATAAGTTACACTCACTCCTACAAAATTCAATAAAACATAATCACTTGTAAAATAGAAAAACAATGAACTATAAATTAGAAAAACAATGAAGCAAATTATTTATCTTGTTCAACAGCTAAGAACAATAATCAAGATCATGTGCAAAATAGGAAAATCTAATCTAACAAATTCAATTTAAGAATTGGTTAAAAATAAACTTGAATGGATAAATCTGCAACTATTTAGTACATAAGAAAAGTAAAACTCAGCTCTAAACCAAGAAATGGATTTCAACAGGAAATATAATCAATGAATCCACAAAACAATTATGCTCGACTTCACAGGTAGAAACCTGTATACATAGTGCAATTTGTGAAGGAGTTCACCCCTATATGTCATGTGGTTAATGAATGACATGACAACTATGGAAACTGATGAATGATTTAAGAAAGTCTCAAATCCAATGCCCAAAAGAATAAATAATAGATTTCTTTACCTATGGAGTCGCCATTCTGCTATGTATGATTTGGTGCAAAAGTGTAAGAAATGCACTCAAACACAAGTTGGAAATGCTAGTGCAACAAAAACGTAAAATGTATGGCTTGTGTATGTGAGAAAAGTTGTATAAACCTACTTTCCCAAACATGCAATAAACATAAATCAAAAGAGAAGAGGGAAGTGAAACCTTAGGGGAAGCCGCTTGATGAGCTGGCCTTGTTGGAACAAGAGAAGGTGAACTGAAAAGAAGAATCGTCGTTTATGGAGTGCTTCCATGGCGCTCAATAATAGCTACAAGGAACATGTTAACAAGTGTTATAATAAAAATCAATATATATTTTTAGGGGAAACAACTTACAACTCTTCTAATCAAGATGAAAAACAAAATTACACTACTGCAACAAATTCTCAGGACAAGTCCAAGCAATCATAACTTCAAAATATCTAGAGACCAACACTACCAATTTATATTGTTTGACATAGGAGAGCACTAATATACCTCATCTAAATCTGCTGATGCATTGCAAGGAGGGAGCTTTTAAGGCCTCTCATAAACTGAACACTTGTTTTTGGAGCTTAGAAATCACAAGAAAGTGTCCAACCCAACCATAACCACCAAGTCCTTCACTATCCACATTCTGTAGTTGTGACATGTTCATACTTAGCCTGGTCTGCAGTGCCAATTCCCGTGGGGCTATCACCTACAAGAGATAGAAACTATTATAGCATAACTAGAGAAAGAAACATATCGTTTCTAATTATTTGTGGAATGAATGCTTTGGATTGCAAATGTGCAAAGAATAGTACAGTAAAAAAATTTCAAGCAAAAAACAACTGCCTTCAAGGCTCTTCCTAGAAGGGCACAGTATATAAGAAACAAATAACTATTTCTAACTCTCTTTATCATTCTGGTAAGTATCAAGAGATTTAAAAATTTCCCAGTTTCCCGTGATGGACATATTTTAACTTTTTAATAAGTTGCAAAGAAACAGGGATCAAACCTACACCCAACGGAGCTGCAAAGCATTAAAGTGCAGAGAATGGGAAAATTGTTCTAAACCTACACCCAACAGAGCTACAAAGCATTAAACCATGCCTATCATATGGTAATGAAAGGGGAATATTGTTCTACATTGGTACCCACCACTTCACGTTGGCACCTATCTTCTTTCCTGCACTTCCTAAGATTCATGTCTTCAATTATCTTTAGTTTTTTGTAGAAGAGAAGCCCTTGATTCTGTATCATATGTACTCTCTGCATAAACAATAATACAAGTGTGCTCCTTCATTCCATTTGCATCTATCTCAATGTTTGCGTTGCTCCTATGTGCAAATCGCTACAAATAATTGGCATTCTTAATGATGGCTTAATTCCTCTATCATTAGTTATTTCAAATATTAATATGAAGTTACATATAGTCAATAAGGATGTATTTGGGTCTGTTCCATGAATTAGAACATAAATTCAAAATCCTTTGACAATGTTTGGATCCATTTGGAAATCTGCAATTTCACTCCTAGAATTTGACTTTTGTACCTAGTTTAAAGTTTCCACTTCCTGTTTTGAACCTTTTCCAAACTCGAAGTTGCTACAATGTATGCACAACATCAGGCTGTTTCACTTTCAACATGATATATTTAGAGTGCCGAAGATCATTCAATCAAAATCTAATACCAAGAAAGTGAACAACATATAGACCTAGAAAATAGACTTCTGATCTCCCTCTAACAACATAAATGAAAATGTTGAAGGTACTTTCTCTGGAGACAACTTATGGAGTGCTTCCATGGCGCTCAATAATAGCTACAATAAACATGTTAACAAGTGTTATAATAAAAATCAATATATATTTTTAGTGGAAACAACCTACAACTCCTCTAATCAAGATGAAAAACAAATTTACACTACTGCAACAAATTCTCAGGCCAAGTCCAAGCAATCATAGCTCCAAAATATCTAGAGACCAACACTACCAATTTTTTTTGTTTGACATAGGAAAGCACTGATCCTATTGTCCTACATTCCTGGAATGGGCATCAGACAACAATGACAGTAGAAAGCTTTCCTCCCCAAAGCATTTCTATCCTTGCAAAGAAAATATGCTGTAAATTAAACACCCTGCAAAATGTGCATGCTGCAGCCCATCAGTACTTGCACAATAACACTTGGGAACCAAATCAAAACAGGTTTCCTTTGAATCTACACTTGGAACTAAGTTTAGATTTGAAATTAAATCTACACTCAAGGATGATCATAGGAACAATAGAAATACAGAATCATATCTTCCAGTGATCATATGAAATACAGGATCCTACCAAATTCATGTGACATGAGCTGAGTCCCTATTAGGATATATTAAAATCGCTTGACAGAAAATAAAAAATGACCTGTTTCTGTTTGTTGAGAACATCTTTGTGATTTCCGAGTCCATTTGTATTGGTTGAATTTCAAATCTCCATTAGTAACTACATGAAATACCTAGAAACACTGAGAAATAATCATAAATGTGTTATGAGCAAGATGTATTTCTATCTTTTAGTAGAGATAGCAGGAATCATTACTATATACCTCAACATATTGACACCTCACGTTGCCGTTGTATAACTAGCCAAGCTCACTGGTGAATTATTTTTACAATAATGTCACAACCATCCAAAAATGTAGTACAACCCAATAAACTATAATACCCATCCTTGCTGTAGGTTGTCGCATTAGCATACGCCCACCAGAAACCCTGGTTCAAAAGACATTTATTTCCATCTTTGCCAAAGCATGAAAGGAATTGAAAACAATTTCATTCAAATGCAAGAAAATATCTTTAAAGTTTAAAAGGTTACCAGTTCCCATCAATCCGGTCTGCTAGTGATCTTGTAGACTTTGGAATGATCCCAGTTGATGTGAGTGAATTGAAAACATGACCTGAGCCACAATCACCAGATAGTGAATGTAGTAAGTTATTGGTAGTATTAATATTGAACTCGTAATACAGAGTAAACAGAGAACATCAATTTCAACCTTTCTCGTCATCTTCATGGTCTGAAGTTGACTTATCAGAGTCCATGTCTATATTACGTGCAAGATGATCTCTAGAATCCTTGCGTGTACTACAGACATGGGGTGTCACAGGAACTGAAGAAACTGAATTTTTGTTTGATTGTTCCTGCCATGGATAGAAAGAAATAATACTTCATAATTTAAACTTTTTAAACTTTTAAAGGGAAACATAGCGACAGCCAAAACACCATCAGAGAGCATGCGTGAAAAAAACAAACTTAACAATGAACACAGGTATTTTATAGTTGTTGGGAGACCAAAAATATGCAACTTATTTGTAGCAATATGCAACTCCATTGACATGTGCACAATACATACAAACCATCCTCCAATTAAACCCCAAAACACCCAACAGAAAAGACAATGTACCAACAAGACGGAAGGCCTATGCTTTAATAAAGATGTTGCTATTTTGGAACTCTCAAACAAGTTATTTTGGACTTCACTGCTACTTCTTGTTTCATCAAGTTCCACTCTATATGAAATGATTACCATCCAATGATTTAAAATTTTCGGAATCTTAACATTTCAATGATTTGTATATACCCACAGATCTCATTGCCTTGACCAGATGACCCTAACAACAGGGAACTTGGACATTTATCAAACTCTTACCATTCACTCTCCAGGAGTAGTGTGCATACTTCATTTGCAGATTCTTGCATGCCATTACACCAGCAATTGTAAAACCCTTAATCGCAATTTTATATTGTTCTAGGTTGTGATCCAATAACCTATAGAATCAACAAGAAACATTAGAAATTTTCTTTTGGATATGACCATGAAGGTCCACATCAGCATCAACTAACGTCTTCGTTTGCATGTCCATTGCCATTTTCTTGTGGGTTTACACCAGAAACAAGCTCAGCTTCAAATGTCTGGGATGGTAGCTTCTCATACATCCTTGATCCAAGTCGTGTGATTTTACTTGAGTTAAATCTCAGTGCCCAGCCAAATATAAGCTTATTCCATCTTTGTTGAATGAAAACCATAATTGCGAGCACCACTGTAGTGACTGGAATAGCAATATCTCAAAACATGGAATAGAAATCCAATCCAGGATTTGCAAATTCATATTCATTTGCAAAATAGGGATTGAAAACTAGAGATCTCAAGTAGTCATAGATGTGAGGAAGGAGCTACAGAAAAGTGACACCAATGTAATAGATTTTCCTAAGTGGTTTACATTCAATATGCCAAAGAATATTACCAAGAATTTGAGGAAGAAGGAAGAAATCCTGCACCAGACTTACATATTCTTTAAGCTGAGTCTGCCATTCATGTTGCTTGTGCACATTGCCTTTCTAATCAAGATAGGTTGAGGATTGAATTGGGTGACTACTGATCCTCACAGTATGAACAATTAATACAACTATAAAACCTATAGCATGTATAGCTGAGGAAATGGAAAGGACTCGTTTATCACTTGGTACTCGCCATGGTTCTAGAGGACTTCTTGTCAGCAACTGAATATGTGATTTCCAAACCTTTTGGAACAGTCTAAGAGTCAATAGAAATGCAACCAACACTAGCAGTTTAACAATGTAGTAAATGACCTCAGACCATCGGCTCTGACTAAGAACAGAAAATTCGTTCTCCTCAGAATCCTATTTCAACGTTTCAAACAAGGCATCTGCACCTATTATTAGAGGAATACTATATCCAATGGCCTGAACACCTATCATGACAAGAGAGATGTATGGAGTGACTTCTATCTTCCCTCTAATATAGAATAATTCACTAAATCATAAATGAGTTATGAGCAAGATGTATTTCTATCTTTTAGTAGAGATAGCAAGAATCATTACTATATACCTCAACATATTGACACCTCGCGTTGCCGTTGTATAACCAGCCAAGCTCACTAGTGAATTATTTTTACAATAATGTCACAACCATCCAAAAATGTAGTACAACCCAATAAAATATAATACCCATCCTTGCTGTAGGTTTTCGCATTAGCATACGCCCACTAGAAACCCTGGTTCAAAAGACATTTATTTCCATCTTTGCCAAAGCATGAAAGGAATTGAAAACAATTTCATTGAAATGCAAGAAAATATCTTTAAAGTTTAAAAGGTTACCAGATCCCATCAATCCAGTTTGCTAGTGATCATGTAGACTTTGGAATGATCCCAGTTGATGTGAGTGACTTGAAAACATGACCTGAGCCACAATCACTAGATAATGAATGTAGTAAGTTATTGGTAGTATTAATATTGAACTCGTATTGCAGAGTAAACAGAGAACAACAATTTCAACCTTTCTCGTCATCTTCACAGTCTGAAGTTGACTTATCAGAGTCCATGTCTATATTATGTGCAAGATGATCGCTAGAAGCCTTGCGTGTACTACGGACATGGGGTGCCACAGGAACTGAAGAAACTGAATTTTTGCTTGATTGTCCCTGCCATGGATAGAAAGACATAATACTTCATAATTTAAACTTTTTAAACTTTTAAATGGAAACACAGCGACAGCCAAAACACCATCAGAGAGCGTGTGTGAAAAAACAAACTTAACAATGAACACAGGTATTTTATAGTTGTTGGGAGACCAAAAATATGCAACTTATTTGTAGCAATATGCAACTGCATTGACATGTGCACAATACATACAAACCATCCTCCAATTAAACCCCACCCAACCGAAAAGACAATGTACCAACAAGACGGAAGGCCTATGCTTTAATAAAGATGTTGCTATTTTGGAACTCTCAAACAAGTTATTTTGGACTTCACTGCTACTTCTTGTTTCATCAAGTTCCACTCTATATGAAATGATTACCTTCCACTAATTTAAAATTTTCGGAATCTTAACATTTCAATGATTTGTATATACCCACAGATCTCACTTCCTTCACCAGATGACCCTAACAATAGGGAACTTGGACATTTATCAAACTCTTACCATTCACTCTCCAGGAGCAGTGTGCATACTTCATTTGCAGATTCTTGCATGCCATTACACCAGCAATTGTAAAACCCTTAATCGAAATTTTATATTGTTCTGGGTTGTGATCCAATAACCTGTAGAATCAACAAGAAACATTAGAAATTTTCTTTTGGATATGACCATGAAGGTCCACATCAGCATCAACTAACCTCTTCGTTTGCATGTCCGTTGCCATTTTCTTGTGGGTTTACACCAGAAACAAGCTCAGCTTCAAATGTCTGTGATGGTAGCTTCTCATACATCCTTGATCCAAGTCGTGTGATTTTACTTGAGTTAAATCTCAGTGCCCGGCCAACTATAAGCTTATTCCATCTTTGTTGAATGAAAACCATAATTGCGAGCACCACTGTAGTGACTGGAATAGCAATATCTCAAAACATGGAATAGAAATCCAATCCAGGATTTGCAAATTCATATTCATTTGCAAAATAAGGATTGAAAACTAGAGATCTCAAGTAGTCATAGATGTGAGGAAGGAGCTGCAGAACAGTGACACCAATGTAATAGATTTTCCTAAGTGGTTTACATTCAATATGCCAAAGAATATTACCAACAATTTGAGGAAGAAGGAAGAAATCCTGCACCAGACTTACATATTCTTTAAGCTGAGTCTGCCATTCATGTTGCTTGTGCACATTGCCTTTCTGATCAAGATAGGTTGAGGACTGAATTGGGCGACTATTGATCCTCACGATATGAACAATTAATACAACTATAAAACCTATAGCATGTATAGCTGAGGAAATGGCAAGGACTCATTTATCACTTGGGACTCGCCATGGTTCTAGAGGACTTCTTGTCAGCAACCGAATATGTGATTTCCAAACCTTTTGGAACAGTCTAAGAGTCAATAGAGATGCAACCAACACTAGCAGTTTAACAATGTAGTAAATGAACTCAGACCATTGGCTCTGACTGAGAACAGAAAATTCGTTCTCCTCAGAATCTTATTTCAACCTTTCAAACAAGGCATCTACACCTATTATGAGAGGAATACTATATCCAATGGCCTGAACACCTAGCATGACAAGAGAGATGTATGGAGTGACTTCTGTCTTCGCTCTAATATAGAATAATTCACTAAATCATAAATGAGTTACGAGCAAGATGTATTTCTAGCTTTTAGTAGAGATAGCAGGAATCATTACTATATACCTCAACATATTGACACCTCCCGTTGCCATTGTATAACCATCCAAGCTCACTAGTGAATTATTTTTACAATAATGTCACAACCATCCAAAAATGAAGTAAAACCCAATAAACTATAATACCCATCCTTGCTGTAGGTTGTGGCGTTAGCATACGCCCACCAGAAACCGTGGTTCAAAAGACATTTATTTCCATCTTTGCCAAAGGATGAAAGGAATTGAAAACAATTTCATTCAAATGCAAGAAAATATCTTTAAAGTTTAAAAGGTTACCAGATCCCATCAATCCGGTCTGCTAGTGATCTTGTAGACTTTGGAATGATCCCAGTTGATGTGAATGACTTGAAAACATGACCTGAGCCACAATCACCAGATAATGAATGTAGTAAGTTATTGGTAGTATTAATATTGAACTCGTATTACAGAGTAAACAAAGAACAGCAATTTCAACCTTTCTCGTCATCTTCACAGTCTGAAGTTGACTTATCAGAGTCCATGTCTATATTACATGCAAGATGATCGCTAGAAGCCTTGCATGTACTACGGACATGGGGTTCCACACGAACTGAAGAAACTGAATTTTTGCTTGATTGTCCCTGCCATGGATAGAAAGGCATAATACTTCATAATTTAAACATTTTAAACTTTTAGAGGGAAACACAGCGATAGCCAAAACACCATCAGAGAGCGTGCGTGAAAAAACAAACTTAACAATGAACACAGGTATTTTATAGTTGTTGGGAGACCAAAAATATGCAACTTATTTGTAGCAATATGCAACTGCATTGACATGTGCACAATACATACAAACCATCCTCCAATTAAACCCCAAAACACCCAACAGAAAAGACAATGTACCAACAAGACGGAAGGCCTATGCTTTAATAAAGATGTTGCTATTTTGGAACTCTCAAACAAGTTATTTTGGACTTCACTGCTACTTCTTGTTTCATCAAGTTCCACTCTATATGAAATGATTACCTTCCACTGATTTAAAATTTCCAGAATCTTAACATTTCAATGATTTCTATATACCCACAGATCTCATTTCCTTGACCAGATGACCCTAACAACAGGGAACTTGGACATTTATCAAACTGTTACCATTCACTCTTCAGGAGCAGTGTGCATACTTCATTTGCAGATTCTTGCATGCCATTACACCAGCAATTGTAAAACCCTTAATCGCAATTTTATATTGTTCTGGGCTGTGATCCAATAACCTATAGAATCAACAAGAAACATTAGAAATTTTCTTTTGGATATGACCATGAAGGTCCACATCAGCATCAACTAACCTCTTCGTTTGCATGTCCATTGCCATTTTCTTGTGGGTTTACACCATAAACAAGCTCAGCTTCAAATGTTTGTGATGGTAGCTTCTCATACATCCTTGATCCAAGTCGTGTGATTTTACTTGAGTTAAATCTCAATGCCCGGCCAACTATAAGCTTATTCCATCTTTGTTGAATGAAAACCATAATTGCAAGCACCACTGTAGTGACTAGAATAACAATATCTCCAAACTTAGAATAGAAATCCAATCCAGGATTTGCAAATTCATATTCATTTGTAAAATAAGGATTGAAAACTAGAGATCTCAAGTAGTCATAGATGTGAGGAAGGAGCTGCAGAACAGTGACACCAATGTAATAGATTTTCCTAAGTGGTTTACATTCAATATGCCAAAGAATATTACCAACAATTTGAGGAAGAAGGAAGAAATCCTACACCAGAATTACATATTCTTTAAGCTGAGTCTGCCATTCATGTTGCTTGTGCACATTGCCTTTCTAATCAAGATAGGTTGAGGACTGAATTGGGCGACTACTGATCCTCATAGTATGAACAATTAATACAACTATAAAACCTATAGCATGTATAGCTGAGGAAATGGCAAGGACTCATTTATCACTTGGGACTCGCCATGGTTCTAGAGGACTTCTTGTCAGCAACCGAATACGTGATTTCCAAACCTTTTGGAACAGTCTAAGAGTCAATAGAAATTCAACCAACACTAGGATTTTAACAATGTAGTAAATGACCTCAGACCATCGGCTCTGACTGAGAACAGAAAATTCGTTCTCCTCAGAATCTTATTTCAACCTTTCAAACAAGGCATCTACACCTATTATGAGAGGAATACTATATCCAATGGCCTGAACACCTAGCATGAAAAGAGAGATGTATGGAGTGACTTCTGTCTTCCCTCTAATATAGAATAATTCACTAAATCATAAATGAGTTACGAGCAAGATGTATTTCTAGCTTTTAGTAGAGATAGCAGGAATCATTACTCTATACCTCAACATATTGACACCTCGCATTGCCGTTGTATAACCAGCCAAGCTCACTAGTGAATTATTTTTACAATAATGTCACAACCATCCAAAAATGTAGTACAACCCAATAAACTATAATACCCATCCTTGCTGTAGGATGTCACATTAGCATACGCCCACCAGAAACCCTGGTTCAAAAGAGATTTATTTCCGTCTTTGCCAAAGCATGAAAGGAATTGAAAGCAATTTCATTCAAATGCAAGAAAATATCTTTAAAGTTTAAAAGGTTACCAGATCCCATCAATCCGGTCTGCTAGTGATCTTGTAGACTTTGGAATGATCCC
>LPNX010085945.1:30854-181813 GCA_001517045.1 Pseudotsuga menziesii
ATGTCAAGGGAACACTTTGCTAATTGCATGGAGGATTGTAGCTGACTTCAGGATGCTTGGTTCGATGAGTGATCCTGTAAGTTGGGTGGGCACAGTTACCACCCATCTTGTACGGGTGTCCACGAAGGGATGTCGGAAAAATACAAGGGCTATTCTAGGGCAATTCTGGGCTTGTTGAAGAGCACTTCTTGGTATCCTAAAGGATTTTGGGAAACTATAATAGCAATCAAACCCTTGTACATACTGCTGGGAAGAAGTGAAGAAGTCCCGAGTACATTCCATTATCAAACGGTGGTATTCCAATTCTAGGTTGAGACAAGCAAGGCATCTCTGTTTCATCACAACAATCACTTGGATATATGGCAGCCTTGTTATCAAAAACATTGGGCAAACGTTGGCATCTTCTGGGGGTCAATCTCAGACTTTAACTGTGCAGCACTAAGTGGATTTTTGAAATGCAGATCTCAAAAAATAATTCTGGGCATAATAACAGTTCTAAAACAAGAATTCTGGGCAGTCCTGAATCATTTTTGGACAATTTTGAATCAATCTGGGCACTGAATCCAAAGTTCTGGGCAATCTTTTAGGCATAAACAACCCTCAAAAAGGCAGATCTAGGCATAATTTCAGCCCTAAACAGTGGTAATGTTCAGTAGTAACAGCCCTTAAATGAAATTCTAGGCTCACCTACATGAATTCTGGGCATCAACATTCAACCGTCCTGATTCTATCTTCAAAACAACAATAAATACCTGAACCAATCAATTCAGGTGCTGAACCAAGACACAGTGTGTGTACTCCATGGAATTAGAAGAGAATCAATTCGATGACATTTGAATAGTTCAAGAGGACCAGGCAAAAATGTCACTGCGAGTAAATCGTTGGGAGCTCCATGTGGACGGCCAATGGCTTCATGCTCGCATAGCACACCGATCAATGGATTGGGGCCGAAAAATAGCATGTGGTTTGGCACCGAGTCATGAAGCAGAAGCCACGTGACTTGGTGAATGGCGATATCGTGGAGCTATTTTAACTCTTGAATCATAGGGTAGCCTATTCATGGTGGAGTTGTCCACCTCTAAAACCAATTTCGTGGACCCCTTAGTGGATATGTGATTGTATATGTGAATACGGATATGTCACTAACTCGATAGTAGAGTTTAAAAATTAAACATCAGATAATAAAGTTCAAGTTTCATGATGATGACAAGGATGGAGTATCATGCAACAGTTGCCCTAGATGATCTAGATCCTACATCAGATTGGCTTGAATCGAAGGCTTTGAGTTTCATGGTTATTCAAAGCCCTTTTACTAATGATCTCCCTCAAAAGACTTCTCAGACTTGTTTCCTCACCACTATACTTGTTGGTGGATTCAGGGAAAAATCCTGTCTTTAACCTGTTTGCTATAATTGGGCAAACGTTGGCATCTTCTGAGGGTCAATCTCAGACTTTAACTGTGCAGCACTAGGTGGATTTTTGAAATGCATATCTCAAAAAACAATTCTGGGCATAATAACAGTTCTAAAACAAGAAGTCTGGGCAGTCTTGAATCGTTTTTGGACAATTTTGATTCAATCTGGGCACTGAATCCAATGTTTTGGGCAATCTTTTAGGCATAAACAGCCCTAAAAAAGGAAGATATGGGCATAATTTCAGCCTTAAACAGTGGTAATGTTTAGCAGTAACAACCCTTAACTGAAATTCTAGGCTCACCTACATGAATTCTAGGCATCAACATTAAACCGTCCTGGTTCTATCTTCATAACAACAATAAATACCTGAACCAATCAATTCAGGTGCTGAACCAAGACACACTGTGTGTACTCGTTGACTCATCTTCAATTTTCTGCATTCAATTATGAAGACAGTAAGTCAATCTTACTTTCAACTCTTTTCATCTATCTAATCTTGAATTAAATTCAAAAATATGAAAATGAATTCCTAGAGTCAACAATATATCATGTTAGTATACTCATCTAATTACTAGGGTCTAGGCATAGCATCTATTGTAGTACTATTATTTCTTGGAAACAAAGTCTGGTGTTTGTCATCCTTTTTGGCAGTGGCATTGTTACTGAATGGAGGGTCATATCAGAAATCTTCAAGCTATTTTGCAGCGCTTCGGGTATGGAGATCAACTTAAGACAAGACTTGTGTGCTATGTGTTGGCTAAAGGAATCCCGGTCTCATAATAAAAAAAAGGAGTTGTTGTGAGTAGTGGATTCTGTAGGAGTCAAGGGTTCTAGTTAGGGCAGTGATTTATCTACGTTTAGCCTTGGTATTCTCCCTTATAGGATCGGTATATATAAAATGGGCAATATGCCCTGCTGATGATGAGGGCCACTACCAGTCTAATAATCTCTTTACCTATACGCACCAGCTTTCGCAAAGGGGAAAAAGCATATATATTGGTTGAAGCACCAATTTCAATAGCATATATTAAAGGAATAGAAAGGATAGAATCCAACATATAGATAAGAGGAATATAAATATCCAAATCCATAGGTAGCAACATCTACAAGCTACTAGCCTTAGTCATTCCAGTAGATTTCACCGTTGATTACGCTGTTGATCCAGCCAATGAGTTAGTTGCAGGAAAAGCAAAGGTAGAGCCGATACAATACAATTAGCACTAGGTGGATTTTTGAAATGCATATCTCACAAAACAATTCTGGGCATAATAAAAGTTTTAAAACAAGAAGTCTGGGAAGTCCTGAATCGTTTCTGGACAATTTTAATTAATCTGGGCACTGAATCCAAAGTTCTGGGCAATCTTTTAGGCATAAACAGCCCTAAAAAAGGCAGATCTGGTCATAATTTCAGCCCTAAACAGTGGTAATGTTCAGCAGTAACAGCCCTTAAATGAAATTCTAGGCTCACCTACATGAATTCTGGGCATCAACATTCAACCATCCTTGTTCTATCTTCATAACAGCAATATATACCTGAACCAATCAATTCCGGTGCTTAACCAAGACACAGTGTGTGTACTCGTTGACTCATCTTCGATTTTCTGCATTCAATTATGAAGACAGTAAGTCAATCTTACTTTCAACTCTTTTCATCTATCTAATCTTGAATTAAATTCAAAAATATCAAAATGAATTCCTAGAGTCTACAATATATCATGTTAGTATACTCATCTAATTACTAGGGTCTAGGCATAGCATCTATTGTAGTACTATTATTTCTTGGAAACAAAGTCGGGTGTTTGTCATCCTTTTTGGCAGTGGCATTGTTACTGAATGGAGGGTCATATCAGAAATCTTCGAGCTATTTTGCAGGGCTTCAGGTATGGAGATCAACTTAGACAAGACTTGTGTGCTATGTGTTGGCTAAAGGAGTCCCGGTCTCATAATAAAAAACAGGAGTTGTTGTGAGTAGTGGATTCTGTAGGAGTCAAGGGTTCTAGCTAGGGCAGTGATTTATCTACGTTTAGCCTCGGTATTCTCCCTTATAGGATCGGTATATATAAAATGGGCACTATGCCTTGCTGATGATGGGGGCTACTGCCAGTCTAATAATCCCTTTACCTATACGCACCAGCTTTTGCAAAGGGGAAAAAGCATATATACCGGTTGAAGCACCAATTTCAATATCATATATTAAAGGAATAGAAAGGCTAGAATCCAACATATAGATAAGAGGAATATAAATATCGAAATCCATAGGCAGCAACATCTACAAGATACCAACCTTAGTCATTCCAGTAGATTTCACCGTTGATTACGCTGTTGATCCAACCAATGAGTTAGTTGCAGGAAAAACAAAGGTAGAGCCGATACAATACAATTAGCACTAGGTGGATTTTTGAAATGCATATCTCAAAAAACAATTCTGGGCATAATAACAGTTCTAAAACAAGAAGTCTGGGCAGTCCTGAATCATTTTTGGACAATTTTGAATCAATCTGGGCACTGAATCCAAAGTTTTGGGCAATCTTTTAGGCATAAACGACCCTAAAAAAGACAGATCTGGGCATAATTTCCGCCCTAAATAGTGGTAATGTTCAGCAGTAACAGCCCTTAAATGAAATTCTAGGCTCACCTACATGAATTCTGGGCATCAACATTCAATCGTCCTGGTTCTATCTTCATAACAGCAATAAATACCTGAACCAATCAATTTAGGTGCCGAACCAAGACATAGTGTGTGTACTCGTTGACTCATCTTCAATTTTTTGCATTCAATTATGAAGACAGTAAGACAATCTTACTTTCAACTCTTTTCATCTATCTAATCTTGAATTAAATTCAAAAATATCAAAATGAATTCCTAGAGTCTACAATAAATCATGTTAGTATACTCATCTAATTACTAGGGTCTAGGCATAGCATCTATTGTAGTACTATTAGTTCTTGGAAACAAAGTCTGGTGTTTGTCATCCTTTTTGGCAGTGGCATTGTTACTTAATGGAGGGTCATATCAGAAATCTTCGAGCTATTTTGCAGGGATTCGGGTATGGAGATCAACTTAGACAGGACTTGTGTGCTATGTGTTGGCTAAAGGAGTCCCGGTCTCATAATAAAAAATAGGAGTTGTTGTGAGTAGTGGATTCTGTAGGAATCAAGGGTTCTAGTTAGGGCAGTGATTTATCTACGTTTAGCCTCGGTATTCTCCCTTATAGGCTCGGTATATATAAAATGGGCACTATGCCCTACTGATG
This sequence comes from Pseudotsuga menziesii, assembly GCA_001517045.1. Taxonomy (NCBI): domain Eukaryota; kingdom Viridiplantae; phylum Streptophyta; class Pinopsida; order Pinales; family Pinaceae; genus Pseudotsuga; species Pseudotsuga menziesii. The sequence continues at coordinate 35,524 of LPNX010085945.1, forward strand.
ATGAGGGATTTTACCAGTCTAATAATCCCTTTACCTATACGCAACAGCTTTCGCAAAGGGGAAAAAGCATATATACCGGTTGAAGCACCAATTTCAATAGCATATATTAAAGGAATAGAAAGGCTAGAATCCAACATATATATAAGAGGAATATAAATATCCAAATCCATAGGCAGCAACATCTACAAGCTACCAGCCTTAGTCATTCCAGTAGATTTCACCGTTGATTATGCTGTTGATCCAGCCAATGAGTTAGTTGCAGGAAAAGCAAAGGTAGAGCCGATACAATACAATTAGCACTAGGTGGATTTTTTAAATGCATATCTCAAAAAACAATTCTGGGCATAATAACAGTTCTAAAACAAGAAGTCTGGGCAGTCCTGAATCGTTTTTGGACAATTTTGAATCAATCTGGGCACTGAATCCAAAGTTCTGGGCAATCTTTTAGGCATAAACAGCCCTAAAAAAGACAGATCTGGGCATAATTTCAGCCCTAAACAGTGGTAATTTTCAGCAGTAACAGCCCTTAAATGAAATTCTAGGCTCACCTACATGAATTCTGGGCATCAACATTCAACCGTCCTGGTTCTATCTTCATAACAGCAATAAATACCTGAACCAATCAATTCAGGTGCTGAACCAAGACACAGTGTGTGTACTCGTTGACTCATCTTCAATTTTCTGCATTCAATTATGAAGACAGTAAGTCAATCTTACTTTCAACTCTTTTCATCTATCTAATCTTGAATTAAATTCAAAAATATCAAAATGAATTCCTAGAGTCTACAATATATCATGTTAGTATACTCATCTAATTACTAGGGTCTAGGCATAGCATCTATTGTAGTACTATTATTTCTTGGAAACAAAGTCTGGTGTTTGTCATCCTTTTTGGCAGTGGCATTGTTACAGAATGGAGGGTCATATCAGAAATCTTCGAGCTATTTTGCAGGGCTTCGGGTATGGAGATAAACTTATACAAGACTTGTGTGCTATGTGTTGGCTAATGGAGTCCCGGTCTCATAATAAAAAACAGGAGTGGTTGTGAGTAGTGGATTCTGTAGAAGTCAAGGTTTCTAGTTAGGGCAGTGATTTATCTACGTTTAGCCTCGGTATTCTCCCTTATAGGCTCGGTATATATAAAATGGGCACTATGCCCTGCTGATAATGAGGGCTACTGCCAGTCTAATAATCCCTTTACCTATATGCACCAGCTTTCGCAAAGGGGAAAAAGCATATATACCGGTTGAAGCACCAATTTCAATAGCATATATTAAAGGAATAGAAAAGATAGAATCCAACATATAGATAAGAGGAATATAAATATCCAAATCCATAGGCAGCAACATCTACAAGCTACCATCCTTAGTCATTCCAATAGATTTAACCGTTGATTACGCTATTGATCCATCCAATGATTTAGTTGCAGGAAAAGCAAAGGTAGAGCCGATACAATACAATTATTTAATTTGTGGGCACCAACTACGGAGATCTATATAAAATGCAACTAGTCTTTACCCTAGAATGATGGAGGCCATGTTCTAGCATGATAGAATTTAGATTCCAGATCAATAGAAAAGCAACAAAACAGCTTAACAGGATCCTAAGCAATTTCAGAATTCTAATGAGAGAAGCATAATGATCGAAACTGGAGACTTCCAAATACTACATTATACAGAAAAAGCATACCATAGAAGGAAGACGCAATTCCTAGTCATACTATCAATAGTCCTTGATCTTTGCAATAGTACAAGCTGAGGAAGAATGGCCATTGCTTCAAGATACAATGAAAATATCCATAAAACCTATTCAATATTTTACCTTCTATTAGTGAAGGAAAGAAATATGGAGGCTACAAATCTCACCTCTACTTTATGTAATATCGTGTAGTTTGCAGAAAATTGTTAGGCGGTAGCATTGAAGCTCATGTCTTGCCTATCAACTTGAAGCTCATGTCCTGCCTATGAGTGATTTCCAGCATGAGTTAGGCAGTAGCATTGGAGGTGTCTAGTATGAGATTTGATGCCCAACCTTAGATACACTCCTCATTTCAACAAAAGCAAATTTGGAAGACTTTTTATTGAGTGGAAATCCTTTCAAGCAAATAAATAAAGCTTGCTGTTTGAAACAAAACACAGGAAGCTTGATGACAGGTTTTAAAATTGTTAGAGAAAGGTGGACAGTTTTGAGCCATTCAAACTCAGGAATAAATGTATGACCTCAATGGATCCTGTAGAATCATGACATGAATAGCAGATTCATGATGCACTTCAGTGGCATCTTGGAAGTGTGCCTGAAATCAATGAACTGGAGGTGGGCCAGGCGCTGATCATAAAAATTTTCTGCTTTAATGATATCCTGGAGCGCATTTGCCACTCAGTCATCAATTCAGATCAATCAAAAAGAAACATATTTTGGATCACAAGACCCTCAGCCCTATTTCTGATCTATTTGTGTTTGAAAAGTGATCATCCTCTCCAAAACACAGAACCTGAGGATTGATGCAAGTCACAGCAGACTAATTCCAGAGCCAATGGGGTTTCAAACTTGCAGCATAATATTTTATAAAGTTCGATCTAACTGCAAATGAAGCAGATCTATTTTAACTCATGTCCAGGAAGCCCTGTAAAATGATCTCAGGTAGTATTCTTCCAGTATTCCATGGCAGTGATCCACTTATTCTTTACCCTAGAACGATGGAGGCTCATGTTCTAGCATGATAGAATTTAGATTCCAGATCAATAGAAAAGCAACAAAACAGCTTAACAGGATCCTAAGCAATTTCAGAATTCTAATGAGAGAAGCATAATGATCAAAACTGGAGATTTCCAAATACTACATTATAGAGAAAAAGCACACCATAGAAGGAAGACGCAATTCCTAGTCATACTATCAATAGTCCTTGATCTTTGCAATAGTATAAGCTGAGGAAGAATGGCCATTGTTTCAAGATACAATGAAAATATCCATAAAACCTATTCAAGCTTTTACCTTCTATTAGCGAAGGAAAGAAATTTGGAGGCTGCAAATCTCACCTCTACTTTATGTAATATCATGTAGTTTGCAGAAAATTGTTCTAAGGACAACTCCAATTTAAAATTACACCAATTGTATCAATGATTCGAAGTTAATATTTGTGCCCCAATTGGGTAATCATGATATTTGATATTTGATATCTCATTACACAATTGGAGGAAACAATGCACCTGACAGTACCATCTCAGCTAGAGAAAATTTGAATATGATCTAAGTATTTTATAAAATTCCTAAACAACAAAATCAATCATGTGGACTATATAATTTTCATAACTAACTGGAACTGATTACCATGACTTTGGATACACAAAGTAGGTAAGCTTCAAAATTAAGGGCATAAATTGCTAATTAAAAAAAGGTGGTTGAAACCAACTAGGTATTAGTTAATTAAATAGCATGTGAAAATATTGTTTTTTAATCTCCTTTGGCCTATTGGCTACAACCTTTCTAGAGTATCAACATATTACGTAATGTATTGTATCTTTAAAAAAAGTCTCAATTTTGTAATTTTAGTCTAATGAAGTCTTAATAATAGAGATATATAATTGTCATAGACCCTTAATAAATAAATTAAAAACATATCCTCACCTATTACAGTCATAGCATGCTTACACCATCAAAAAGCAGTAAGCAGTCACATTATAGTCATGACCATTTTAATTCATAATAGAGGGAGAGGAATCACATATATTGCCTTACCTGGACCATAAAAATGCATGGCATCTATTACCCCAATTTTGCAAGGGTGGTCACTTGGGTTTTCTCTGGGCTATCTGAGCACTATTGAGCATGCTTAGGCCCCAAAAAATAGTAAGCAGTCATAAATAAAGTTTTGGGACAAAATTTTGAAGAACTCTGAACATGATTTATAAGCATATTATTATAAAAAAAACCTATGTTCATAGCAAGGGGTAAGAGTGGTAAAAATAACATTTTCAGACCCTCTTAGGAAGATTTGGTATACTTAAAGATCAACCTCAGAATTATATTCTATACCAACAACATTGCATGTGACAACGACATAGGTAATTTTGGGCAAATAGATGCACATCATCACTTGTTTTGATCTCCCAAGGGTATCAAACATATGTTATCGCAGGTCTCATCTATGAAACAACATCTCAGGGGTTTCTATGAGCGGTTTACAGTCACCCAAGTGAAATAAAAATATCTAGGCTTAGCAACAAATTCTTGATCCGGTCAAGACCCTGTAGCAGGCCATTCTCATCCTTGTTCCAGATCAGGTTGGTGGATGGATTCTTCATCAAACATCAAGGTATTGAAGCCACTTGTCACAGTCCAGAGAAATAAAATGAATAAGGCTTTGCTTCCTATAGCATTTAGCAACAGCTACGTGATATTGAACTAAGGAAATTGAGCCATGAGTGTTCTTCATTGAATAAATGGAGTGATTAACTCCAAGCTAAAGACTAGTGTCCAAACAAAAAGAAATTGTCTCGGCACATAATAGTTGCCTCAAAAGTGTTATTCTGTCATCTAAGAAATAGTGAACTGCTATGTTCTTGTGATGACAATTGTGAAATTTGTTATCCATGGTTACTTACTACAAGACTTAAGGTTTTCAAAGGTGTCAGGGGAAAACTAAACGTCCAAACCTTAAATCTTAGCAGAAATAAGAGCAGTTGCCAACAGCAGGAGAAGCAGAACCCTAAGCAGAGTCAGATCCGAATACAAGTCCTCAATATTAGCGGTGGAGATTCCGTAATATCCACTTAGACCTCGTCTCTCTTATTTGCATTCAAATCCAGTGTTATCAAAACTGGCAAAACCGGCCGGTCTGACCGGTTCACAAGGTTGACCGGTCCGGTTTCCTAAAAAATATAAAAAACTCGAAATTTGACCAAACCAGGCACTGAACCCACGTTTTTTCAAATTTAAAAACAAAAAAACAAAAATACAACCTACCTCAAACATTTCTTTTAAAAACAATCACTAGAATGGCATAATTGCAATCTACAAATGCTGTGTTATCCCCCTGTTTGGATGGGGTGTTTACCTAGGTTTTCCTGAGTTTTTGGGAAAGTACGTTACATAATAACAGCTGTAAATCAATTCTGGACAGTAAGGAAGCAAGTATGGGTGTGTTCTAGGCACTTCTAGGCTTATTTCACTTCCTAACATCGGTGAAAAGGGGACTTAAACACAGATCCGGGCACTTCCGAGTATGCCCAGATCAACTTGAAGCTCATGTCCTACCTATCAGTGATTTCCAGCATGAGTTAGGCAGTAGCATTGGAGGTGTCTAGTATGAGATTTGATTCCCAACCTTAGATACACTCCTCATTTCAACAAAATCATATTTGGAAGACTTTTTATTGAGTGGAAATCCTTTCAAGCAAATAAATGAAAGCTTGCTGTTTGAAACAAAACATAGGCAGCTTGATGACAGGTTTAAAATTGTTAGAGAAAGGTGGGAAATTTTGAGCCATTCAAACTCATGAATAAATGTATGACCTCAATGGATCATGTAGAATCATGACATGAATAGCAGATTCATGATGCACTTCAGTGGCATCTTGGAAGTGTGCCTGAAATCAATGAATTGGAGGTGGGCCAGGTGCTGATCATCAAAATTTTCTGCTTTAATGATATCCTAGAGCGCATTTGCCACTCAGTCATCAATTCAGATCAATCAAAAGGAAACATATTTTGGATCACAAGACCCTCAGACCTATTTCTGATCTATTTGTGTTTGAAAACAGATCATCCTCTCCAACACACAGAACCAGAGGATTGATGCAAGTCACAGCAGACTAATTCCAGAGCCAATGGGGCTTCAAACTTGTAGCATAATATTTTATAAAGTTCGATCTAACTGCAAATGAAGAAGATCTATTTTTAACTCGTGTCCAGGCATCCCTGTAAAATGATCTCAGGCAGTATTCTTCCAGTATTCCAGGGCAGTGATCCACTTATTCTTTACCCTAGAACGATGGAGGCTCATGTTCTAGCATGATAGAATTTAGATTCCAGATCAATAGAAAAGCAACAAAACAGCTTAACAGGATCCTAAGCAATTTCAGAATTCTAATGAGAGAAGCATAATGATCGAAACTGGAGACTTCCAAATACTACATTATACAGAAAAAGCATACCATAGAAGGAAGACGCAATTCCTAGTCATACTATTAATAGTCCTTGATCTTTGCAATAGTACAAGCTGAGGAAGAATGGCCATTGCTTCAAGATACAATGAAAATATCCATAAAACCTATTCAAGCTTTTACCTTCTATTAGCGAAGGAAAAAAATTTGGAGGCTGCAAATCTCACCTCTACTTTATGTAATATCGTGTAGTTTGCAGAAAATTGTTCTAAGGACAACTCCAATTTAGAATTACACCAATTGTATCAATGATTCAAAGTTAAAATTTGTGCCCCAATTGGGTAATCATGATATTTGATGTTTGATATCTCATTACACAATTGGAGGAAACAATGCACCTGACAGTACCATCTCAGCTAGAGAACATTTGAATATGATCTAAGTATTTTATAAAATTCCTAAACAACAAAATCAATCATGTGGACTATATAATTTTCATAACTAACTGGAACTGATTACCATGACTTTGGATACACAGAGTAGGTAAGCTTCAAAATTAAGGGCATAAATTGCTAATTGAAAAAATGTGGTTGAAACCAACTAGGTATTAGTTAATTAAATAGCATGAGAAAAAATTGTTTTTTAATCTCCTTTGGCCTATTGGCTACAACCTTTCTAGAGTATCAACATATTACGTAATGTATTGTATCTTTAAAAAAAGTCTAAATTTTGTAATTTTAGTCTAATGAAGTCTTAATAATAGAGATATATAATTGTCATAGACCCTTAATAAATAAATTAAAAACATATCCTCACCTATTACAGTCATAGCATGCTTACACCATCAAAAAGTAGTAAGCAGACATATTATAGTCATGACCATTTTAATTCATAATAGAGGGAGAGGAATCACATATATTGCCTTACCTGGACCATAAAAATGCATGGCATCTATTACCCCAGTTTTGCAAGGGTGGTCACTTGCGCTTTCTCTGGGCTATCTGAGCACTATTGAGCATGCTTAGGCCCTAAAAAATAGTAAGCAGTCATAAATAAAGCTTTGGGACAAAAATTTTAAGAACTCTGAACATGATTTATAAGCATATTATTATAAAAAAAACCTATGTTCATAGCAACGGGTAAGACTGGTAAAAATAACATTTTCAGACCCTCTTAGGAAACTTTGGTATACTTAAAGATCAACCTCAGAACTATATTCTATACCAACAACATTTCATGTGACAACGACATAGGTAATTTTGGGCAGATGGATGCACATCATCACTTGTTTTGATCCCCCAAGGGTATCAAACATATGTTATCGCAGGTCTCATCTATGAAACAACATCTCAGGGGTTTCTATGAGCGGTTTACAGTCACCCAAGTGAAATAAAAATATCTAGGCTTAGCAACAAATTCTTGTTCCGGTCAAGACCCTGTAGTAGGCCATTCTCATCCTTGTTCCAGATCAGGTTGGTCGACGGATTCTTCATCAAACATCAAGTTATTGAAGCCACTTGTCACAGTCCAGAGAAATAAAAGGAATAAGGCTTTGCTTCCTGTAGCATTTAGCAACAGCTACACGATATTGAACTAAAGAAATTGAACCACGAGTGTTCTTCATTGAATAAATGGAGTGATTAACTCCAAGCTAAAGACTAGTGTCCAAACAAAAAGAAATTGTCTCGGCACATAATAGTTGCCTCAAAAGTGTTATTCTGTCATCTAAGAAATAGTGAACTGCTATGTTCTTGTGATGACAATTGTGAAATTTGTTATCCATAATTACTTACTACAAGCCTCAAGGTTTTGAAAGGTGTCAAGGGAAAACTAAAGGTCCAAACCTTAAATCTTAGCAGAAATAAGAGCAGTTGCCAATAGCAGGAGAAGCAGAACCCTAAGCAAAGTCAGATCCGAATACAAATCCTCAATATTAGCGGTGGAGATTCCGTAATATCCACTTAGACCTCATCTCTCTTATTTGCAGGCACAACAAAAGTTACAGGTGAGGAATTTGACAATTTGAGGCTTTTGCATACTTGGAGAGTATCCAGAAAATTTTTAACAATTAATCCCTAATAGTTTAACACTAGATTCAAAAATATCAAAAGAATTTTTAACAATTAATCCCTAACAGTTTAACACTAGATGCAAAAATATCAGAAGAATTTGGCTTACCTGGAAAGAACCCGAGGATTTCAGCTCTACAACTAAGGATTTCCTTGCACGCCTCTTCAAAAGCCTCCACGTCCGGTCTGATGCCCTCTTCATCTCCATTGCCCTCTTCATCTCCATTGTAGAGGCTATCACTCGTGGACAGGGATGGAATTTGACGGGTAAATGCCCGTCATGGGCCAATTTACCCGTCAAATACAGCTAAGATTTTAGGGAGACCGTCAAAATCTGGCTTAGAATACAGAAAACGTTTCAGATTTTGATTATTACTGGCAATTTTGATGGGTGTCCTTCATTTGAAATTCCAACCCGACTCATGGATATATATTAACCCAAGCAATATCACTCCCCTCCCGCAAATTAACCAACATCAACATTCTATTTCTGTAAGAACAAAATCTCCCGTGAATTACTAGAGCAATTACCAGAATAAACTCCAGGACAAGCTGTCCAATATGGAAACCACCGTATGAACCCTCTATTCTTCCCCAAGCCGCTTGCTCTTCATCATGTCGACAGTGATCAAATTGGAAGGGCTCGACTAAATGGGGAAAGAAAGTGAAACCACCAAACGAACCCTCTATTTTCCCCACGTGGCTCGCTCTTCATCATGTTGGCGGTGATCAATTCCGAAGGGGCTTGAGTGAAAAGAGGAAAGAAGGTGAATACTTGATACCTTTTAATTATATCATATTCCAAATTATCTTGGCCAAAATGAAAGTGACAGCTATCACTGCTTTATTTTTCGGTTGTAACGTGTTTGTTTGTGTGTTTAATATTCATCTTCTTCACTTTATCCATCCTATATATGTATCATAAGAGAAATATTAATGTTTCACGTTTATATAACTACTTATATAAAAAAGAAATATGTGTCAATTGTATTTATATATGGTTAATGTTTTAATGTTTTAATGTTTTACTTTTATATAACTATTTATATAAAAGAATATTAGTGAGTTTGCTTTGGGTTCATTTATTTACTAGTATCTATAGTCTAAAGGGTACTACTTGGGGAAAATTGAAATCAAAGTTAAATCCAAATGATAGTCCATTTAAGGGATATGATGGGTATGGGACAACACCACACATGCAATTCCTCCCAACATCCTTTCATTTTTAAAAGTGGGATAACATATATCAATGTGCCTTTTTGGTTTTTCCTTGATCAAAATGATTACACAAATACAAAGTTGGATCCATCAACCTTAACTTGGTTGAGGTATGTTGGTTTAGTACCCAAGTCATTTAATGGTAATGGTGGTTCTTTGAGTCTAAATTTATTATAGTTCTCTAATATTTCATTCTTTGGCCATAAAGTGTGGGGCATTTGTGCCTTTAGTGGATAGATAGGATCCCTAGTGGACTTGTTGGTATCTTGTTTGAGTTTTGGTTTACCCTTAGTGTATGTTGGTTCACTTCGTTGTTGTTCATTTGAGTGAGGCATCTTGCTTTTGCATTCTTCCCTTTTATCCATACCATAGATGCAATATATTTCTTATAATATTCTTTTCATGTTGTATCTTAATTTTAAAAGAAAACACAATTCAAATGAAATAAACCAAAAATAATTCACTTATTTTTTTATTTTAATTAATAACTTTGTCAAATCATTTTACATAAATAATCAAGAAAAAAAATTGTTGAAAAAATAAACCTTTATCATGGAAGTTTTGTTCAAGCTATTGTGACAACCTGCTCTTAAATTAGATTAGCAACCAACCAATTAAATATGTTAACCCAGTCTAACTTAAAGGCCCGAGCAAGAAGTGTGTAAAGTTTCATTAGTTGCATGTGGGTGGGAATAAATTGTAAAGTTATGTGTGGCAGGTTCGTACCCAGGTATTTGCAAGGGGTTTTAATTTCAATTAAAAGGGCAGAAATAGTAAAGCTATGTGTTAGTAAAACTATATGTGGTAGGTTTATATACATAACTTGCGTATTTGCAAGGGGTTTTAATTTCAATTATTTATATTTCTTTTGACAAATGAAAGACAATATAAATAATTGTATTTCAATTGACAAATAAAATTTTCTTAAATATTTTAATCAAAAAAATGTAAAAAAATATTGTTCTTTCAAATTTTTACAATTTTAAACGTCAATTGAATACTCTTAATTAATTTCTACATGAAAAAAAGATATATTTTCAATGAAACTTATTTTAAACACATTAATTAAGGTCGGGACCTATTTGACCGACCATTTGCACCGATCGGACGACCGGCAATGTCGGACGTGACCGCTCACGCGAGCCAGGTCGACGTTCGATCTGTGCAGCAAATGGTCGATTCACTATTTTACTCCTTAATTAAGTAGTCATATATGTGTAATATCACAAATTTTACACTTCATGAGTAACAATATAACATTAACTATTTTATTATAATTATTTTCAAGTTGGAGCACACTTCATTATATCAAAAAAACTACTTAGACGTAGTTGGAATTTAAGTTATTTAATGAAAACAATTAATGTGACGTAAAGGAATGATAATCAGGAAGAAGATCTAAAATTATGGACTTCACCTTCAAAGAATGTCTTGCAATTACATTGGTTATTAATCATAATTAATTAATTAGGAGTGATAAGAAGATCGCAAGAATAAAAAATGACCAAATAAATGACCAATTGTCATGTGGTCATTTTTAGTCTAGATATCCCGTGGCCAAATTTGGTCGTTTTCAATTGGTTTTTATCCAGTGACCAAAATTGGTCATTTATCTTGGTCGTTTTCAATTAGTTTTTATCCAGTGACCAAAATTGGTCATTTATCTTAGTCTTTTTTAGTTAACTCACTTAAATTTATCAATTTTGGTCATTTATCCCTTGAAAAAAATTGTGGTGACCAAAACTTTTGGTCTCCTGGACACTAATCTCTCATTTTCCACTAGTGTGTCCATCGACCATACATTGAGATCCTACCCTCACAAATCAAGGGGAAATCTGTTAACCCAAAAATCCCCCACTCAAATCTCCATGGCCTACACCACCCAAGGACACCATCTCATGGCCCTCATATCACTTCATTTGACCCCCACACCCTCAAAATAACCTAAGGATGAAGAAAAGGGCTTAAAAACCTCAAAAAGGAGCCCAAAATACTCTCTTAAGAGCTAAAGCCCCCCAAAAGGGGCTAAAACCCTAAAAAGAGATAAAATTAGGGAGAAAGGGGCTAAAAGCCCAAAAAAGGGGTTAAAGCCTGGACCAAGGGCTTAAAACCCTAAAACCCCATAAAAGATATAAAAGGAGGGTGGGGGGCCACTCTCAAAACACTTCTCCCTTGCATACTATTATGTTGCTCATGGATGCCTTGAAACACCTCTACCTCTCAAGCCACCCACACTCCCTCTCCTCCATCTCCATTGAGCCACAGCTCCCCTATCCAAGAGAGGTGCTTCCACAAGCTAGGGCATGGTGGCCCATTTCCACCCAAAGAGAAGGTATAACTTGTCTTTTTTTCATTTTGTTCTTAGTTTTGTTTGGTTTCTAACCCATGTTTTCAGTTGTAGGTTTATGTTTAACATTGTTTTGTAGGTATTTTGGTTTTCTGTAGTTTAATCATTGTTTACAGGTCTTTGGAAGCAGAACCCTAACCTTTGTTTTTAGAGGGGTCCACCATTGTTTCTCTTCCATATTTTCTTTGCTTTGTTTTCCTTATTGTCCTTTACATTCTATATTTATTTTCAGCATTTATCCACGTAGGAACCTACCCTTCTGTCCTATAGACAGAAGGGAGCCATTCCTGCCTCTATAGCAAGGAGAAATCCATGCTAGAGGGTTGTCATTCAATTCAGAGCACACAACAATAAAAATGGAAGCAAGTACACACTGCGTAGTTAAATGAAGCAAAATTCACAATGCATAGTACATGAAAATGCAACCATATCAAGTCTACCAAATGTCAATCTTTAAAAGGATTACATGTAAGCCTCAATGGGATTCAACATTTTACAAAACATGGAGACAACAGTTTCCATAAAATATGTCTACTGGTTTAAGTCTCAGCTAGGATTATAAGGACCTCTAATATCCCAAGTGTATTCAAACCATTCAAACCATTCAAAAGATCCGATATCTACATTTCCTAAGTTATTTTTTAGAATTTTTGAATTATATGATGGTTCCTAAACTGTTATATTGATACTATCATATTTAATATCAACCCCAATATATTATTATGTTTTTTGTTTATAACATACACACACATGCCTAAACCATTTGACAACGCCTTTGGCAGTTTTCATCAAATTTGTACCAAAATGTCTAGCATCACTCCATTTCAGGAACACTCTTAGTAGCAACTTGCCTGTGCTTTGGCATGCAAGATCTGTAAAATGTAAAATGAACTATGTCTAATGAAACATTTACCAAGCCTGAGATGATGTCAGATCAATATGCACGTATAAACTGAAAGTCAATTGTGCATCAAAGTTTTTTTCCTTAATGTCACAATTTATAATAAGAAGAATACACATACTCATTTCAATTGAAGAATACACATACTCATTGCAATTGATGCAGGTATTGATAACCAGTTCCGTTATTTAAATCTAATAATCAATAAAACTTTGAAGCACACACAATATTCCTAGGGAATATAAAAATAATGAAATGGGGAGAAACAATATTAGCATTCAAAGATGATGAATACCCACAAAATTATATGAATCAAATCCATATTTTATGGTGAGGATATGAACTTGCTTACCCTGATCATAAGCCTTGATGTTTGCACAAATCAGAAGCACCATGGAGAAAGTAAAAGCATTCGGACTCATCTCTGTCAACAATGCTTGCCAATGCATTCACCCCATTTCGTTATGACTAAGAAATAGATTTTGTTTTAGGCAGGGCCGCGGGTAGACGAATCGAGAGTAGTGGGGGTGGGACTGCAATGAGAGAGAAAGATTGGCCTTTATGAGCACACAAAAAGTAGGAGACCCCTGATAGGTTAAGTAGTATCCATAAAAAATGATATTGGAGATAGAATAAAGAGTCATATGAATAGTGAGAGCCTCTCATCATTCCCATTTAGATTATACCTTGCAATCATATGACTCCACAAAACCACATTCCATTCAGGCATATTGTAAAACACTTTCCTGGCATCCTCAATGACCCTGCATTTGGCATACATATCAACAAGGGAACTGCCCACAAAGATATTTGAATCAAATCCTATATTGACAAGACTAGAATGGACCTGTATTCCCTCTTCCAATGCCAAAATAATAGCAACTACCTTGACCACACTTGCCAATGTGAGTTCGTTCAACCACATTCTTGCTCTTTGCATCCGTACAAACATATTCAATCCTTTCGCTGTAGGTGTACTCTGTACTAGTTATCTGGCACCAACAGTATGCTATCTGGGTAATTTGAGAAGGAAATCTCCATGAATTTCTGATAGCCCTCCATGAATGAACTCAAGCCTAGGTCGGTCGGTAGTTTAGGTTCAAGATGGAGGTGTTTACATGTTGCATTATGATTGTATATCATAAAACATTTGTTTATTGTATACCATATGGTTATGTTTATTTTGTTTATTTTTTTTATATTGGTATGTGTGATGTTATATTTTATATGTGTATGTGTACTTATATTATATATTTTGTTTGTTTTTATATTGTTTTGTGTTATATTATATGTTTTATAATTTATATATGGTATGTTTTGTAATTATATAGTATGTAATAAAGGTGTTGTTGTCCCTAGTATTTTTGGTTGTGTCTTCTTTTTCAAAATATTTCCATGCTTTAATAGAAGGAGCTAGTTGGGCTTGTGTAGGTGAGGGACAAGGACAAGGCACAAGAGTAGGAGCTATTGATTGAGCCAAGATTAATACCAAATTAGGTGTTTCCACACCTTGCATAGGAGGATCCAAGTAATGTATGGTGATCCCCAAGGTGATATTAGGTCAACTCAATGTGGCCATCATGAGCATACTCAACATTCTTGATTTACCTTTTATATTGAGAATTAGCTAGGAGAGTTCCTCTTTGTTGATACCATATAACAATTACAACATCATTCATAGTGTGTAATACCTTTAGCTCTTCAAATCGATTCATTGGTAAGAAATAGTGAAATGAAATGGAAATGGAATCATATAAAATAATAATGGCATTATAATAGAATATGGATTTCAAAATTAGTTAGATGGATTCAATTCTAAGGTTGAGGGACACCCTCAATAAATGAAATTTATTATGATTGGAAGGAATGAATGGTTATAAACTAGATTAACTAGGCACCTAATCCATAGGATGTGACATTCAATTTGTGAATGAGCAAACACCTCAAATATAATTTTATTTATTGAGCCATGTCATCCCATAAAATTCACAATCATGTATGTAATACACTTATATGTTTTATGGATTTATAGATAGAGTGCTCCATGTAAGCGTATCTTGTCATTGTTATTTACCTCTAGAGATGTATGGATATGGTCCAAAACAATGGATTTTTTCTATTTAGGTTGATCCCTGGTCCTTGATTAGTTTGGTATTGACATGCATATTACTAGACATATCCATAGACTCCCCAAAGTATATTGCATTATATTGTAGTACTAATTCTAACTTGGGTGGTATAGGACTTACTTTGTCAATTTTAGGGATACAAATGATCAGAGATATACATTTGAGAGATAACGAAACATAGGCTAGTCAACAATTTCTTCCTTAAACTAGTGAATTTTGAATGTACACTTTGAATTAGGATATATGGAAGATTGAAGAAATATTGTGTATATGTATGGAATGCTATAAGTAGTGTCAAACCATATGGTGCAAAAAAAATTCAATAAACTATATAAAACTCACTTTCAAATTAAATAAACAAAGAATGCAAATTTAGGTTATAATTGTTTCCACTTAATGTTATGGTCCAATGGTTGTGAGACTAACATAAATTGAAGACATCGTGAAATATATGAGGTATATTTAACATGTTCACTATCTTTGTAGGATATTGTATTCGTGAATGACCCTGTCCTGACACAATTAAAAATGAGTAATATAAATGACTAATTCATATTCTTCTAGTTAGTCATTTTTTATGCGGTGACTAAATTGGTTGTTTATGTTAGTCATTTTTAACTCTGTCACTTATTATCTAGTCATATTTGTTAACCAATGACTAAATTAGTCATTAATTTTAGTCTTTTATAGTTGGGTCAATTAAAATTGCTCATATTTAGTAGTAAATCGCTTGAAAAACCTGTGGGGACTAGAATTTTTAGTCACGTAGTAGCTAATTCCTCATTTTTGACTAGTGAGCAATGGGAATGGGTGCATTTGATGATGTTGTCCAAGAGTTTGACACATTGTAGATCGACTTCTCAAATATCACATTGGTTGAAGTCTATACTATCTAGCAGGAGGCTGCAACCGAGATTAGGCTTAGGGCAAATGTAGTGTCGTATCAGGCGACCAAGCACCAAAGGAAGGCCAAGCAGTGCAAGATCCTTCTAACAGACAAAGAGTAGGAAATTAAGGCACGTGATCAAAGACGCGTTTCACTTGTTGAAGCCATTAAAGATGCAGTCGCAAAGTGCCCACTAGAAGCAGGCTAGGAAGATGAAGATTCAGCTGCTAAGGTTGTCGGATGTTGAGGATTACGGTGGAACTGAAGAAGCAAGTAGAGGAGCTTTAGGAAAGGAAGGTACTAAGAACACGCCATGAGGTGCTTGAGGAAAAAAACAAAGCAGCGTCTGAGGCTGTTGGGAAGATAATCCAAGGAGAAAAACTCTGTGCTAAGGTAGTTGAAGTCATTTCCACCATATGGGAAGTGATTCTGGAAGATGAAAATGAGGAAGATATCAAGGAAAATGTGTGGCAAGATGAGGAGAAATTTTGCTAGTTCTCCAAGGCCTCTCTTGATTCCAATGCGCAGGAACTAGCACTCTTCCAACTCAGGTTGTCATCTATTATCGAATTGATGTAGTCTTCTTGCAGAGCAGTGACATTGTAGATCTAGTTGAGATAGTTTCCTTGTCCCTTGTTGTAGATAGGCTCGACGTATCTCTTCCCCTATAATGGATCAATTGGCGACACTACCCTCATCTTGTAATCCTCAAATGAGAGAATTGTTTTCTTGAAATGTATAATGTTCTAGTTATCTATAGCTTAGTATATCCCCAGTAGTATGGGATAGGGGTTTGTGTCATCAACAATGTTAATGACTTCAAAGTATGCAAATGTACGCAGCCCATAAACGTCAACATGAACTTGACTCAACTGGCCAATGGGTAGGACCTTCTCTTGATTTTCAAGATGCAAATGGACAAGAGACCAGTCCAACCATGGATTTCCCATACTCTCCCAGGTCTGTCGCGTCAAAATATTGACATCTAAGCCCAGATCTAAGATGATGTAATCCATGTCGTAGTCGACTATCTGCGCAACCATTCTTAAATTTCACCCAGTTTTGAACTTCTTTATTACATGGTTAACCTTCTTTCGAGTTTACAAATCTTATGGGGTTTCTTCTATCAGTGTTTGTAGTTCTGTGATAACATATTTATCTTGCATTATCATCAAGCAACTTGACAGAAAGGTTCTGAGCTTACTAAACTTTTTCAGGATTTTCTTCTGGAATAGCTATTGGAATTGTTCAAGAATATCCCTTACTTCTGCTAAGGAAGATGGTTGCTCTAGGTCCACAAAATCTAGTTGCACATACAAGAATAATTCCTTATGATTTTGAACATCGAATGACACCTTATTCTATGCTATGAGTCATACCTATGACTGGAGTTGTTCTTGCAGGGTTTCTTACTTAGCCCCAGCCACAACACCTCCTCATGTTACGATAGCAATGTTTGGGTCTCTTGGCTCAGAAACAATCATCTAAACATTCAAGTTAGGGTTTTGGTTTGGGTTCATATTTGACGTAGGGTTAGGACCTATGACAGTCCTAGGATGCCACTTTCTAATCAACTGGGGACATTCCTCCACATTATGGTCCTGCGCTTTGCAATAGGAACATGTTTTTGTAGGTTCCTCGTAATATCTAGCATAATGTCTCATTTTTCCATGGTTATATCATGTAACTTGACCTATTCCTCTATAAAAAACTCCTCCTATGCCTCTTCCTCTGAAGTTTCCACCACCCCTTCCCTGAGGGTATGGTTGCTGTGGGGGGTACTGATTCTATTGATATTGAAACTGATAGTGATTCTCCTGCGCATATGGTTTTTGTGGTGCACACTGAGGATGATACTGGTTTTGATACTAATTGGGTGGGAACTACGAAGGATGATACGATACTTGTGTTGGTTCATCCTGAGCATGGCCCTCCTTCTTCATCAAGTATGTGTCGACTGTCTTTTCCTTCAAAAGCCGGTATGCTTTGCAATCCTTCTATTAATTCCCTACTAACTTATAGAATAGGTTTGCTGGAGTACTTACGAAAATTTTCAATTATAGACACTCTTCGTCATGATGTCCTCTATTCTAGCATATGCGGCACTAGGGTAGTCCATGCGCACTTAATGGGTTTGGCGCACCATATGAGACATAATTCATGAAGGTTAGATAATTATCCTTGGTGTGTCCATCCGTTATCCGTTTTGTGCACCATAAATATTCATGGTATTCCTTACCCTTCTTGATGTCTTGCAGTTGTATCATCAGATTAGCCAGCTACGATTGAATCTGCACCATTCCTGCATCACCATCATCGATTGGTGAAACCTCTAGCTTCATTGCCAACTCTAGTTCTTTTGTCTGTGACTCGACCTTTTGCTGCATTAATGGGCCTCATATCTGTGGTAATAGTGCAGCAATAAACCGCTCTTTATGCTGAACATCTGACATTTGGAAGCTTCCTTTGGCCATCAAAGATTTAAACTGTTGGTCAAAGTCCCATACTTACTCTGACAATTCTTGTTTGATTTCCTTGATCTTGGTGATACACTACAAATTAGATTTAATCTTTCTAAACTCATAGATCATTGCATATTGTATTTCTTCAAGGGTATTATATGGTGATCCTAGAAATACCGTGCAAAACTTCATAAACAAGTCTAGCACATGACCCCTTAGAGTCATGATCATCTATGCTTTATTTAAGTCCATGTTCTAAACTAAGCGAACCATCCAAACAGCTTCACAGATGAACAAATGCTAATCTAGATGTTCTGCTCCATTTCCATTGAATGTGGGTAACTAAATATCATGCCCGACCTTTGAGTTGGAGTCAGGCTTATCTGATGACTAATTTAATGGAGGTGTGTTGTACTGTGCACTAGTCGCAGTACCAACACTATCAGTGTTAATAACTCTTTCAAGAGATGAGGCTCTAGACCTTACCTATGGCGATACTCCCGGTGTGATGTAGTTGTATCCTGACGTTGGTGTTTTGACAGATGCTTCAAACTCTTCTGCTCCTTCTGAAATTGGGCTATAGTCCTCCTCTTCATTGCAATACCCTTCGTCTACCTACGACTGAATTTCATGCTCACTTTCTTTGAACAAACTAGGAATTCGTCGGCCTTCCTTTTTCTTTCTTCTTTTCCCAGATCTAAATCTCCTTCCACTCCTTAGGAATCACAACATCCATGGCAATCATGTTGAAGAGTTTCTTGAAGAACCCTTATTTGGAGACATTGTTGAAAACCATCCTCATATCACTTTAACAAAAAATAATAAAGATTTGACAAAACTGGAGGAACCCATTGAGCAACACATCCCAATTGATCCCATTGAGTATGTCCATAATGTTTCGTTGATTGAAGATAATATTGAAGATCCTCTTCATGATATCATAATAGAAACTGTTGAAAAGTTGGAGTCTTCTCATTATTATTTTATTGATAATGATCACATTTTTTCTCCAGATTTACCTCCAGAAGAAACCATTACAGAATCCTATAAAGAAACTTATGATAACATCAGTATGGTGTGTGATGACACTAGACCTTGTTCTCCACATGTTGATGAAGGTTTGGAAATTTTATTTCCTTGTAACATTTTTGAAGCCAAATTTTCTAAGGAAGATTGCTATGAATATAAGGAAGACATCTATAGGCAGGAGCATGATGCCATGGATGAAGAGTCCCCCAGATATGACATGGATGGGAGTGATGAATATTGGAATTTCATAGATAATCCAACTTGTGAAAATCATTGATATGTCTAGCAAGGGGAGTGTCTATTGAAAAATTTGTGGAAGCCCAGTCTATGATACATCCATAGAGGGGACCATAGATACCTGCAAAAATCTTAGTATGGAAGAGGAGCATTTAGAATTTTCACATGATCATTCAGAGCCATATCATGTAGAGCCACACAAAGGTATTAGTAATGAAGACATTGAGAAGCAGTGTTATGAAAAGTCAGATGTGATGCAGTTAGTGGAATATCAGGCTCAGCCGTCTTCTTCACATATAGAGGTTCCTTATTATTTGTAGCTACTTGGGGCTTATGCAATGAGTTATCATTTGATAAACCCTAATGATCAATATGATGATGTAGTCAGTCTTCCTCATCATGCTGATTGGTATATCATTCCTATATAGTCATGGATAGAAGCATCATGTACGAGCACATACCCATTTGGTAAGAACTTTAATGACTTTAGTCATGCCTATGATTTCCCATCCAACCCACCCATTCTAGATCGTCACGCAAGTTTTCATTTTCTTAATAAAGTATCCTTAATTTGGCTGCTAACCAAAGACAAGGAAGTTTTTTTTAATGTTAATAAAATGCTTAGCTGGTTACATTTGATTTCTTATTGCACTTAACCCTTTTTATATCATGCTTAGAGTAGGAAAATAAGCTGCTTAAAAGAGAGCATTTACTGTCTGCATTTCTATTTTGTATTTAGCTATAACAAAACTTTTCTTTCATTAGTTAGTTACATTTATTTTGTTCAAATAAATGAGCTTAGTGGTTGATTTGGATTTTATATAAAGCTTGTGGTAGTGAGGTTTTCTTGTCAAGTTGAGATGTTATTACAGGGTGTATAAACCAGATATTCTGGTGTTCTCGTTTCCTCTCCTTGCCTTATGACTAGATCGAGCACACGTCCCATAGTTGGATCCAGATGTTACCACCTAAGTTGTACTTAGTCGATGTTATCAAGTGAGCCTGGTGAACCGGGCAAAGATGATTTGTTCAGATTCAGAAGACGTTCAGACTTGCTTCTCAGAAGTGTTTTTTTTATCTACCACATGTTCATACCCCCTTGGGGGAGTTGTAATAAAATGTTCTAGCATGGTAGTGTCTGTAAAATACTCAGTCTCTTGGACTCATTTATCAATCCGATCAGCCCGGAGTGTTTTTTTTCCTTGGTTATTATTGGTTGTTGAATAAACGACTGATAATTTCTAAGTTTTTCACTCAATACCTCCAAAGTTGGGTTGGTTGGCTTGACATTTGGGCCTATTGGGGTTATTAGAGTCTACGTGTTAATGTATAAACATGCTAGGCATTATGGTAGAGTCATATGAACATGTGCTAAGTCCCCCTAGGTTTTTTTTTTTTAATTTTTAATTTTAATTTTTCCACAAAAACTAGGCTATTTTTTAATAGTCTAAATGCAAAAAATGGTCTTGTAATAAAAGTGGCGTTGAAAGTCAGATTCAGTCATCAAGGTGCTTATTTTCTAGCTTGGAGCACCCGTTAAACCCATAAACCCACTTTTTCTAAGTTTTGAGTGATTTTTCCATCACTCAAGTAAGAAAATCCAAAAAAATAAAATATTAATTAATTGAATTAAAATTTAATTAAATAATGGAGCAAATCGAAAATCCTAAAGTAGTGGAATTTTCTTCGATTTGACTGAAATGAGTCTCATCAGCTTTAGAATGACCGGGATTTGTCATTCCTTGACTAAAGGCATGGATCGGGGCTGAAAAGGAACTTAACTAGCTCATGCAGATCTCAGGGTTGCACCCTCCTTTCTCTCTCCTCCACACATGTGGATCAATTTTGTAGTTGTTTGATGGATGGTTCAGTTCACTGAGCGAGGTGTCGCTTTGATTTGCAGTTCCAGTCTAGTTAGACTCAGTTCATCATCAGATCAGGCTGATCTTAACTCTCCGTTAGCTGAAGTCTCTCCTTCAGTCAGGAATGCACCCCTCTTGGCCAGTCTGGCTATAAATAAAGCAGCCTTTCTCTTTTCCAAGTTAGTTAGAGATGGGTAGAAAGGCTTGCTATTGTGTAATATTGTATTGATCATTCTATTTGTTGGAATAAAAGAGAACCTTTGGAGGCTAAATTGTGGAGTACTTTTCATGTGTGGATCATCATTATCATGCTGCTTTTGAGGGGAAATGCTATTTTTTCATTTTTTGCATTAAAATTGTTGTTTTCCTGAGTGATTATTGGAATCATAGGAATAGATCATTGTAAGTAAGTTTACTTACTCCTATTTTGCTACATATCTTTGAATGAGCTAATATTTGCATGCTAAATAAGATTATTTTCATGTTATGTCATTTATTTCTCTTATGTACCTTTAGATTTAATGGTTTTGTTTGCAGGATTTGTTGTTTAGCTTGCATGTTTGCTGCGATTGGAAGAGTTGTGGTTCAAGTTTTATTCCACTGTTTTTCCAATAATATTGTGAATATTGTGCCCCTCAGTGCTTCACGGACAAGTTTCTTTTGCAGATCTATTTCAGCAACAAGCACTTCTCTTTTCCTCTTCCTCCTTCAAAATTTAAATTTTCTTCAAATTGGTTACCATTTAAGNATCTCATTAATAAAATAATATATAGATCTAGTTAGTAATATCATCTCCTAAGTTTAGATCTCAGTTTTATTTTGCATGCAAAGATATATTTGAAGAGGTTTAGTTCAAATTACCCTCTTTTGAAAGCATTATAAAGGAAATTTGTAGCTTGCTCATAAGGTAGTTTCCCTTTTTCATTCTTTAAAGTTTTAAATTCTGCAAGAAAAGTGCATATCGTATTGGCTGCCAAAATATAAATATAAGTTCCCAAGGAAATATTTCTTTCCTTGGTTCCTTTTTACAAAACTAAATTAGCCCTTTTTAACAATTTTTTAACTTAGTCTCTTTCTGGTAATTAGTGTGGTAACCAAAAACACTTTTAAAGTGTTTTTTGGCACATTTGTTTTTAATTGCTTGCTGTTTTTATTATTATCAATTTTAACAAAAAGGAGGATACTCTACCCATTTTTTAACTCTTTGGCGAACCGAAGCTTCTCGGAGGCTTCCCCCACTGTTGTGCTTTTTTTTAAGCTTGTTGTGAGATTGTTGTAATCCTTTGTATCCCAGATAACAAGGACCAAAGTGAAAATTATTTTTCTGATATTGTAACCCTTGATAATAAAGAATCATTTTGACTAGGCTCTTTCGAGCCCACTCCCCATCCCCCTGGGGGGGGATCCGCGTCTGTTTCACTTTTTTGCATTTTTTCTCATTTTTGCTCTAGCTTAGTCTTGTCATGCAGGATTGTATATTTTGATCATATTTTTCATTATTCCATATTTTGAAATCAAATTAATACTAATACTTACCCCACGAATCCCCGATTAAACTGAAAGGTGAAAGTGGATCGCGGTAGAATTAATTAGAAAACTTGTGGTGTGTGTTTTTTCATTGTTACTTTTCACATGCAAGAAGTAAAATTAACCCCTCCATGATTTCCCAATTAAGGTCCACTTGGACCAAAAGAGATTCCTGGAGGGTCTTTTTTTTAACAAGAACACGCTCTTAAAATTTACTAAAATTGACAAGACTCCAGTGTGTATGCTCTGCACTTGGCTACAGTTCGTCTTATTAGTCAAGTTGCATAAAAAGCAATGCGAGTGAATAGAATAATTAGGATTTACTTTCCCAATTAACCACCTCAGGTGAAAATCCAACACCTTAATTAAACCGTAAACGGAGGCAAAATACCCAAAGGAAGTGGGAACTACTGAAGAGTGACCTCGAGGCCCTGATCTCTTTTAAATCCCAGTGGGTGTATTATGAACACAGTCTCAGAGACTCTATTTAGCCGACACATTCCTTGCGGGTGGCCATAGCATTTGTTACTTTTGGACATACTCCAAGTACCCCCCTGGTATATCTAGAGTCCCCCTACCTAATTTAATTCACTCATATTTACACATTAATTTAAAACATACCAAGATACAATTGCACAACATTCACTCCAGCACTTGCAAACACTCTTGATTATTTTTCGACTCCATTTAAAGGCACTGGTCAACTGTTTATTTATTTCAATCTATGTGTGATTGGGTGTCATTTTGTGCTTTTTTGTGATTGTCTCATCATGTTATCTATTGTTTACAATTGTGAAATCAAAACTTCTAAAAAAATTACTCATTTAATACCATCATCATCTAAGTAATCAGCCTTAGTAACTTGTAGGGTCTACCCCCCTTAGCTTTGTTAGGAGTTTGCCTAAACGGAGGATTCAAAAAAGATGACAACCTTGACTCAAGACTTTCCCCCAAGGACACACCAAGTGGCTTGAATATTTTTTCCACGTTCCCCCCTAGGTGTGTGAAATGCGGCAACAGATACTGTTTTCTCCCAAAATAAATTTATTTTGAAAGTAGGAAGAATCTACTTGTGTAATGAAAGATATGAGTATCACTGACAATTTGAAGCCCTCTGTTTTTTATTTTGATGAAAATTTTACAATTTATAGCTTTCAGTGGCATAGGTGAGGACTATCATAACTCATTACCCACCGAAAAGCTATGTTTCAGTGGCTAAATAGTTGAATGCAGGCCAAAGGTGAACCACCAAAAGTGATCTGAGCAAGCAGATTCAAAGTAACACTTTTGGTGGCTTAGGAAAAACTATAGGAAACTCATTAGCCACCAAAAAGGGTCACTTTCGGCAGATAAGAGAGAGAAATAAGAAAGGTTTTAACCACCGAAAGCGAGTGGCGAGCATCATTGCGAAAATCACATTCGGTGTCTTAGGCTAGGCTCGAGACATCTGATTAGCCACCCAAAAGGGTCTCTTTCAATATATTAGAGAAGGTGAAACACATATGCTAACCATTGAAAGCTGGAAGATGAACATCGGGTGAAAAACCCTTTTGACGATTTAGGTGAAAGCTAGAGCATTTTATTAACCACCGAAAGAACAGGTTTTCGGTAGATTAAAGGGTTTTTTGAAGAGGTCTTTATTTGCCTAAAGCATAAATTCACCACGTCGATGGGGTAAAGGTTTCGACAGCTTAAGAAAGAAATACAACATTTCGTTAGCCTCCAAAAGCCATCTTTTTGGTGGCTAGCTAACAAATCACGGAGGATCTTAACCACTGAAAGGGAAAAAACAAGTAAATGGTTAGGAACTATCACATCCGACCTCATTAGCATGATAAAGGATTAGTTGATAGCATGATTACCCACCGAAAAGATCTGGAGCCGCATGACTACATGGGAAATGATTGAAAAGGGTCGATTATGAAAACGGTAAAAGGCTGATCTAACTGCAAGCCTGTAGTTTGGCTACACTTGTCCAAAATATCATTGAATATCCATCGAATGCTCTAGCTGAAGTAGCTTACGGTTATGTGGGGAAAGAAGATCTCAAGGATCAAGATGCTGTCATCATTTTGGTGACCTCAGCCCCCATAAATGATAGAAAACCCTCATAATCAAAGCCTAAAGTCTCCATCTAATTTCATTTTTGAAATTGTCTTTCTCTCCACCTGAAAACAAACCAGATCTGAAATAAGCAGCCTACTAGAGCATACTACATAACAAGTCTGAAAACTGTTTTGCAGGTACCTTGGAATACACCCATCAGGATGAAGAAGAGTGGACCAGCTCTCAAGAAGGAGCTAGGTGATGTAAGTTATCTAGAAGCTCATCCAAAGGTCTGCAGACTTTTCTAAGAGGTTGGATGTTACAAATTATGTGAAAAAAATACATGTCTTCCATTTGTAGGTGGCTAAATCTTTTTCCCTCTCCTTTGATTGTTCAAAAGCAGTCATAGGAAAAGAGGAGTTTCTCATAGATGAATCACTAATAGTTGAGGTGACAGAACTCCCTTCCACAGGAGAGAAGTGGTTCAAGACCACTATACCAAAAGAGGTGGAATTCAGTTCATACCTTAAGCCTGAGCATAGAGGAATAATATGGAAGACGAATGTGCCATCATCATGGCTGGAAGAGAACTGGAAATAGCTGCTAAAGGCCATTGTGGTCTACTTGACCTATGAAGGGAGGTATAATAGAGCAATGATCTAGCATTTCAAACTCATGAATCATTTCCCTATTATTTGCACAGGAGTCTAGGGAAGATGCCACATCAAGTAAAATCCCAGCATTCCAAGATTGCTAGTAGGTTGTCCCACCATTGTCTTATCCAGCTATTGGTTTGGGATCCGTTGAAGAGAAGAAGCATCGCTTGGCCTTATTTCCTATTCTGGAATGGCTTTGAGACAGGTCTTTAGCCAGAAGAGAAAGGGAAGTC
Source organism: Pseudotsuga menziesii (assembly GCA_001517045.1). NCBI lineage: Eukaryota > Viridiplantae > Streptophyta > Pinopsida > Pinales > Pinaceae > Pseudotsuga > Pseudotsuga menziesii. Next base: position 61,227 of record LPNX010085945.1, read on the forward strand.
TTCTACCAAGAAATCCAGCACCCCAAGGAGTGGGAGAAGAAGGAGGAGGGCCATTTACCTAGCAGCAACAATAGAACAACCTCCCTCCTCTTCCAAGACCAAGAAGGCAAAAATGACTTTGGACTTCACTGAGAAAGGTCAGGAGGTAGAAGCACAGTAGGAAAATGTCTTAAATATACCCTATTCTTATTCCAAGGAAGAACAAGAAAAGGATGCATCCCTAGCTCTGCAAATTGTACCAGTAGCTGAAGCATTGCCATCCCCCACACCATAGGAGCAAGAAGAACCAGTAGAAAAGGCTTCTTCCAGCAAGGCTAAAACTCAAAGGATCAATTTGCTACTAAGGCAAGTTTATGAAATGGAGGTCTTGGAAAGAGAACTAAAGAGAAAAAATGAAACCCTAACCAACAAAAACAAATTATTGCACAAGTCCTACCTGGAGCAGAGGGAAAGATACATCTTCTTGAAAAGGCTGGACAAAAGATACATAAGGGAAAATACCAGGTTATACAGGATGGTCAGGCTCCAAAGGCTATAGCTGAAGGAAGCCAAAGTAAACCCTAGCAGCCACCTTGCCTTATCAACCCTACATGAAGCAACCATCAGTTTCCAGCATCCTGAAGCCAGCTAAGATGTTGTTAACACCCCTAGCACGAAGCCCGCAAAAGAGGAAAACTGATCAATAGGTCTTAAAAGACAGTTTTGAAGACAACCTAATAATTTTGGTAAAATAGGGCTTTCAATGGCTTAGGAAGACGATGGAATAGTCCATTAGACACTGAAAGCACCACTTGCAGCAGCTAATAGGTCCGATAGACTGGCTGGTTAACCACTGAAAGTGAATAGAGGCTTAAAAGCAAGTTTTTGGGAGACAAAACGGGTTTTGGGTGACTTCAGATGGTTCATGGACATGATATGAAGACAAAGGGCGCTAAGGGACACATCAAAAAAGGTCTATGTGAGATCCACTATGACATAACCATGCCAAAAGATAACAACCCTAGCTATCAAAGAGAAATCAGTGCTCTAACTGATAGAGGACCAGCAGTAGTGATCACCAGCATTGCTTCAATTATTTAATTTTCAGTCAGTGAACTAAATCTTCATTGTAGTTAGAGAAGTATTTAGGCAGGGTTTCAAACCCTAATTTGCAAAAAACTGTTACTTTGTTTAATTTTGTGAAAAACAGATCCAAATTTTTAGGATCTGTATATTTTGTAAAAAGATATAAAGCCTAAGACTATTTTTATAAAAAAGGTTTGACTTCGGGGATTTATAATCCTATACTATTGTCATCTTCTCATCTTGTTCATTCTGAAATATAATCTCTTTTGTTATGATTTGTTCAACCATCATCTCTATCTTGACTGTACTTATTCCTGAATGTGTATTTAGGTTATTTTCAAGTTGATTAATAGCTAATAGTTGTCATCCTATTGGTGAGTTAATGTGATTTGATTTATAAGTACCATCCTTGTCATGATTTATCCATTTATATGCATATGTTTTGTATGTAAGTCTACCAGCTTGATGAGTTCTCCATCCCTACACCTTATTCTCAAACTACTGAATAAGTTGTAACTAAAGCCTTGTAATTGAGTGAGCTTCATGCATGTTTTGAGAGTGGAAGGTTATATAGGTCACCTGACTTGATCCATATTAGAAAACCCTAAAAACTTTGTAATTTACCAGGCATCCTTGATCTACAACCTAGAGGAGTTTCCTTAAGTGATAACAAATTGGTGCAGTTGCCGAGGAGAGGAGACTGAAGCTCGCCTTCCTGGGAGATGACATAGATCCTTGCTTTGATTGTAGACAAAGCTTGGACACTATTCTAGCTGTAATCATCTATCTGGTGACTCCATTGAAATAAGGTGGCTTCAAGAATACCAAGTAATAGAGAAAACCGTAAGGGGCCACCATCAACACCTGTTTCAGATCTAGAAGAAATTTTGAGAAGATCTAGCGCTTTACTAAGATAGACCAACAGTGTTGCACAAGAAGCCACATCAGGTATTTTAAGAAATTTTTATTCTATTATTTCTTCAACTGAAACACTTAATTCTTAGGAATTTATAAACACATTAGAAAATCCTAGGGTTTGGGCATCTTCAAGCACTGTTGCTTGTGAAGATCCAATCCCAGGTGACTCCATTGGGATAAGTATACCACCACCTTCTTAGCAAGGACCTTCATTAGGGCTTCCTTCCTCAACCCTTACCATACCCAGTTCCAAGATGGCTGCTCCTCAATTTACCAAAATGGAAAGGATCCTAGTAGCTAGGTATGCCCCCCTTAATTTTCCAAATCCCCTCTCTGCCATGCCTACTGGAGATTACCTCAAGTATATGCCTAATTTCACAGGAGAAGGGGATCTCTTAGTTGAAGAACATCTAGAGGAATTTTATAGCTATGATGAGAATATTAACATAGAGAAAGAAGATGTTTGGACTAGGGTTTTTGTGCAAAGCCTAGATGGTCAGGCTAGGAAATGGTTTAAGGAACTACCTGTTGGATCAGTGGCAGGATTTGAGGCCCTAGATGAATTCTTCCTAAAGAATTGGGGAGAGAGGAGAGATCACCTCTACTATATCATAGAGTTTAGTAACCTGAAAAGGGAAAATGGGGATTCTATCTCCAACTTCACCAAGAGGATGTACAGCAAGATCCCCACTGAAATCAAGCCTACTGACACCTCAGCTAGGATAAGTTATGAAAATTCCTTTGACTCTAATTTCTGCCTACTTCTTATATAAAGGAGGTCTGCCTCCTTATCACTCATGCAAGATGCTTCCCTAGAAGTGGAATCAAACATTTTGGCATCTCAAAAGGTCAAAGGAAATATAGGAAGGAAGAAGCAGCCAACAGACCCGATTGGGTCTTCTTCATTAGAGAACAAGATTGACAAAATGAAAAAATTATTAGATAACCTTACTACTAAAATGTATAAACTGAAGGGCCAAGGAGAAGCACCTGTGAGGGATAAAGGGCCAAGTGACTTTTCTCCTCGAAATCCTTATTTTGTCCCTTATAGAAGAGGAAACCCCTAAGTGCAGATTCTCAGGAGGGAGAGGAATCAAGGGGAAGATTATATAATAAGAGCTCCATTTCATAATGTTGTATTAGAAGAAGAGTAATAATTCATTGAAGAAGAAGGAGAAGTTGAAGACAACATCCACTGCATGGAGGATGAGGTGGACTACTCTTTTTTAACATGGATAGAATATGAGGAAGACCTGATTGATTAGCAGATCACTGAAGAGACTATATATCAGGCTGATGGTCAGGAAGGGTACAATCTCAGGTCTAGGTTGGTGGATCCTCCCAAGAAGAATGTTGTGCCTATAAAACATCTTGTTGCACCAGCTAAAAAGGTTGTTGTTTTATCAAAGAAGGTTGTTGTCACATCCCAAGCATTGTAGAAACCGGCACCTTTAGCCATTTCTGATCAGATCCAAATCAAATTACTAGGGCATGAGGTAAGGTTTCCAGATAGGTTGCATTATTCTTTCAACCTAGAGTCAGAAAATTCAGAAATTGAAGATCCCTTTCCCATTAATTGAGCTAATGAAAAATGATGCATTCAAGTCTTCAATTCTGAATTCCCTTCAACCAAAGGTGCATATTGACACTGACTTTGTTAACCTGCAAGATGACAAGCTTGTTGTAACCTTGGACCCCATGATCGAAGACCTAAAGGACTCATGCCCTACTTTTTACATATCCTTGAATATCCATGATAAAATCCTCCATAACTATCTATTGGATTCAAGAGCCTCTCATAACCTAATGCCAAAGGCTGTCATGGATGAGCTTGGCCTCAGCATCACCAATCCTTACCATGATTTATTATCCTTTGACTCCAGAAAATTCAAGTGCTTGGGCCTCATCAAAGACCTAGTTGTGAACCTAACTCAATTACCTTCGAAAAGCATCATCATGGACATTGTAGTGGTTGATATCCATCCAAAATTTGGTCTGTTGCTGTCTCGATCATGGAGAAAAAGGATAGGTGGAACCATTTAGATGGATCTTACATATTCCACTATCCCCATGTTTGGAGGAGAGACTAAGAGGCTATATCGAGAAAATCAATTGGCCTCCATCATAAGCAAGGAGATCAATTCAGTGAATCACCCCATCTATGTAGTGGACACTGATTTTGGGTCATGTATTCTACATATAGATGATTCTTAGCAAACAGCAGTCTAGCTCACTGAGCCCACCTATCAGCAGCCCAAAGAAGTAACCAAAACAGTCTACGACATGTATTTTGATGGGGTTAGCACTCAAAGCTCAGAAGGTGTAGGTGTAGTATTGATCTCCCTGTTTAAGGAAAACATTCATCTGTCTTACAAGCTTGATTTTAAAACCACTAACAATATATAAGAGTATGAAGCTTTGCTACTAAAAGTTAAAGCTACCAAGGAGATTGGGATCATGTGCATGAATATTTTTGGAGATGTAGACCTAATTATACAGCAGGTCAACAACACTTTTCAGACAAAAAACATTAGATTAAAGGCCTACAGGGATGAGGTATGGAAACCAAGACACTCCTTTATGTTTTTTGAACTGTCATATATACCTAGGGCTTTGAATCACCTAGCTAATTCCCTGACTGTCTCTACAAGTTTGTTCATTCCTCCTTTACCCCCTAAGCTCAATTATGATGTTCAAGTTAAATACAGACCTTCCCTACCAGACAATGTCAAATTCTAGAAGGTGTTTGAAAATGATGAAGAGCTTGGAAAATTCCTTCAACTAGTAGATGAATTATTTGATATGCACATAGAATAGGAAAACCTATATATGGAGGAATCCAAGTAGCTCAAGTTGAAAGACCCAGTTGTTGATTAGAACATTGTCCAATTACCCAGCAACAACATACGTCGAGGCCTAGTACCACTGGAAGAGATTTTTTATCACAATGACATCCTTTTTAATCCTGCCAAAAAAGAGCTAGATCCTGCTATCCAAGAGAAAAACATAGGCAGCCAGATCCATCCAAAAATCATAAATCTATCTACTAAATTGACTGTTGCTCAGAGGTCAAAGTTTTGCATCCTAATAAAGGATTTTGCTGATGTCTTTTCCTGGGAATACAGTGACCTGAAAACCTATGACACCAATATCATCTAGCACAGGATTCCTTTGGAGAAGGACACCATCCCTTTCAAGCAGAAGCTGAGATCCATCAGTCCTCTCCTATTACTAGTAATTGAAAAAGAAATCCACAATCTCCTCAAAGACAAAATCATAATTCCCCTCATGTACTCCAAGTGGATTGCAAACCTAGTAGTGGTAAGAAAGAAAAATGGGGAAATCAGGTTATGTGTGGATTTTAGAAACCTAAGCAAGTAATCCAAGAAAGACAACTATCCAATGCCCAAGATGGAACACCTGCTATAGAAAGTCTCAGGGGCTAGGGTTATTTTTTTCCTAGATGGCTTCTCTGGATACAACCAAGTTGCAGTGCACCCTGATGAACAAGAGAAGACTTCCTTCACCACCCCTTGGGGCACTTTCATGTATTCTAAAATTCAATTTGGGCTAATGAATGTTGGGGCTACTTTTCAAAGAGCCATGGACCTAGATTTTGTAGGGTTGAAAGATAAATTTGTGCTGATATATTTGGATGACCTAATAGTTTACTCTCACAGTCATCATGGCCACTTGTAGAATTTAAGGAAAGTATTTTTGAAGTGCAAAAGGTATGGAATATCATTGAACCCTAAGAATTCCTAGTTTGCACTTAGTGAAGGAAAACTCCTAGGCCATATAGTCTCAGCTGAAGGTGTAAATATTGATCTAGTAAGGGTGGAAGAAGTTCAGAAGTTGTCAATACTGAGGTCAAAAAGAGACATTCACTCCTTTTTAGGCAAGATAAACTTTGTCAGGAGGTTCATCCCTAATTTCTCTGAGCTGGTAAAGCATATAACAGTCATGGTAAAAAAAGAGGCAAAAATAAAGTGGACTGGCCAGGAAAGAAACTCTTTTGAAGACATTAAGACAATTATCATGGAGGCCCCAACCTTGATTAGTCTTGATTACACCAAGATTTTTTATATTTTCTCTTCTGCATCCTATGACACACACTAGTAGAAAATGAGAAATTAATGACTAAAATCAGGCTATAAATGACTATTTTTGAGTCAGTCACTAATAGTAGCAAATTTCCACTATCTTTTAGCTAGTCGTATTTCACTAGTCATTAATAGCTTGACTTAGTAGTCATTGATTTAGTCATTGATAGACAATGATTTAGTCATGGATTTAGTCATTGATTCAGTCACTGAGTTAGTCATTGATTTAGTCGCTAATTTAGTCACTGATTGCAACCATTAATGACCAAATATATGACTAAATAAGCTACTAGATGTTAACATATTAATGACTAAACTAAATATGACTAAGATACGGGAAATTAGCTGCTAATAGTCGTATGTATGTGAATTTAGTCATTTTTGTAGTCACAAATTTATGATAGGGAACAGAGGAATCAAATCACCAAACTCCTGCTTATAATTAAGCAGGTGCTCTACCATTGAGATAGCACCCTTTAAGAAGTTGTTATTGCTTGACAATGATGATATTCAAACAAATTTATAATAGATATCAATCTAGAAACTACATAATTATTACTATTACAACTTACCAGTAACTAGTATTTATGATAAACTAATTCCTGAGAGCTATGTACAATTTTCTCTATAACTAAATTTAATAAAAATTTAAGCAATCACCAAGTGTCACCCACTGCCGGACTTTCAAAAATCACATCACTCAAATAGTTACATGAAGATCAGACAACTTATCAAATGATAGGGTTCAACTTTCCTATATCAAATGACCAAATTTGCTGATGAAATAAATGGTCTGATATCATGTTTGTAATCAGAAATAATTTTTATCCATAAGCACAATACATCCATCATCCTGCCCTTGTATTCCGTTGATTTTGTTTTCCTTGTTAGCTATTTGTACATATTTACTTTTACAATTTTATTGAACAGACCATATAGGTGCTTTGTGGCTTCCTTGGAAGCTTCATGTAAAGAAAGGTAGTTAACAGTATTTCGGTAGGGAATCCATGCTTTAACCAGTACATTTCCGAGTCTACACAAATCAAAGTCTATGCTTTTGAAAATGAAATGAGCATAATCATAACAGATACAGGTTCCATCTATAGAATGTCTTAGCAAAATTCTCTCTAAGGAACTACTCTAGAAAATAGTTTAATTTAGTTTAGATTCTCACAATATATTCGTTTGAAAACATCGCTAAGGGAATTCATATTCAAAGTTGTCAGGAGAATTGATTGTTTGGAGTTCATGCCTGGCACAAATCTCTTAGATTAATGCAATTCACATATCCATGTCCATACTAGGCTAGTCCATAATGAGGCGAAGATCCATATTTATCTTCAGTATCCAAGTTAATTACAACTTGGTGACTATAAATACATAGTCTTGAGGGTCCTAGTTTCTCCTTTTCTCATCATTTTGCTGTGTGTTTGGATCACTTTTGTAACATATAGCAGAGATGAAGATGTAGATGGACTGCCTATAAAATATCGAGTTACAGGCCTCAACCAATAGCAAAGTACCTAATCCTCTATTAAGTTGGTAACAAATAGCAAGGACGAAAATGTAGCATGACTACCAAAAATATATTAAGTTATAGGCCTCGACCAATCGAAAGTACCTAATCCTCACTGATGCAACAACAATTCAAGGCTCCAACACCAATAGAAAAAAAATTTCAATAAGTAAGGCAGCAGATTAGATTTTTTAATGGTTAAAAGGTTTTAATTTCAAATAGGTTGTAAAAAGTCGAATTCCATAGAGCACATGCACAAAACATATAGACCTGAAATCTGACTGTGCAATTTTTCTGACAATGAACACCAGAGGCTGTCTTTAGTAGAGAAGCTTGGTTTTTATGTTTATAAGTTAATTCGCATAGTGGTCAATCTTGTAGGAAAAAACACTACATCACATCAATATTAGTTTGATTCCCATGAAATCACATCAATGAGTACAACACAACAGAGGAGGCCCCAAAATCATGGACAGACACAATTGAACTTCAAAATCATTCCTTGTTATCTATTTGTACATATTGACTTTTACAGTTTTCTTGAACAGACCATATAGGTGCTTTGTGGCCTCCTTGGAAGCTTCATGTAAAGGAAGGTAGTTAACAGTATTTCGGTAGGGAATCCATGCTTTAACCAATGCATTTCCAAGTCTACACAATTTAAAGTCTATGCTTTTGAAAATGAGATGAGCATAATCATAACAGATACAAGTTCCATCTATGGAATGTCTTAACGAAAGTCTATCTAAGGAACTACTCTAGAAAATAGTTTAATTTAGTTTAGATTCTCACAATATATTCATTTGAAAACATCGCTAAGGGAATTCATATTCAAAGTTTTCAGAAGAATTGACTATTTGGAGTTCATGCCTGGCACAAATCTCTAAGATTAATGCAATTCCCATATCCATGTCCATGCTAGGCTAGTCCATAATGAGGTGAAGATCCATATTTATCTTTAGTCTCCAAGTTCATTACAACTTGGCAACTATAAATACACAGTCTTGAGGATGCTATTTTCTCCTTTTCTCATCATTTTGCTATGTGTTTGGATCACTTTTGTAACAAATAACAGAGATGAAGATGTATATGGACTACCTATAAAATATCAAGTTACAGGGCTCAACCAATAACGAAGTACCTAATCCTCTATTACTTTGGTAACAAATAGCAAGGAGGAAAATGTATCTTGACTACCAAAAATATATTAAGTTATAGGCCTCGACCAATCAAAAGTACCGAATCCTCACTGATGCAACAAAAATTCAAAGCTCCAACACCAATAGAGAAAATTCTTCAATAAGTAAGGCAACATATTAGATTGTTTAATGGTTGAAAGGTTTTAATTTCAAATAGGCTGGAAAAATTCCAATTGCATAGAGCACATGCACAAAACATATGAAGTATTATATATGTCCACAGATATTCCATTCTTCAAAAATAACTACACGATAGTGATACAAAAGGTGCTTTCTATGTTATGGAAAAAATATGTGACCTGGGCAGCATGATTCTGAATAGTGTTTAGTATATATTTCTCATGACCAGCTTCTAAATGGAGTCTTGCTCCATTGATCATGGCCATTTTTCTCGACACATTTCTCAGTGCTTCTTTATCTTCCTCCAACAATGTCTTCATAAAAAAATTTAATTGGAGAACACAAATTTTATCTCAGACTCACATCACATCTAAAATGCCAATTATCATAGTGCAACAACCTAGGAAAATACTGAAAAAATTGTAGCAAGTTATTCATGCCATTATGGTATTTCATTCACACAAACAACAATCCAAAATATATCTTACCAATTGAACTTCAAAGCATAAAATAATTTCTTAGTTATATCAAAGAGATGACCTAAAGCAAGTGCCATATCTTCTGAATGCTAACAGAATTTGGGCTAGACGTCTCACTGGCTAATGACTCATAAGCACCTTTGAAATATGTTGCAACATGACACAAACTTAAGGTAAGGAACAAACTTCAAAAAGGAAATCCCAAAGTACAAGACCAATTTCCATGCCAATATATTTTACACTTTTAAATATGACTTCATTACTAAGACATGCTTAGAGTTCATAAGCATAACAATAAAGATAATTGCAACATCAAGGACAGAAAACAGAGACATGATAATCCGTACAGTTACCTCTCCTTCTCTATAGCATTCAATATATTAAAATATACACGCAACAACAAAATCAAGCCTAAACGTGATTTAAATACACATTAGTCAATTTAAATTTCAAACATTTTAAGAACCTTGAGGATGAAACATAGAAAAATTTTACAGAAATAAAATTTATTGATAGAACTCCCTCAAATATTCAGCTCAGTGAGGTTCAAATCAATAAACTTCAGGGAAATAAGTGACAATAAACAAAGAGGAATGCTGTAGCAGTTTGACTTGTCAGAAAGCCCATACATGAAGGATGTAACCCTTTTGAAATCTCCTAGTATAATTAAGCATTAAAGCATTCAACATCTATGAAAATTAAGTATTCCCACATCCAAATATAACTAACAGTTGAGTCACCTTGAAGGGTAGTCCATTGTCCACATTCCCTTGTAGAATTGAGGTTCCTCACCACGTCTGCATATGTTGAAGCCTTCCTTTCTAAGAGTGGATTTTCAGTGGAAGTCACCAACTCCATACTTTGTGGGCCCTCTAACAGATGGGAGCTTGCTGTAACTGAGGAACTTCGAGCACTATGACTTATACCAGAAGATGTGCTACCACCATTTTGTTTAGGGGTCGCTAGCAGACGACTTAGATTGTGTAAAAAATCTCCCTTCTGTTTTTTCCAATCATCCTATTAATCAATTAAACAAGTTAAAACCTGCTAGAAAACCCATTGACCAAAAAGACAAAAAACAAAAGTGTTTTCAAAATAACAGACATATTGAACATTAGAAGAGTGACAAATTCTCTATTTTAACCACATCACCACCTAAGTAAGGAGTCTGTCTGAAAGGGGTATACTAGTTTATTCATAAGTACAACTGCTAAAATAGGTCATTAAATTTTATTGTTCCTTGATAACCACTTGAAGATGTACCAATATTGCTTATCCAAATTTAAAATAGATATAAAAGCATTACCAATTATTTATAGTATTTCCATGGGTACTATACTTTAACCAATAATACTGTAATGATATATAATAGAACCTTTCTCTTCTAGTACATTCAAAACATTGATCGGACTGGTGACATGAAGATCTTTGTCTTACAAATCAGACTCAGTACAATCCAACATGCAATGCATCAGTGGCAGTAGAGTTGTGACAAAAAAATGGCACACATGCCTGCCTTTGAACCTGGCAACAATAAAAGTTGAGAGAAAGAGTGGCATACATACCTGCCATTAAAACTGGCCGATGTGCATAATTTCGGCATGTTTATGTTGAAGGTGAGCACCATTCTCATCACCAATTACATGCCTACCAATCAACTTGGTGACCTTGCATAATTTAGGCATGATTATGTTGAAGGCAAGCACAACTCTCATCGCCAATTTCATTTTCAATGCATGGGGTGACAAACTTTCCATCCAGAAACGATCTTGGTTGGTTCTCAACCAACTCATGCACAAAATCCATCTATATTCTCTATTGTTACATTTGGAATCACAATAACATGGGAAATGTTTCCCTGGAAAGCAAGCTGTCATTTGCGGACTAATGGTTGTGTTTGCTTCTCAAACCAAATATGCCAAACGTTTGTTAGAAAAGTCCAGAAAGGTTGATTAGAAAATAGCATCTACATCTATGGATATTGAGCTAAATCTTTCATCCATATTTGAATCAAAACCAACTTGTGGGTTAGTATATAGACAAAGTGTGTGGAGCTTAATCTATCTTCTAGCCACCGACACAAATGTCACAAACTTAAGTTTTGCAGTTAGGGATATCTCCAGATTCATGACAGCCCCCAACACTGAACACTTGATAGCATCCAACAGAATCTTAAGGAATATACAGGGTACATTATATTTTGGCATTCTATGGAGAAAGAAAAGAGTTCTAGTTAGTAGGACATATATATTCAGATTGGGTAAGATTGTTTGATGATTGGAAATCCACTACTACATATGTTTTGAGCCTCGGTATAGGTGCAAATATTGGTTGAGCAATAAATGTGTAGTTTCACTTTCCTCCACTAAAGTGGAGTGCAGGATAGTCCTGAAAGGAGCTTGTGTGGTGGTTTGGATAAAAATACCTCTTGCTGATGTGCAAGTCGAACAAGCTAATCCAAGAATAATTTAGTGTGACAATTAGCATATATTCTCAACCTAGAAAAGAATCATGTCTCCCATAAGCCCACAAAGCATGTGGAAGTATATTTTCATTATATCCAACTACTTGTAGAGGATGTGGAAATCGAGCTGCAATATTGTACAACATAGGAACAAGGGAACAAATTGTAGATATTCTCACCAAGCCACTCCTCTCGGTCTAGATTAGTTTACAAAATTTAAGGTTAAGCTTGGTGTGTATTCCAATATGATTATTAAGGGGTGGTGTTAATGTAATATTTAATTAATACTAATAGTCATTACTTAGTAGGATTAAGCATATTTACATTATCAAGTTCTGTAAAAGTTAGAAATAGGTATTAGATAACTTACACAATTAAACCTTCCTTGGGTATTGTGACATAAATTCATTCAATAATCAGTTAAGTACATTTTATCTCTTAATTTGTTCCTTGCATTTTGGTGAGTTTGTTTGTGTATCTCTGACAGATTTTATATTTCCTCACTCCTTTGGCAATTATTAGACTAAAAATTATAGGGATTGTGGCCAGTGGTGCAACACCATCAACAAAAATAAGGAAAACAATTTACGAAGCCAATGAAACTGTTGTGAGCATATGAAAAAATGTTCAAGAAACTACAAGCTAAATATGGAGTGATATGTAGAATCTTGGGCTTCTGTTTATGGAATTCTTAGAGACGTTGGACAGGGAATATGTTAGAGAGCTTCATGCATCTTTAGACATTAAATTAGCAACAATTGGCAGACAGAAATACTGGATTTGCTTCTTCACTAAAAGATATGCATTATTCAATTAGAAGACTGTTGCTGATTGCTGATTGATGAACTAGAGGATAAAAATGACTTGTCACCAACAGGTTCAAAAGGAGACACAGAGCTCTTCACTTAAAAGATGTCAGAAGAGTATGGGGAAGAAGATGAACACCGTAGCAGCTATCCCACAACATTGTTTAATTAAGGTCTTTATTTTGTTTTATTAGGATCTCTTTAATTTGTAGTATGTACTTTTTTTTTTTTAACAGATAGTAGCCTTTCGAATATAGATTAAAGGTCCTAGTCAGTGTAGCAGAAAAAATTTTAGGCTGCAAAACACAATTTCCATACAAATTTACAAAAACCTGTTGCCACTTGAATATGTACCAATATTGCTTATCGAAATTTAAAATAGATAGAAAATAATTACCAATTATTTATAGTATTGCCATGGGTATTACAGTTTAACCAATAATACTGTAATGACATAGACAAGAATGTTTCTCTTCTAGTACATTCAAAACATTGATTGGACTAGTGACACGAAGATATTTCTCTTACAAATCGGACTTAGTACAATCCAACATGCAATGCATCAGTGGCAGCAGAGTTGAGACAAAAAAATGGCACACATGCCTACCTCTAAACCCGACGACAACAAAAGTTGAGAGAAAAAGTGGCATACATACCTGCCACTGAAACTGGCCACTATGCATAATTTTGGCATGTTTATGTTGAAGGTGAGCACCATTCTCACCACTGATTACATGCCTGCCACTGAACTTGGTGCCCTTGCATAAATTTAGGCATAATTATGTTGAAGGCAAGCACAACTCTCATCGCCAATTTCATTTGCAATGCATGGGGTGACAACCTTTCCATCTGGAAACCATATTGGTCGGTTCTCAACCAACTCATGCACAAAGCCATATATCTTCTCTATTGTTACATTTGGCATCACAATAACATGGGCAATTTTTCTTTGGCAAGCAGGTTGCCATTTGTGGACTAATGGTTGTGGGTTTTCTTCTCAAACCAAGTATGCCAAACGTTTGTTATAAAATTCTAGAAAGGTTGATTGTAAAACAACATCTACATCTATGGAGACTGAGCGAAAGCTTTCATCCACATTTGACTCAAACCAACTAGTGGGTCAGTATATAGAAAGAGTGTGTGGAGATTAATCTATCTTTTATCCACCAACACAAATGTCACGAACTTAAGTTTTGCAGTTAGGGATATCTCCAGATTTATGACAGCCCCTAACACTGAACATTCGACAACAACCAACAGAATCTTAAGGAATATAGAGGGTACATTAGATTTTGGCATTCTATGGAGAAAGAAAAGAGTTCCAGTTAGTAGGACATATAGATTCAGATTGGGCAAGATTAGTCGATGATTAGAAATCCACTACTGCATATGTTTTGAACCTCAGTACAGGTGCAAATCTTGGTTGAGCAATAAATGTGTACTTTCACTTTCCTCCACTACAGTGGAGTGTAGGACAGTCCTGAAAAGAGCTTGTGTGGGGTTTTGGCTGAAAAGACCGCTTGCTGATGTGCAAGTCGAACAAGCTAATCCAACAATAATTCAGTGTGACAATTAGCGTATATTCTCAACCTGGAAAAGAATCATGTCTCCCATAAGCACACAAATAATGTGGAAGTGTATTGTCATTATATCCAACTACTTGTCGAGGATGTGGAAATCGAGCTGCAATATTGTACAACATGGGAACAAGGGAGAGGACTGTATATATTCTCACCAAGCCACTCCTCACGGTCTAGATTAGTTTACAAAATTTAAGTTTAAGCTTGGTGTGTAATCCAATATGACTATTAAGGGGTGGTGTTAATGTAATATTTAATTAATACTAATAGTCATTACTTAGTAGGATTAAGCATCTTTACATTATCAAGTTTTGTAAAAGTTAGAAATAGGTATTAGATAACTTACACAAGTAAACCTTCCTTGTCTATTCTGACATAAATTCATTCAATAATCAGTTAAGTACATTTTATCTCTTAATTTATTCCTTGCATTTTGGTGAGTTTGTTTCTGTATCTTTGACAGATTTTATATTTGCTCACTCCTTTGGCAATTATCGGACTGAAAATTATAGGGATTGTGGCCAATGGTGCAACACCATCAACAAAAATAAGGAACACAATCTATGAAACCAATGAAACTATTGTGAGCATATGAAAAACTGTTCAAGAAACTACAAGCTAAATATGGAGTGATATGTAGAATCTTCAGCTTCTATTGATGGAATTCTTAGAGACATTGGACAAGGAAGATGTTAGAGAGCTTTATGCATCTTTAGACATTAAATTAGCAACAATTGGCAGACAAAAATTATGGATTTGCTTCTTCACTAAAATATATGCATTATTCAATTAGAAGACTGTTGCTGATTGATGAACTAGAGGATAAAAATGACCTCTCACCAACAGGTTCAAAAGGAGTGAACACAGTAGCAGCTAGCCCACAACATTGTTTAATTAAGGTCTTTAGTTTGTTTTATCAGGATCTCTTTAATTTGTAGTATGTACTTTTGTTTTGTTTTTATTAGATAGTAGCCTTTTGGATATAGATTAAAGGTCATAGTCAGTGTAGCAGAAAAAATTTAAGGCTGCAAAATGAAATTTTCATACAAATTTACAAAAACCTATTATCTTGTAAAGTTGCATATTATTATTCTTGTGAATAAAGATTTTAAGCTAGTTCCTTATAATAAAAACACCCCTTGAATGATCAAGGGATGATATGATAATTCCATGGTATCAATAGCATCCTTTTTGATACCAAATCGATATAGCACACGTCAAGATACTATCAGGAAATAGAAATAATTTGCAGTGAGTGCCAATGTGTTTTGAGGTACAAATGATGGCCCAATCACCTTCACAATGTGTCACATCCACCCACTATGGAAAGAAGCTACCGAAGGATGGATATAAACTATAGCTAGAATTTTGCACTACCAGTGGAAAAGGAAGCAGGGACATAGGTAGGCGCAGATTATTTTCCAGATTTTATGTATCAAAGGTTGTTATAGATAAAGATAGAGATCGAGGAGGTCCATATCCAGAAATAAGACAGATGCCATAAGTCCTCTCCGCTTCACCACCTTCATAGTTATTTCTTCCATTGTGTCCATGGTAGTGTCGTTAGGTTGCTGATCATTGGAATCCACCATTTCTAGTATGCTTAATCTGTAAGTCATTGCCATGTTTACTTAATTGGACGATCACCTGAAAATTTAAAATCTTCAATATTTTCAGTTTTCCCTGACCACATGCATTTTGTTGAACTGAACAAAAAAAAAAGGATAAATACCACAAAGATAGGACCTAGCGGACATCCTTTGTATGCCACCCTAAAAGGGTGATAGAATTTATGAAACTATTGACTCATGACACAACTAAAATACCTTTACACTATTTCTGTACCACTTCACATCGATCAAGATCAGACCAAGTAAGCAAGGAACATAGATTGAGAAATGTTTAATGTTTAGGTGTATATTGACCTATTGCTTAACACATCCATGAGTACTAGTTTGCAAGGCCTACTAAAGCAAGAAATTTTATTGAAGACAAATTTTCTTGGTAAGGCTTTGGACGAGTGGACATGCATTTAAAGAGGCTGCTTAGATTGGCTAGTTGCTTCCTATTTTTGAATTTTTTGAATTGATTTTGGAAAGGATTTTGTCCTATTAGCTTTTATCCAATTTGTGAAGACATAGAGAACTGTATGGGAAATAGAGACATTAGCAAACATTGTGGTAGCAGATAAATCATTGGATCCAAAAAGTAGATGTTGTTGATTCAGCAGTTGCCGAACCAGAGGTCGATGTAGTCGGTGATCCAATAACCCCTGTTTTGGGTAAGTGGAGCTATTTTGGGTGATCTCCTTAGACCCAAAAATGTTAAACCTAATAATGATAAAATTAATATACAAATTGAATACTGAAAACCAGAAATAGTGCATGTCAAATGAAACAAATAGATCATTCAAAGGAAAATGAAGAGAAATGAACTGGAGAATGTTTGGCTTTCATGCGAGAAATATCAGAGATTTCAATGAACCTATTCATTTATGGAGAAAACAAGACAAACACCATAATCCCTCTTGTGTATTAACTCCTATAAGATTTGGAAGACATCGTTTCCAATTACTTGCTTGTAATGTAAACCTTCGCCATGTTTAGTTACTTATTGGTCGCTTAAAACCCTAGTGTTAAATCTACCAATGATCACATTAATATACAAATCTAAGACTAAAACCCTAAACAATGTATGTTGAAGGAAGAAAATAAAGCATTTGAAGGAAAATTAAGTGAAATAAACCTAGATATTGTTGGCTTTGAAGTATTTTGATATATTTCTAATGGCTTCCATGTAGGGAATCTAAGAGGTGGCGAGGGCCTCTTCATTTTATGTTGTAAACCATCTCCGCTTTTCCACATTCATAGTAATTTCTTTCCCCATCAACTTCATCTCTATGGCCATGGTAGCTCGACTGTTAAGCTTTGGAATCCTCCATTTCCAATCTGCTTGCTCTGTAAGCCATCACATAATTGCATGAGACCCCACAAAGTTAAATCTACCAATAATCAAATTAATATATAAGCATAACACTAAAACCGTAAACATTGTGTGTCAAGTGAAGCAAATAGAGCATTCAAAGGAAAATTAAGTGAAATTAACCTGCAAATGATTAGCTTTCTTGTGTTCCCAAATCTTTATAATGGCTGAATTCTGTGAGGGAAATTTCATAGACACCGGACCACTTCACCTAAAATCTCAAATTAAAGTTAGTGCCAATAGCAGAGAGTTCTATTAGCATTTACTTTGCAGCTTAATATAAGTGGGTCCAAGGAAAATGGACATACCATAAAATCATTAGTACCAACTTTTTCTCCGGCCTTCTTCTTTTCCCTAATACCCATTTTGAGCTGTAACTGAAATATGGCAATGTAAAAGGTTATGAACTATCAAAGATATTTTTCAATGTCATAGTAAAATACCATGAGGTATCCAACTGATAAGAATGACATGAAAAAGAGGCTATACCTATGGAAAATTCATAATACCATAAATCACAACAATGAAAAAACAATAATGTAAACATGGTTATCAACAATATGAGAGGAAATGTGAAGACAAGGACCAAAGATAAGCTGTATATGGAACAAGAAAGCCCTCGAAGTAAAAATGTCAAATGAAGAGCAATAATTTAAATTTTTTTTAAGGAGATGCATTCAAAAATTGAATTGAAACCTACATGTACAGGAAGAGAGAGGAAGAGCGCCAACAACAAAGGAAACCATGTAAGGAAGGAACCTTGTTCCCTTAATAAAGATCTCATCCCTTGAAATGTAAGATTTTACCTCCTGCTATGTGACTTTGACATCCTCAGTTTTTAGCTCTCAACTTTTGAGTTATGCAAAATATTGCCACGGTGATGCTTAAACCCTTAAATTAGGTAACAAATGTTTGGACTGAAAGTATTTTTTATTGTACATATACGCAATATAGATATTATTGATATCTTCTTGGTTTTTCCGCGTTTGGTATCTATCTTTTTCTTCGTGTGTTGTCCTTGTTATCTCACCCTTTCCTCGTGTGTTTGTTGCAATGTTTATATGCTAATACTTTCGATCAATAATTTAATTAATTTTTTTATTTTTATGATTGTTGATTTCTTCTCATCAACATTATGACATGTTGAATTTGTGTATCCATGGAAGTGTTCCTTTAGTTATTTTGTGCTTTGGTCACTAAAAAGGGGACAAGTTATATGACCCTTGTATTAATAGTTAACTTAAAGAGGTCATGAGGCCTATAAGAGGTCGAGGAATCAAAATATTTACCTGAAACTCAGAGATGGGATAGATCCTCTACCTTTATACTGCATATGGATCGGAGACTGGTTCTGGGTCAGTACCCTAGTTTAATTATAATTGGATCAAGTGCTACAATGTTTAAAGGAACTGAGCCTCGTGAAGCTACATTGACTGGTACAGCTAGTTCGATGGTCACAGATCATAATACTTATACTGAAGTTAAAAAAGCACCTCAGTATGGGACTTGCAAGCACTCTGACATTGAAGGACCAACAACTAGCTATGATGCTTCTAGGTATCGATATGGTACTGGTTCTAGTACCTAATTCATAATTGACGTATAAGGAACCTAATTTTCCTTTGGCACATGCTTAATCGGGTTTGCTTCAATGGTGCAACAGGGATAAAGATGGTTAAGAGAAAATTCATGCAATTTCTTTGTTGGATCTTTGAAGATCGAGGTGCATGGTACTAATATTACTAATAGAAGGTAGACAATTTACAACATTTTGAGTTTATTGTCAAAATTGCAATTTTCCATGACACAATTAAAAATGACTAATTCATATTCTTCTATCTAGTCATTTTTTATGTCATGACTAAATTAGTGGCTTATGTTAGTCATTTTTAACTCTGTCAGTTATTATCTAGTCATATTTGTTAACTGGTAACTAAATTAGTCGTTTATAGTTGGGTCAATCAATTGCTCATATTTAGTAGTAAATCACTTGAAAAACCCGTGGTGACTAGAATTTTTAGTCACGTACTAGTTAATTCCTCATTTTGCACTAGTGACAGTGGCGGTTGTACTATTACAAAAGAATGATGAGGGTATCGATCATCCAGTTGCATTCTTCAGCAAAACCCTGAGAGATGCTAAGCTAAAGTATGACCCAATTGAAAAGTAGGATTATGCTCTCATAAAATCTTTGAAGACTTTCAAAATTTATATTCTCCATGCCAAGGTCATTGCATATGCCCCTTCAGCTGCTATGAAGGATGTTTTGACTCGGCCTGACATTGATGGGAAGAGAGCTAAGTGGATTTCCAAGCTCATTGAGTTTGATATAAAGGTAAAACCCACTAACCTAGTGAAGGGACTAGGTGTGGCCAAACTCATGGCCAAAGAAAACTGTGAACTGATGGGAATAAACTTCACATGTGTCAAATCAACAAAGGTGCAGACTATGGTAGCAGGAAAAGTAGATCAACATCGGAATGACATTCCATCAGTAGCTGAAAACATATCTTCATGTGAGTGGTACTCAGTTATTATTCAATTTTTGCAAAAATTAGAAGTTTCCCTTGATCTCACTCCTAACCAAGCATGAGCTCTTAAGTTAAAATCTGTTAAGTTTTGCATAATTGACAAACTGTTATACTGGAAAGATCAGTCTGGAATTTTGCTAAGGTGTCTAGATAAAGAGGAAGCAGAACAGGTCATGCATCACTTTCATTCCAGCACATGTGGAGGCCACCAATATTGGAAAACCACATCCCACAAGATCTTGAGAGCAGGACACTATTGGCTAGTCCTCTTTGCTGATGTATGCACTTTTGTAAGGTCATGTGACCAATGCCAAAGATTTATAAGGAAGTGGCAGCTCAAATCCTTACCCCTTTGGCCTATTGTTGTGAATGGTCCTTTTCAGCAATGGGGTCTAGATTTCATAGGTGAAATAAATCCATCTTCTAGTGGATAGCATAAATGGATCTTAGTAGCCACTGACTACTTTACCAAATGGATAGAAGTAGTACCCACTAGGAATGCCACTCATCAGGTCATCATGAGATATTTATATGAGAATATCTTCAGCTGGTTTGGCTACCCAGCAAGATTGGTAACTTATAATGCACCAGCTTTTAAAGTTGGGGCATTAGTTAAAATGTGTGAGTCAATGGGCATTCAACTGGTGCATTCCACCTCCTATTATCCACAAGGAAATGGCATGGATGAGTCATCCAACACAAGTTTAGTTGGGATCATCAAGAAACTACTGGAGACAAATCAGAAAAGCTGGGATTCAAAGCTTAAGTTTTCTTTATGGGCTGATAGGGTAACAGGAAAAAGATCCATAGGGAATTCTCCATTTAAGCTAATTTATGGAACTGAGGCCATTTTTCCTATCCAACTCATTCTTTCAGTGGCAAATTTCTTTCAAGAAGAGGAAGATGAACCAAATGATATGGTAAAAAGGATGATGTACCTGGTTTAGTTACAGCAAATCAGGGAGCAAGTTGTAGGAAAATGAGAAGCCCATCAATAGAGGATAAAGGACATGTTTGACAAAAGAGAAAATGTAGACAACTTCCAAGTTGGAGATTGGGTCCTCAAGTGGGATGATGTCAGACAGGACAAGAGAAAACATGGAAAATTTGAATCCCTATGGATTGGCCCTTTTGTGATAGCCTAGGAACATAAGAATGACACCTTCAAATTGCAGAATCTGGAAGGGGAAGAGGTATTTGATGGCCCAGTGAATGGGTGGTTCTTGAAACTCTACTTTATTTGAGGCTCTGAGGCCTTATTATTGTAAATTAGTAGATAGTAGGTTGTTTTTGCTTACAGAATAAACTCCATGCCCAATGGAATAGTAAAGGAAAGTGTTAAGTCATTTAGTTGCTTGTAGGGAAAGGAATTTTGGTGTGGGATTCTTGGGACCTCACTGGGAGGGTCCCATCCCCAAGTAGGAACCAAATGTTATCTCCCAAAATAAATTTATTTTGAAAGTAGGAAGAATCTCCTGGTGTAATGAAAGATATGAGTATCACTGAAAATTTGAAACCCTCAGTTTTTTATTCTGATGAAAATTTTACAAGTTATAGCTTTCAATGGCTTAGGCGAGGACTATCATAGCTCATTAGCCACCAAAAATCTATGTTTTGGCAACTAAACAGTTGAACGCGGGCCAAAGGAGAACCACCGAAAGCGACCTGATCAAGCAGAGTCAAAGTAACACTTTTGGTGTCTTAGGCGAAACTACAGGAAACTCATTAGCCATCGAAAAGGGGCACTTTCAGCAGATAAGAGAGAAACAAGAAACATTTTAACCACCGAAACCGAGTGGCGAGTAGCATTGGGAAAAGCACATTCAGTGGCTTAGGCGAGGCTCAGGACATCTCATTAGCCACCGAAAAGGGTCACTTTTGGTAGATTAGAGAAAGGTGAAACACATATTCTAACCATCAAAATCTAGAAGACAAACATCGGGTGAAAAACCCTTTTGACAATTTAGGCGAAAGCTAGAGCATTTTATTAACCACCGAAAGAATAGGTTTTCGGCAGATTAAAGGGTTTTCTGATGAGGTCGTTATCTGCTAAAGGAAGAAATTCACCACGGTGATGGGTTATAGGTTCCAACGGCTTAAGCAAGAAAAACAACATTTCGTTAGCTTCCAAAAGCCATCTTTTCAGCAGCTAGTTGGCAAAATCATGGAGGATCTTAACCACCGAAAGGGAAAAAACAAGGAAATAGTTAGGAACTATCACATCCAACCCCGTTAGCATGATAAAGGATGAGTTGATAGCATGATTACCCACCAAAAATATCTGGAGACGTATTACTGCATAAGAAATGAGTTAAAAGGGTCGATTATGCAAATGGCAAAAGGATGATCTGACTGCAAACCTATAGTTTCCCTCCACCTATCCAAAGGATCATGGAATAGCCATCGAATGTTCTCACTAAAGTAGGTTACGATTATGTGGGGAAAGAAGATCTCAAGGATCAAGTTGCTATCATCATTTTGGTGACCTCATCCTCCATAAATGACAGAAAACCCTCATAGTTAGTTCCTAAAGTCTCCATCTAATTTCATTTTTGAAATTCTCTTTCTCTCCACCTAAAAACAAACCAGCTCTGAAATAAGTAGCCTGCTAGAGCATACTACATAACAAGTCTGAAAACTATTTTGCAAGTACCTTGGAATACACCCATCAGGATGAAGAAGAGTGGACCATCTCTCAGGCATGACCTAGGTGATGTCCGTTATCTAGAAGCTCATCCAGAGGTCTACAGACTTTTCCAAGAGGTGGGATGTTACAAATCCTATGAAACAATACAAGGCTTCCATCAGTAGGTGGCTGAAGCTTTTTCCCTCTCCTTTGATGGTTCAAAACGAGTCATAGGAAAAGAGGAGTTTCTCATAGATGAATCACTAATAGCAGAGGTGACATAACTCCCTTCCATATGAGAGAAGTGGTTCAAGACCACTATACCAAAAGAGGTGGAATTCAGTTCATACCTTAAGCCTAAGCATAGAGGAATAATATGGAAGAAGAGTGTGCCATCATCATCGCTGGAAGAGAAATGGAAACAACTACTGAAGGCCATTATGGTCTACTTGACTTGTGCAGGGAGGTATAATAGTGTAATGATCTACCATTTCAAACTCATGAATCATTTCACAGGTAAAATCCCTCTCAACCTACCCTATTATTTGCACAAGAGTTTAGGGAAGATGGCACATCAAGTAAAATCCCAACCGTCTAAGATTGTTAGTAGGTTGTTCCACCATGGTCTTATCTAGCTATTGATCCAGGAGCTGTTGAAGAGAAGAAGCATGGCTTGGCCTTATTTCCTATTCTGGAATGGATTTGAGATAGGCCTTCAGCTAGAGGAGAAAGGGAAGTCTACTTCCAAGAAATCAAGCACCCAAAGGAGTGGGAGAAGAAGGAGGAGGGCCATGTCCCCAACAGCAGCAACAGAACAACCTCCCTCCTCTTCCAAGACCAAGAAGGAAAAAAGGACTTTGGACTTCACTGAGAAAGGTTAGGAGGCAGAAGCAAACCAGGAAAATATCTTAAATCTACCCTATTCATATTCTGAGGAATAATAAGAAGAGGATGCAGCCCTATATCGGCAAATTGTACTAGTACCTGAAGCATTGCCATCCCCCACACCATAGGAGCAAGAAGAACCAACAGAAAGGGGTTCCTCCAGCAAGCTTAAAATTCAAAGGATCAATCAGCTACTAAGGCAGGTTTATGACATGGAGGTCTTGGAAAGAGAACTAAAGAGAAACAATGAAACACTAACCAACATAAACAAATTATTGCACAAGTCCTACCTGGAGCAGAGGGAAATATAGATCTTCTTGAAAAGGATGAACAAAAGATACCTAAGGGACAATACCAGTTTATACAGGATGGTGAGGCTCCAAAGCCTACAGCTGAAGGAAGCCAAAGCAACCCCTAGTAGCCACCTCGCCTTATCAACCCTATCTAAAGCATCCATCAATCTCCAGCCTCCTAAAGCCAACCAAGGTGTTGTCAACACCCCTAGCACGAAGCCTGTAAAAGAGGAAAGCCAAGCCAACATGTCTGAAGAGACATTTTTGATGAAAAAATAATAATTTTGGTAAAATAGGGATTTCGGTGTTGTAGGAAGATGATGGAAAATTCCATTAGCCACTAAAAGCACCACTTTCAGCAGCTAACAGGTCTGATAGATTGACCGCTTAACCACCGAAAGCAGACAGAGGCTGATACACAAGGTTTTGGTAGATAGAACCAGTTTTGGGCGACTGCAGATGGTTCATTGACATGATCTGAGGACAAAGGACACTAAGGGACGCATCAGAAAATGTCTGTGTGAGATCCACTATGACATGACCATGCCAAACGATACCAACCCTAGTTATCAAAGAGAAATCAATGGTCTAACTGATAGAGGACTAGCAGCAGTGATCACCAACATTGCTTCAGTTATTTAATGTTTAGTCAATGAACTAAATCTTCATTGTAGTTAGACAAGTAGTTAGGTAGGGTTTCAAACCCTAATTTGCAAAAAACTGTTACTTTGTTTAATTTTGTAAAAAATATATCCAAGTTTTTAGGATTTGTATATTTTGTAAAAGGCTATAAATCCTAAGGCTGTATTTATAAAAAAAGTTCAACTTCAGGGATTTATAATCCTATACTATTGTCAGCTTCTCATCTTGTTCATTCTGAAATATAATCTCTTTTGTTATGATTTGTTCATCCATCATCTCTATCTTTACTGTACTTATGCCTGAATGTGTATTTAGGTTATTTTCAAGTGGATTAATAGCTAATAGCTGTCATCCTATTGGTGAGTTAGTGTGATTTGATTTATAAGTACCATACTTTTCAAGATTTAGCAATTTATATGCATCTGTTTTGTATGTAATTCTGCCAGCTTGATGAGTTCTCCATCCCTGCACCTTATTGTCAAACTACTGAACAAGTTGTAACTAAATCCTTGTAATTGAGTGAGCTTCATGCATTTCTTGAGAGTGGAAGGTTATATAGGTCACCTAACTTGATCCATATCAGAAAACCCTAAAAACATTGTAAGTTACTAGGCATCCTCGATCTACAACCTAGAGGAGTTTCCTGGGGTGATAACAGATACCACTTGTAATGTCCCCAAAAATAAAAGTAAAAATAATTTATAGGCTAGTAAAAACTACATAGATGGATCATTATTGACTTGCGGAACTATATCATACACTTCATGTACCACTGTTTACTCGTAAGTTGTTCTTACATTCTGCTATTTAATTTCAATTATTACTATTAATATATTTTACTTACAATGTCATATTGTTGTTTGCTACTTAGTATTATGTGTATACATTTGTCGCGTATGTTTTGTTACTGTATTTAAATGCTTCATCCTTTCTGCATAGTCGTACTTGTTATTTATAAGGTCCTAACTTAACTTTGTTTGTGGAAACAAAGTGGGTGGAGTGGTGGGACTTGTTCTCCCATGACGGTTTGAGAGGTAAAGGTGTTTAATTATTCGTAGGCTTACTTAGTTTTTAGAACTAATGCACCTAGCGACGAAGATTTAAAGAGTGCTAAACAAAATGGTTATTATGATACCAACTGTTGCTTAAGAAAATCCTTTATCGACTCAACTTGTTAGCCAGGTAAACTCTATTTTTATTAATTATTTAACTATCTAGTTTATCTAAATGATATATATATCATTTATTGTGTTTTTATGTTTTTCCTGTTTATGTTTCAATATATGTATTAACATATTTCTCGTTTCTTTTATTGACAAGTCAAACTTGGAATTTTATTAAATCTAGGATATTTATCATGGCATATCCCATATTCCATGGTTTTCTAATCATTAAGATCAAAGAACATGCCATATGTTCAAAACTAAGAGCTAGGCAATACAAGTCTTATGCTGTGACTTTGGGTTAGCGCATACCATACATGCTTTATGTATTACACAAAACCTTGTAATAATATACATCCTGTGTTAAGTTTTGGCGGTGGCAAATATAACATATGGTGGAAAGATATGTTAGCAGGATTTAAGCTTTGGCATGGAAAGTGACAATACCTGAGAATGCAATGAAATTTAACTATGGAAGAGGGGGTTTGGAATTTCAATAATGGTCAACAACTGGTGCCATTAATGTTCCTTGGTTTTTGTGGTAACTGCAAGCTTAGGGCTTGGTTCACAATGAGATTGGTATTTCATTTGGGTTTGTTGAGGTATGAGGTCTTGGCTCTATGTTGCGAAGGGGGAAACTCTCATAACGATGAATGTAAGCTATGTTTTGGCTTTGAGTTTGCATTATCTGTTTGATTTGTGGCTTCTTTGTTGCATACTTCTCAACCTTGTCATATTGATGTGTTTGCAGGTGACATGGAAGGTGAGGAGGGGCTATCTTAGAGCTTCGTTTCCAACTCGAAACTGAACGAAAGTGGCCACGGTAAGCCTACTATACAAGCGTATGCTTTCCACCTCTTGGCCCTTTGGGAAGAACTATGTTTTGACTTGTTGCTTGGTTGGGGGTTTATGCTATGGGGTTTCAATTTTGACTTCAGGCTTGTGTTGAACAAACTTGGGTTTTAATAATTTTTAAGGATTTTAAGCCATGGAACAAATTTTTTAAGCCCTTTGGGCTGTGTGTGTAAGTTTACGCAAATTAGTATTTTGGGATTTGGGGATTTTGAGCCACGGGATGCACCATTACTTGCAATGGTGCCATAACCCATCGGTATGCCTGTGTAATCTTCTTTCTTGGTTTTTAATGGTGACTGTGTAACACAATTGATAACCCCTATGTAAATAGATATAAAACAAAATATATAAATGCCATGGTTATTATTCTAGGTTATGCATATGACGACTTGCTGCTGTGTTTATTTGTTTGTTATGGTGGGTTTGTATGTGGCATTTCACTTGCTCGGATGTTCTATTTATAACGATGTTATTTATCTTTTTACTGTAATACTTGATAGCGTTGGTAAAGGCCCTATCTTAAGTGACATGATCCTTTCCCATAGTGTTGCGATATATTACTGTAGCATTTTAATTATTGTTATCGATTCTTATGTGAAGTGGACTGTGGAATACCATGGGTTGGAAACCCATGATATCATGGTTTCTGTAGGTTTATTGTTAATGGACTATATATTTAAGAATAACTTGGCTGAGACTGTGTTGTAGCATGGGTGCTATAGCTAAGGCCTTACGACCTTACTGTAGCAAAATATTGGGTTGTTATTTTAATAGTGTTGATTTTTTTTAATGTCGGCTGAATACTCTATAGGTATAGCATGGTCGTATTTTGGATCCAAACAAAACCCTCAGGGTTTGACTCTATTCAGGGTTTAATGTAATGAGTTGTTGTTTGATTTATAGAAGAGGGTTGGGCTTGTATGCCCACATGATTCAATTCTTGTTCCCATTGTAAAACTTAGGTTTGTGATATGATTCCGATATGGTTTAATACATGATATGATTCCTGTGTATGATGTATTGTTTTAATTTGTTATATGGAATGAGATGTATGTTATGTAATTTTTGTTATTGTTTATGCAAGTATGATATGGTTATTTGATTTAGGCTTGCGACTTGAGTTCTGAACCCACAGGGGTTGAAGTCGTGATCTCTGTTTATAATTACATTCTTTCTTAATTTGTTTTAAATGTTTGGTTAGTTTATATATAACGTTTATGATATTTATTAGATGGGACCTGTGGAATGCTTGTGCATGTCATTATGTCGTTATTTCTTTTAACACTAGGACTGTGTATTTAGATATGAACAGAGATGTGAATCTTGGACCAAAGGATGATCATGACATTCTTGTTCATATAATTATAATGTTGTTATTTAATGGAATAATTTTCTATTTAGTTGGTATTCAATGTGACATACCTTGAAAGGTATTTAATGGATTATTTATCTTGGATTTAAATGTAGAATAGTTTATAGATAGCTTTCAAATTTGTTTATGTACCATGTCCTTATATGTTTATATATATATAATAGTTAAGTTATAGATAGAACCTTAGGTTATCTAATTTGTATATTTATGTATTTAAATCTTGTTTCTAAGATTAATCTAGTTTAATATATAACATGTCTCTATTGACAAATGGAACATGTCAATAGAGTAAGAAAGGTTAACAATACAACTATATAGTAATCTGAAACAAAACCTAGTTTAAGTAATGAAGATAAATACAGAAACGAACTTAATTGAACAAACCCAGGTGAATTTAGCATGAGGTATCATTTGTAACCTAGGGTTACAATTTTCAGTAATGTAAACCCTATAATACATAGACAGAACAATCATTTCTAGGGTTAGAAATATAATATGAACCTTTACATAAAGCATCTAGCATCTATGCTAGAAATGAACTTGACATACTAGAAGTTCATACCTGTAATTTTTTTAAGCTCTTTTAATGGCTAAACATACACACTTTATATAACAAGCATTAACCAATTAAGACAGATTTGAACTTTGTTTTGATGACCAAATCACTTGGTAACTACCATGTTCCACCCAACCATGAGCCAAAACTGTTCCTGGTTTTAAACCTCGATCCCACCCAAGCTGGACTCCAACATGCAAGTAGCTTAGAGCTCCTAAGGTAGGGTTTCCTATTTGGTGTATTAGATCTGGATTAGTTCTCCTTTCTCCTTTTAGGAAAATGTTCTCCAAGAATTAATTGAGAGAAAACAAGCAAAAAAATTACTCCTCTAATGATAGATCAAAACCCCATGGCTTTCATTGGGTTGAGTCTTTATAGACAGACTTTTCGGTCAAAGGGGTAGTTAAATCAAGAAATCCTTGATGGAGCTTATCTTCTTTCTTTGATTTATTTATTTATTAACATATTTAATTATTTATACATACCATGTCTAAAGTACATAATATTATAACACTTGTTAACATTTGTCTTGGGGAATCATATACCATGATCGCTAGACTTAACGACACTTTTTCATTAAGGTCAAGTAGGTAGATGGCTTAGGTCTACTAGGCCAAGAAACTCTACACATCCTTGCATGTTGGATTTCCCTCGTATAACGTGGTAGCTCTTCAATACTTGATGAGAATACAGAAATTTGAAATTTCATTTAATCACTTATAAATAAGTATGATGAGATCAATATTTTTCTCAAGTCATTTTCAGTTGGAAGTTATTAAATTCTTTTTAGTAACCCCTAGTGCTCACCAGACCCCATACTCAATTCTTTAACATGGAGTTACAATTCAATGCAATTCTAGATCTTCTCGCTCAGCACTAATTCTAGGATGTACTTGTATGATACACCTAGGGATACAATGGCCAAGGATTCGATGCTCCAGAGCTTATGCTCAACATCAACATGAAAGGATCCAAGGCTTATGCCCAACACATCCAATTATATTTTCATGTGTTCCAGATCTTCTTGCTCAACACAAAGGTAAGTACTCATGTGCTCTAGAGCTTCTCACTCAACAAAAATCATCAATCAGTCAAGTGCTCCAGAGCTCCTCGCTCAACACAAAACATCTGGTCAATCATGTGCTTCAGGGTCCATGCCCAACACAAACAAGCATATACATATATCATCAATAATTGGCTTATGCCTAATATCTAAAACAAATCATCATGTTCATATGCAATGGGGTGTTTGAACCACTATAAAAATAAAACATCAACATAATCATCATAATTAATAGGCATATGCCTATAAGTATTAGGTCCAGAATTCAGGATATTACACTTTACTCAAATTTCGATCGAGAGAGTTCGCTAGATGTGAAATTAAATTCTGCATCCAATGAGTACCCAATCGATATACTTTTTAAGGACTCCGCTACCGCAAACGCAAGAAATACATGAAAAAACATGATGGTGATGTCATCATGGTGATGGTGATGCCATGATCACATTTTTTCAGTTATTTCTTATTTTTGGGGTAGCATAGTCTATGAAAAGTATGCCGAGTGGGTACTCGTTGGATGCAAAATTTATTTTCACATCCAGGGAGCTCTCTCAATCAAAATTTGAGTAAAATCACAGGGAGATATGTCGATAATACGAACAAAAAAAGTAGCTTTTTCCTCTTCTTCCTCTAAAATTAATAAATATTATTTTATTATTTTAACTATTATTTTATTATTTTTCTTAGGAGGCCCATTTTGAGTTGAAATTTCCTCTAATGATCATACATCTTCATCATTGATCTCAGCTGGATCATATTTTGCAATCTCAATATGTAAATACTAAATCATCTTATCTACGTGTTGGATCATCTTCTATCAGTATACAAGTACTGAATCATCTTGTATAGAATCGCTATATAAATACTGAATCATGTTTTGTCACATCTGTATATGAATACTGAATCATCCTTTGAATACTGGACCTTCTGCTGTAACATCAGTATGTAAATACTGAATCATATTCTTCCATATCAGTATGTGAATACTGAATCTTCTTCTACCACATTAGTATGTGAATACTAAATCTTCTTTTGCCACATCAGTATGTGAATCTTGAATCTTCCTCTTAATCATCTACTTTCCTGCATCAATGGGTAAACACTGAATCATCATTTGTAACATCATCATCTACATCTTCAGTATGTGGATATTGAAATATCATCATCTGTATCTCCAGTATGTGAATACTGAAAGCATCATCATCTGCATCTTTACTATGGTAATACTGAAAAATCATTGTCTTTATCTTCAACATAGAAATAATGAATCACCATCATCTGTATCTGTAGTATGTAAATAATGAAACATCATATGTATCTTTAGTATGGGAATATGGAAGCATGATCATCTGTATCTTCAGTATAGAAATACTGAAACATCATCATCTACATCTTCAGTATGTAAATAGTGAAACATCATCAATATCTTCAGTATGGGAATACCGAAACATCATCTATATCTTCAGTATGGGAATACTGAAACATCATCATCTGTATCTTCAGCATAGAAATACTGAAACATCATCATCTGCATCAACATTATATAAATACTGAAAGAATTAACAACATTTATAGCATGTTAGTGCTAAAAACCAAATCATGTGTAGTGCTAGATCATCATTTGCATTACCACCATAGAGATATCGGGACAACATCATCACCAAAAATTTTGAAACAACATCATCATCATCAACACAAAGTGTTGTGACTTCAACTACATCAACATGAACAACAGAGGGTGCTGGGACCATAACCATATCAACAACAACACAAGGTGTTGGGACCACAATCATATCATCAACAACACAAGGTTTTGGGACCACAACCATATCAACATCATCAACACAAGGTTTTGGGACCATAATCACATCATCAGCATCATCATACAAATGCTGAAGCAACAACATCATCAATATCAGTATAGAAATATTGATACTATCTAATGAACATCAGTATAGAAATACTGAGATTTCTACATCAGTGTAAGAATATTGAAACTTTCAATCAATCAACAATCATCTATATGAGAATACTGAACTAGCTACATCAGTGTATGAATACTGAAACTATATCAGTAATCATCTTAAAAATCATCACTATGACAACACTGAGAACATCTCAACAATCACCAATCATCAATGTAGAAACACTGAAACTATCATCTCAACTATTAGTATAACAATACTGAAGCACACATCTCATCAATAGTTAGTATAACAATACTGAAACTATCATCAATATAAAAATATTGAAGCATACATATCACTCAGTCATCAGTATAACAATACTGAATCATCCATCTAAACAATCAACATATCAATGATGAACCAACCATCAGTATAACAATACTAAAACTATCATCAGTATAAAAATACTAAAGCATACATATCAGTCAGTCATCAATACAACAATAATAAATCAAGCATCTAAAAAATCAGCATATCAATGATGAACCAACCATCAGTATAACAATACTGAACTGCACATATTAGCATATCAATGCTGAACCAATCATCTCAGCAGCCATCAATATAACAATACTGAGCTAACCAATCATCCGTATAATAATATTGAATACACATCTCAACAATCAGCATATCAATGCTAAATCAATCATCTCAACAGCCATCCGTATAACAATACTGAGCTAAACAACCATCATTATAAAAGTACTGAGATAAATAGTCATCAATATAACAATACTGAACTACACATCTCAACAATATAAAAATACTGTAACAACCATCCTTCCCTCTAACTATCTCAAAGCAGTATCATGGTGAGTTATCTGGAGCAGCATCACGACATCACGGTGAGTTCTATAATTTCTATGTGACTATATTACTCTTTGACATACAGTTTCATTCCTCATCAATTTATCATGCAAGTCATCATTTTATTAATTAGAGGTCATCATGGTTTCTAATGAGCCCTATGTTATAATCCCATGATGGAAAAATTTATTTCAACCTATCCAAAGTTTGCTTTGGACATTGGTTGAAAATTTAACACAGCCATACAATTTCATTGGCACATACATCTTTATCATGGCACACTATTCAAATTTTGAATAATGATATGATCGTTTAAACATGCCAAATTTCTACCTCATGATCATTCAAATGTTCAATTGGACCTTGTTTTAAAAATATGACCTCTACTTGATATTCACCCTCACTCTGCTTGCTTTCATCCTTTCTGAGTCCATCCCCTACATCCCTTGCATCCACTTTCTTCCGTCTAGTAATGCCTACCCTCCATGAGCCCGGGAGCTACCAAGACTTTCTTTGGACCCCTTAATTCGAACCATGTCATGAGCTATTTCTTCAAGCAGGTTGGGGTGTATTTCTTCATCTCCTCGAGGGCTACGACCATGAAATTGCACTACTTTTTTCCATCTTATATTTCCTTTGAATGAGGATTCCATCACGATGGATACAACGCTTCCATGGGAGGGTGCTCGTTGGCACAAGCACCTCTTCCTCCCTCGGACGACTCACAACTTTGCTCTCAAGGCCAACTATCACCATGTTGTAGGCACTAAAGGATTCCTTCAAGAGTGGGTTAAATCAGACTATTTGGACCCCTTAGTCGTTTTCATCCTCCTTGTCACCTATGAAGGTAAGTCCATAGTATTCAAGGCTTGTCATATCAAGTTATTAGCACATTTTGTCAATAACCAAACTCTCAATTTTCCATTTTATTTTTTGAGAAGTCTTGAGAAGTTGTCAAACAAAGTTCGAAAGAATATTTTTAATCCATTTGGAATCCTGTATCACCATGGCCTCATCAAAATTTTAATTATCCATCAACTGAAGGAAACAGGGAAAATGTGGGAAAATTTCATGTTTGCAATTTTAAATCCACATCTGGCCAAGAATCCCCATGCCAAAGCCTCTACCTCTGCTTCTCAAAAATTCCTTCAGTCTTAGAATTGTGATGGTGAACCTAGCTAGACCTCTGCTAGAGTGAAGAGAGATACTAATTCCATGCAATTTGATGAGTCCATCTTAGGAACAGAGCAACTTATCCACTCTTCTTCCTCTTTTGAGCCTTTCCATATGGATGTGACAATTAATCCTCCATACTTCTCACAGATAACCACAAAGCATAGAGGGGTGAATCATGTTAATCCCATCATTCAAACAACCAATCCAAACAATCCTAATGCTCATCCAAATGAGCCTACTCTTGATGCGTACAACCCTGTATTATATGATTCCTCCACTGGCTTTCATGAAGCTTTTGTCCCTGGACTTCCTCCTACTCTCCCTCTATCCCGGGATCATGAAAAACCAACCGCCTATGTGGACCTAAAAACACTTTCAAGAGGGTTGGGATCTCATAAGAATGTTGAACACCCTGCAGAACCATTTACTCCAAGCCAATAGATAGTGGATCAATTAACACAAGAAGTGGCATGATTGACAAATCAAAATAAAAAATATTTTGTTTTAATTACTGAGCTTCATCAAGAGAATGTGGAATTGCATCCTCGGGTGAAAAGTGTTGAAGAGATTAATAAATCCATTACATCTTCTCATGACACTCTCCGAAAAATATATAATACCTTACAGGATCAATCAAGGAGGATTAAACCCACATCCACTTCCTCCTCCTTAAATTCAAAGGTAGATTCTATCACAGCTCAACCTTCTTCTTGATTTCCTTTTCTTTTTCTCAGTCGGACCTGGCATATCCTCGATTTGTGGGTGTGTTGATGCCCAATTTTGTCATCATTTTGGATCTATAATCATGCTATATTTGTGCTATTTTTTTCATTTCTAGTATATCAAACTCATATATTTCATCATTCAGATACCAGTATTGACTCAGGTATCCATCTTTGACACTCATGTGATTTTCCTATAAGTTTTCATCGAATTATCATTTTTTATGGAAAATTTACATCAAATTAAAATTGTTAAATACATTGGGCATATATTTTTGTTTCTACAGACTATGGTTTTTGTTTGGATGATCCATTAAAGGAAATTTCAACTTAAAATGTGCCTCCTAAGGAAAATTAATTCAAATAGTTAAAATAACAAAATAATATTTATTAATTTTGGAGGAAGAAAAGAAAAAAAACTATTATTTTTGTTCGTATTTTTGACATATCTCCCTGTGCTTTTACTCAAATTTCAATTAGGAGAGATCGTTGGATGCAGAATTAAATTACGCATCCAACAAGTACCCACTCGACATACTTTTGATGGGCCCTGCTACTCCAAAAATAAGAAATACATAAAAAAACGTGGTGATGACATCATCATCACGTTTTTCAGGTATTTCTTGTTTTTGGGGTAGAGAGGACCGTCAAAAGTATGCCGATTCATTGGATGCAGAATTTAATTCCACATCCAACAGGATTTCCTGATCAAAAATTGAGTAAAAACACAGAGAGATATGTCAAAAATATGAACAAAAAAAGTATTTTGTTTTATGATACCTATCCCAAAATTTATATTAAAAAATTGTTTATGAGGTGCTCCCTTTTTTAATTTTAAAGCATTTTGATTGGATAATACATGATGACATGGAATTTGTGTTATTTTTGGAAGGCCCATTTTAAATTGAAATTTCCTCTAATGATTCAGACTCTCATTCACATATGGACGGTCATTTGACCCATTGTTCACACCCCAGAAATGATTTGTTAACATACTTCGGAGCATTGAAGACGCAAATGAAGACGTGGGTTTTGTTTCCCACCTAGAACTCATGGATCGTGAGCCCTCGTTCTAGAAGATCCATGTTCCTATTCATCAAGACTGACAACACATTGAATTCCCACGCCAAAGAGAATAAACGCATCAACTACTCACGTGAATGGAACCAACACACACGGATTATGAGAGATGGACTATGTGTTGTACTGAGTTATTTTATTTAGTAATTAAGACCTCCTATATCTAGAGAGGTTGACCATTGAAAGGGTTGACCTTCTCTCCCATTGTAAAAAATATATATAAATATGTCTCAGGTTGAGAAACGGAGGCACAAAGATAGTAAAAAACGTTATGTACCTTTGTTTCAGTTTAATAGAAAGACTCTGTTTCAGATGTTGATGATCATTCTCATTTTCTATTAATGGTTGGTGACTGAGTAGCTTAGGAGATAAAACCTTGTTTCCAGGAAGGCCCCCTCAACAATCAAAGGTTCCATTTCTGTATATTTAACAGTTTCTTTTTATATTTGCAGCTAAGTCATTTCGTTTTTGCAAGCAAGTACTTCATTTTATTGTAGGTGACACGTTGTTGTTTATAACATATAATTTCCTATGTTATTATGCAATTTATGCCTTTTAGACCTTCTTTCAGCCTTTCATTTGTATTTAGACAGAATTTTTCATAATTTGCAGTCATTTCCATAATCGCTAGTATTTCATTTTATGCAGAGATAGTTAGCTAGGATATAGGTTGATTTTCCTATACTGCATCACATTTTCTAGCTAGTTTGGTATTCGAATCCACCCTTAACATTTCATATCTCCTTTTACATTTGCACATAGGTTAACCATTTCATTTTTATTAATGATGAAATTCATTTACATTCAGCATATGTTTTACTCTTCAAGTGAGAAATAGTTTTGGTTTAAGTAGAAGTAGCATAGATGTCTTTCACGTATGATTTAGGTAGTTTTAGGAGTTACTTTCATTTACTTTTCATTCCTATGACCTAGATTAGCTTAGACTTGTTTACAATGTTATCATAGACTTTTTTAAATCTTAGTTTGTCTTATTTCTGAATAACTTTAGTATTTCATTTTCCATTTTTCATTTAAGTTTCTAATTAGTATTTCACTTTTATTTTACATAGTGTTCTGATTTGGTTTAATTTCATTATTTCAAGTTCCTTCATTTCCGTAGACAAAATAGATTAGGAACTAGTCTCAATCTAAGTTTAATAAGTTCATATGTGTTTAATATAGATGCATTAGTTTTCAATATCTAAGAGTTTTCATAAGTTAGTTTAACATAGGTTTGCTTCTCAAGTTTTAGATCAGCTTCATTTCACTTTCATAGTTTTCTTATAAGATAGTTTGATTTGCAGTAGAGGTAGTGTAAGAGTGTCTTGTTTTTCTACTATAGGTTTTGATTACAAGGTTATATTGACTTCAGCCATTTAAGATCTTGTC
Source organism: Pseudotsuga menziesii (assembly GCA_001517045.1). Lineage (NCBI taxonomy): Eukaryota > Viridiplantae > Streptophyta > Pinopsida > Pinales > Pinaceae > Pseudotsuga > Pseudotsuga menziesii. The sequence continues at coordinate 97,586 of LPNX010085945.1, forward strand.
TTGTACTTAGTTTAGTTTTCTTTTCTTGTAGTTAATGTTTTATAAATTAGTTTGAAGTATTGATAGATATCATTTCATGTTGCATTTGCATGATTTAGATAGACATTTCATGTTTCACTTCCATGTAGTCATTAGAGATTAAATAACTTAGGATTTGTACTTGTGTTAATCAACATTTCATTTCAAGTACTATAGATAGATTTTAAGTATCATTTTATTATGGATAAAGAATAGATTACAATGTTTAAAATAAATTGTAATTGGTCACTTTTTAGCTTACATCTCTTTGTAGAGGTTAAATTAGATTTAGTTATGTTATGTTTCCTTGTTACATTTAAAAGTCATTTCAATACATTTTCTCCAGTTCCTATCACATTTGACACAATCCCTCAAGAAGATTGGAATTAGATAGGTTTGTTTATGAATCATTTACTACTTTGAAATCTTAGTTGTCAATGCATGTCTAATTCCTAGAGTAGTATTTTGTAGTTTAACTGTTGGATTGGATTTCTGAGGTTAATTTTTCATTCATTCAATATATCATAGTTTAATACTTCTAAGTTTGACTCATTTTTTCATTTTGAAATATATTTAAATTTTTCATTATTAAACATTTCTAAGGTCTATCGAGCCAATATCTTAGTTTCCTTTCTACCTCAGCATATATTTTGTGACAACTTGAAGTTTATAAACCCTAGTCAATAAATTAAATATTTGTAAATTTAATAAACATAAATTACACCAACAAGGACAGATAATGATAGGGATTTTTATGAGAATGAGTTCAAGTAATTTTGTAAGAAGTGTGATATATGAAGGGAGAACAATACTCCATACACACCTCAATAGAATGGAGTTGTCGAAAGGATGAATAGGACATTGGTGGAAAAGACAAGAAGCATGCTAGGTAGTGTTGGGATAGGACAATAATTCTTGGAAGAGGTGACAAAGACAACTTGTTCCTTCATAAATGGATCACCCAGATCAACATTGGTTGAAAAAAGGTCATAAGAGGTATGTACTGGTAAGAAACCATCTAATATGCATCTGAACGTTTTTGGCCTATGATTCTTATGTACAAGTTGTAAAGGAGAAAATGAGTAAGGTTCATAAAAAAGATGAAAAATGTATCTTTATTGGCTATAAAGATGTTATGAAAGGTTATAATCTTTGTAATGCTGTAACTTGGAAGACTATTTACAGTCGAGATTATGCGTTTAGAGAGGTCAAAGAAGTTCTGAGATAGGAAGTGACTCCAATGGAAAAGGAACAAGATAAGATAGAGTTTGAGTTAGAAGGTGAATAATATTACTCAACAAAACAAGTTGAATACGAATAAGAAGAGCTTCATACCCTAGTTTTGAGGAGGTCATATCGAGAAAGAAGGAAACCAAAAAGGTACTCCCCTCCTCATTTTCGCTCTCATTTTGCTTTGTTTACTACTAATGATGATTCTAGAAATGTGAAGGGAGTTGGTGGTTCAAAGGATAGTGATGTTTGGAAGAAGGCCACGGTTAAATAATTGGATTCCTTTGACAAAAATGAATCATGGGATCTAGTTCAGTTACAGGTTTGACAAAAATTAATTGGAAACAAATGGATATTTAAAAATAAGTTGAATGAAGAAGGTAAAGCGGAGAATTAACAATCCTGCTTGGTAGAAAAGGGATATTCTCATTTACAGGGGATTTATTTCAGTGAAATATTTTCTTCGATCAAGAAATTAACTTCTATTAGATTCCATCTTTTTATTTCTACTATTTTTTATCTTGAATTAGAGCAGATGGATGTGGATACAATGTTCTTACATGGGGATCTAGAAGAAGAAATCTGCATGAAATAACGTGAAGGGTTTGTTTGGTCACCCAAATGTTGCACTTTCATCCTATTTGACATTAAATATTCCTCACATTCATCCCTATTCATCACTCAATTAACCATTCCTTATACCATTTTCATAAATAAATATGGGTTACCTTGTTATTTTCAAACCTATTTATTTTTAAGTATTTTAAGAGAATTTATGATTAAATATTAGAAAATTAACATGTTTTCATTTATATCTAAAAGTTGTGTGAGCTTTGTGATGTGCAGGAATATTTTAATATTTTCAACAAAAGTATTACTCAAAATCTTCTCAAATATTTCCTCCACTTTTTCAATATTTGGATATAATTCGAAATACGAATATCATGAGAGGATCTAATAGGGCTTGTGAGGATTTGAAGGGATAAATATCTTGTAATTGTGGAAAATAGGTTGAGAGAAAAGTGGATCTACATTTACCCTCTTTTCAAAGAAAATCATTTATAAATAAGAGTGCTCTCTCTTCATTTGGGAGTAGTGTGGAGGACTCTTTAGTGGTGTGGAAGAAAAGAAACAATTTATGTAAAGTTTTTTCGAGAGTTAGTCATGGACTTGATCATTTTGTTCCCATGATTAATGTTTTCGAGAAAGTATTTTGATTTCTCTATAATAGATTTGTTATTTTGAATTTTTCATTATTTGTTATTTATAATTTATCACATGTGTTTCGTGTAGATGATTTTTCCATTGTTTAATTTCACACTTTCTTAACCAGGTTTAATCTAAGCAATTTCCTGCTTTCCTAGTTAATTTTATTTTTATACAACTTCATGCTTTCCTGTATTATATTTATTTTCATGCAATTTCATACCTTTATAAACTCGATTCAATTTTAGTTTGCTATTTCATTACTAAGTGTTATACTTTGCAACGACGTTTCTCCTTCCGAGTATTGACACTGATCACATCGATACACAAAAAGGAATTATGGATAGAAGTAGCAAAAAAACTATCAATGATGATAATATTTAATTCACATTACTTCCCTCATCCTTCCCCGTGTTTTTAAATGAGTGTGTCTTGCATTCACGACTCTTCTCCTTTCAAGTCGTGAGTCATTCATGGGTAGCGCCAGATGCAACCTGCAAATGGATCATCATATGTTTCATTCACGGGTTTCCTTCATAGGAGTTGTGATTCATTCTTGATCTCCCTATATATGTACCCATTATTACATTAAGAAAAAAAATAAAAAATGATAACATGATTAGTCAAGGATAGTTTGGTTCAAAATCATAATGTCCCCAACCTCCCTAACCATCCTAAGCCTCGTAACTTCTCCTCTTCACCAAGTATAAATAAAGCGAAGGGGTAGAGGATCGAGGAAGAAATTTAGAAGAGTAAGGTTATGCTGTAGAAATACATTGGAGAAAGGAGTAAGAAAACTCATTTTCTCATTAGAAAAGAGGCTTGCATCAGAAAGAGGTTGTCTAATTCCCTGTTACATATGAATAAAGAGTGATTTTCTTCCTCAGTTTGTGTATTAATGCTCTTATTTGTTATTATCTATGAAATACATTGTTATTTATCTTTATATGCAATTGTAATGTTTCATTCTTCCTTATATAACAACTAATATCTATGTGGTTAGATATCAATCTCTTTTGCAGGTGTTGAAGACCTTGCTACTTCTTGAGCATCTGGAGAAAATACAAAATCTTGGGTCAGCCTTCGATTATAAGGTATATGTTCTTTCTATCCTATTTTCCTTCATAGATATTTCTGGAATGTTGTATGTGTATAGGCCAATACATTGTAGATTGGTGACCTTAGACCCTGCTTCATAAGGTAGAATCCTTGAACAACAGAACTGATGACTCTACTGCAAATTCTAGCTTGTTGTGGTCTGTTCCAATGGAATTTATAGTCCATATTTTCTTTTTCTATTTCTGTAGTGATCTGCTTATAATTTTCTTTCAACCAGTATTTTTCTTGTTCTTAGGATCCCTAGGATTTTATGTATTTTCTTTAGAAAAAATTTAGTGGAATTCGTAGGTTGCTGTATATACAGTCGTGAATGGTAGGTTGTAATCATAGGTTGTTTTCTTGACAGTTGAAGTTCATTTGCGGGTTGTTGTTATAACAATCAGAGTTTCTTGTAGAAGTTTTCTTGTTTGGTAGGGTTCTTCCCTCACTTGAATGTTTTGTATTATTTTAGACCTATAGGGTTGCTTCCTTGTCTTATGTTGTGTTGTTACTAAGTGCATTTTCATTCGTTCTTATTGTACAAGTCCTTATTGAGTGAGTTAGGTTTGAATTTGTTTGTGTGAGTTGTTCATGTATTTCCTTATTGGCCCATTTGGTTCAAGTGCAAGTGTTTTTGTAGGTTGTTGGATTATGTCATCCCTCTAGTACACTGGTCTGCATCTGATTTCTTTGGTAGTAGTATGAATGTGTCACTTTTTTCAAGTGTTCTATCTACTCGTCTTTCTGAGTCGGTAGTTGATCCCAAGTAGGTTTTAATTCATCTTTACAGTGCTTGTTAAAGGTTTTTATTTTAAAGATATGGATGTTTATTTCTTGCATTTATACATATTCAAGTTAGTCTATCTTACTTACTTGATTTATTTGCATCAAAATTGTGATTTTTTTGAAAATAAAAACAAACAAGAAAGTTGCAGTTGCATAGTTAGACCTAGATTAGGCTCATTGCATTCTTGTTTTTCCAAATTTTCATCATATTTTCTTTCAATGTTGAGTCAAAACATCATTGAGTTTCACTCTTGCCACCTTGAGTAATATAAGCCTTAAAAAGAACACATAATATAAAATTTATATGCAACAATTTTCTTTTTATAGGTTCTACATCAACTAGCTGAGGCTAGGTTCTTGGATTAGGGAACGTTTTAAATATCCAAGAGAATTTTGAATTCAGACTTAGTGTCCAATCATTAGGTAAAACCAAGTTTACAAGGGATAACTAGAAATCTCCTCTAACATAGAGTCAAGCACAAGGCCGTGTGAGAGCTTGGTTGTGGAGATAACCCTCCAATACCTTGTTCAAACATAAACTGAGATTATTGTGCATACGAGGGTTATTTTTGTACCACTTTTTGGGCCCCATGAGGTGTCGATGTTGTTAGAATTTTGTGCTTATCTTCCCTGCCAATGCACATCATTCAGGACAGCAACTATTTCATCAAAATCTCATTGTTAGTTTCGTAGCCTTATTTTCCAAACCTTATGTTCTTACACAGGTGGGAGTGGAAGGCTATTTCCATTGCTCCTATGGTAGACTTAGAACGTAACCTCAGTTGACAATTTGGGAGGGTAGTTTGGTGATTCAAATTCTTGCACCCAGAAAAATCATCATGATATGCTAAGTAACTACTCTCTTAACTTCATTGGTTTGTTCTAGGCCTTAATCATTCCAAACGTTCCATTAAAAGGTGTATCTAGTGCCTATTTGGGTTTGTGATACATAGGATTTTTCTAGTGTTCTATGTGGTTTTATTGTGTTTTATTTGACCTTTAGGTGTGTGACCTGAATTTTTAGTTGTGGAGGACCAACCTCTCCATAGATCCATAAGGTTTTGAAAAATTCCTCCACTTTCAGTAGTGGAGCTTCGACTGCCACCTCAAATGCATAGACTAGACATACATGGTTCTTTTGAAATAACATGTGTTACTGAAGTTACAGGTGAACTGGAACTTAGACATACTCAGGTAGAAGTTCGACCAGTAGAGACAGAAGATCTACAAACTGACGAGTTTGCAAGAAATTATAACCCACATCTTATTGATTTAAGTGACCCTGTTTTAGTGTAAGTCCATCCTTTTAGTTCACCTGATTCTGGTGTTTGTTTGAGTCTAGGTATGTCTAGTTCATGAGAAGACATGTCTACCCCCACTTCATTCATGATGGCTAGTGGATTCTCTCCTCCACCTGTCAGTGTTACAAGACCTATTGCATCTCTTGCACCTATAGTGTCTTTGAATTTTCTAAATCCACTTTATCCAAGTGCTCAAGTGGTTAGTCCCTTAGCGCCTTCAAAAATTATTGGTCAGTCTCGTGGGGTGGGTACTGGGATATCCAGTGCACCTTTTACTTCTTCTCCCTTCATGCAAAATTCTCAAAGTGGTCCTGGTGGGTCCACTTCTTTTGTTCAAGGATTTCCGCCGAATAAAGGGAACATTCATTGATCTACACCTTACATAGGTCCACCACCTACCTATGTTGGTGTGTCAGATGGAAATAAAATCCATTTACAGGTTTTATTTTTCAATCCCCTAGTCAAGTTTTGTATTCTCCATTTGGGAGCTCTCCTTTTTCACTATTCAGTGGGGCGATTTCGTATCCTACTTTACAAACTCTAGCTTCGGCTGGAATTGGATAAAAAAATTACCACACACCAAATTTTAGTAATCCTTTAGCATTTTGGTGGAACCCTTTTCAGAACAATGCTACTACATCACATCCGGTGGATGGGGAAACCCAAACCTTCTTTTTGGGAGACCTGGTGCAGATACTTCCTCGCCCTAGATCCCTCAATACCAAAATTCGGCTAGGCGAAGACTTCCCTTTTTGGAAACTTTAAAATTGCCAAATTTAGTGAAACTAATGAATGATCTCGTGCACCATAATGCAACGTGGCCACCTGTCCCAATCAAATTTCATTCAAAAATTCCAAAGTTTGAAGGGAAAACTGATAAGGACCTAGGTTCTCATATCACAACTTTCCATTTATGGTGTTCTTCCATGTCACTGAACAACGATTACATTCGGATGAGGATATTTTAACAAACACTAGCTAATGTAGTGGCTAAGTGGTACATTGAACCTTTTTCAATCACATATGATATTTTTCTTGACCTCAAAACCATTTTTTGGAATCACTTTCAACTTCTTATCCATTATGATTCTGATACAGAAATTTTGTCAACTTTTCAACAAAATAAGGCCACTCACATACCTGACCACATTCAGGAGTGGAGAAGGACAAAGTGGATTATCAAAGCCAATATTCCTCTTGAATTCTTAATGGAATGGTTTTTGAAATCTTTAGTGTCTTATATTTCAAAAGATGTTTCCACATTAGGAGTAACCACGGAGGAATAATCCATTCTCAGGGCCCAACAACTAGATTTGATATATGCTTAATCTAGGATTATTTACGAAATTATCCCTGAGGCACTGAGGTATACTAATGACATTGAGAAACCCAATCACAGACCCCATGAAAATGTTCCAGTAGGTTCAGTAGAAACACCCACTATACAATCAATGTCTAAGCATCTCCATGAGCTGTTAGGGAAGAATTATGCAGTGGACGAAGATAAGGATTTCAATCCCTCACCTCATAATTCTAATGTCTATTCAGTGTAGTCTTCCCAAAAGTGAATTCAGCATCCAGATGGGAAAAATAACAAAGGTAATAAGGGTGAGGGGAACCGAAATAAACAAAAAAACATGAGCAATGTTGAGGGGGTTAAGAAAAAGAAGAAGAAGATCAAATTTCCTTACAAGTTGTGCCATGGAGACCATTTAACCTACCAACTCCCCTTGATAGATCAAGCACATATTCTATTAAAACAACAACAACCAGCCATCCTAAAGGATCCATTTCCCTAAGGACAAAATATAGCTTATGGTTCAAAAGATGTTATGGGAACACCAGGTGACCCTCCTACTGATCAATATTACATTAATACGGTCTGATCACACTCTTTATTAGAGACCAGAAATAAAAACTATGAATCAAAGGCTCAAAAAAAAGATAATTCTACTGCCAAACCTTCATCCCCACTCATAATTGAAAAACCAGATGAAACAATGTCTAAGATACCTAAAGATTATTTTAAGAAGAAATTTCATAACCCCAATCCAAAGGCTTATTTGAACTACTATGTGGTAGAATATCTAGCCCAAACACTTTATGCAATTTCTTCTTTAGAAGTGCTATAGATTTGTCCTTCACATAGGGATGCACTCTTATCTCTTATAGGCAGTATGGACTCCAGGATCCTGTTGTCTAACTTTAATATTTATGAGGTTAAACCATGCCTTCCATACCATGTGGAATTTTATATTTATGTTGTCCATGGTGGAAAAACCATTGGATGAACACCGATTGATGATGATTTTTCCACATGTGTTATGTCGATCTCTTTTTGGAAAGATCTGCAATCCGTTGAGTTGGTACCGTTAACCACTTTGATGACTTCTTTCGATGGAAGGTCTTCTCAATCACATGGTATCTTTCCATATTTCAAAATAAAGCTAGCAAGAAAAGAAGTCTCCCCTGAAATCGAATTGGTTGATGCTCCTTTGTACTGCAATCTGATTTTGAGGAGAAGTTGGACATATGCAATTTGTGCTATTCATTCTTCTGTCTTCTGAGCAGGGGTGCTTTTAAGAAACCATACTTATTTAAAAGTGTATAAATGTTGGTGAATATTACCAATTCTTAAAATTCCAACTATAAAATGATTGGCAATATTTTTCAAAAAATATTTTAATTTCCAAGGATTTTATATCGTTTATATAATAATTTGGCAATTTTTAGGGTGAAAAAAATTTACCCCATCAAAATTAGGCGAAACAGGGCTTCAAAATATGAAAAATGATGAATCTTTTTTGGGAGAAAAACATAGAAAAATAGCCCATTGGGATTAAATTCGCCCCTAAACTTATCCCTGCTTCTGAGTCCTAGTGTTTCCAAATGAAGGAAAGTTGGTTACAATTTTCCAACTGTCTTATACTCGAAAGGGTCGTTTGGAGACCACTGAGTCTAAAGTTACTTTGATTGATTAGTTGTTTCTGGCTAATGAAATTTTGGGACTTGGAATGTATACATCACTAATGGCCAGGTTTGATATACCAGCTCCCATAAATTACTTAGGTTCAAAAAGAATTGGGAATAATATCTCTACGGTTGTGGATAGAACTGACCCCTAGGTCCTCCCTTCACAAGAATAACCCCAAGTGCCCCTATTAATAGAATAGGTAGCTTATCAAGCTATATTGTATGTTGTTGTTGATTCCATCATCACTCCTCCAGTCTCAGAAGAGTCGGATGAATCCTATTTGCCTGGATGGGAAGAGAACTCCACATAATATTATGATTTCTTAGATATGGTTTTTCCATCCAACGATGCCATCCTGGAAGCCATGTTTAGCACTGAGAAAATTTGTGAATGCCTTCATCACAAGTCTTTCTTTATTCCAGAACTAAGAAAGATAGAAAAATCATAGTTCCATGTGAGACTAGCAGAAGGTGTTGATATGCCTGTTAATCTTTTTCTTAAGGAGGGTATATTTTTTGAGGGGTAAATGGAAAACATCTCCACCATGGTCCTGATAAATATCTTAGTGAAACCAGATGTTGTGGAAAATGTACACATTGGTGAAAACTATTCTCCTGAAGAGATTGCCAATTGTACTCCATTATTTAAGGAATTCTGCGACATCTTCTCCTGGTCATATGAGGAGATTCTACGCATTGATTCATCAATTGTAGAACATGAAATACAAACCTATCCCAATGTCAAACATGTTCGAAAAAGTATCAGACCTGTAAATCCACGGAAAGTGGCAACTATCAAGGCTGAAGTAGAAACGTTGCTGAAATTTGGATTTATCTACCTGATCTCTTTAATGGAATGGGCATCTAATCCTATTTTGGATGATAAAATAAAAAGATACCATATGCATATATAGTTAATTTTGAGAGATTAACAAGGATTTTCGCAAGGATAACTACCCCACACCATTCACATATCAAATCATTCATGCTTGTGTGGGTAGAAAGGTGTTCTCCTTTATTGATGGTTTTTTGGGCTATAATCAAATTGAAATAAAACCAAAATTAGAAACATAAAACTGCATTTATTTTTCCTTGGGGTACACCTGCGTAAATAATATTCCCTTTATATTAAAGAATACTGGAGCAACCTTCCAACAGACTATGAATTTTCTTTCCATGACATAGAGCATATTGTCGAGCCATATTTAGATGATTTGTCCGCCCATTCTAGAAAGAGGAAGGATCATCCATATCATCTTCATTTAATTTTTGAACGATGCATACATTACAAGATCCACTTAAATCCCTATAAGTGTGTCTTCTGTGTTAAGTCAGGGTGGTTACTTGGATTCATAGTTTGGAATAAAGGTATATGGGTGGATCCTTTAAAAGATGAGGCAATTGTCAATTTGTCTCCTCCTCGATCTATCAAGAAGTTTCAAAGTCTGGAAGGAAATTCTAACTTTCTTTGACATTTTAAAGTAAATTAATACAATATCACCAAGGGTTTCATGTGCTTGTTGAAGAAAGACACCCCATTCATATTGGTTGAAGCCAGACAACAATCGTTCGAGGCATTAAAAAGGGCACTACTCTCATCTCATGTTTTGCTTCCACCTGACTATACGATATTTTTTATATTGTATTTGGTTGCATCTAAGTCAACCATAGGAGTGGTGTTGGTTCCGAAAGATGACCGACGCTAGGAGCATGTTGTCTACTATCTGATTCACACTTTAGTAGGTGCTAAACTGAGATACTCTCATGTTGAGAAACTGGATTTGGCGATAGTTTAGGTCGTCTAAAGGTTGAGACACTATATTTTGATAAGGACGACCACTGTGGTTGCGGATTTATATCCCCTACAATATTTTTTATCCCGACGAATAATCAGTGGAAAATTTAATAAATGGATTTTCATTCTCTAAGATTTTGACCTCGCTTTCCATTCCACTAAATAAAAAATTTCCTTAGTGTTCATGGAATTGATTTCAGAATTCCCGACCAAAGAAACTGTAGTTCTAGAATATTAGCAATTCCCATATGAGTACATCTTCTTAATTTTGACTTCTGATCCTTGGTACGGAGATACCATCGTATATCTACATACTTTTAAGTGTCCTACGACCTTCTCGTGGGAAGATCGATGCAAACTAAGAGTGACTGAAATGAACTACCTCATCATCGGTGATACATTATATAGAAGAGGGGTAGATTCCATTTTATCTTGGTGCCTCACCAACAAGGAGGCTGAGTATGTCCTAAATGATTCTAACATTGGAGTGTGTGGGGGTCATTTATCTAGGTTAGAAACAACCCAGAATATTTTACGTGTTTGTTATTTATATCCCACCATCATTAATATTGTGTGGAAACTATGAATCGTTTTCATCTGTGTAAGCATTACACCAGGAAAATTTGGTCACACCATGCTCCACTTTTTCCAATCATCGTGGTAGGTACCTTCACCAAGTGTGGGATGGATTTCATGACGTGCAACCCAGTGTCTATTGGCGGGCACAAACATATCCTTGTCGTTGTTGACTACTTTATGAAGTGGGAAAAGGCAATGCTTACCTCTAAGGTTGATGGTGATACGACATCATATTTCCTTTTCAACCAAATTATTTCTAGGTTCGGTGTGCCGAAGCAGATTGTCAGTGACCATGGTAGTCACTTCCATAACAACATGATGACCAAACTGACCACAATTATAGGGTTTATGAAAGACCATTCGTCTTCCTTCTACCTTTGATAAAATGAGCAAGTAGAGTCATTCAATAAGACTTTGAAAACCATTCTCAAGTGCATGATAAATCCAAGTGGTTCAAATTGTCACATCATGTTGTATCTATAAATTTGGGAATACAAAATGAATATCAATAATACCATGCATTTTTCACCTTTCCATCTCATTCAAGGGGTGGAAGAGATCACACCAGTTGAGTGAAAAATACCATTTCTAAAAATTGTCATCCAGGTACTTCTCGACACCACTAAGATTGAGGAACGTTTGCTACATTTAGAACATATATATGAGCAGCATAGAGATGCACTCATGGAAAATGAGGCAATCAAGAATCGGGTAAATAACCAGTATGAAAAAGCCATAAAACCTATGGTTTTCTTAGAAGGAGAACTTGTCTTGCTCTGGGATCATGACAAGGAACCCTTGGGGGAACGTAAATTTAAATCCATGTTGCTCGGCACATACTTTGTGTCTAAATCCATGAAAAAGGGAGTGTACAAGTTAGTAAATCACGGTAGAAATAAGTTGTCAGAGCCCACAAACAAGCTCTACCTAAAAAAGTATTATTCCTAGCAACTGTGCTTTTTCTTGTATTATTATCGTATATTTTTTGTACAATGGTCATTTTTTGTTAGTGTTTCTTACGTATTTTTTTTTTTCATATGTCTTCGGAGTGGTTCGTAGGGTTCACTGATGGTGCTAGCCGTCACACTTGCAATATGGATTCAGCTACCTGGGTCATTTGTGCACCCATAAGACAATTGGTTGCCTCAGATGGCACCCTTCCTAGGTCCTGTGACTAATAATGTGGTTGAATATAGTGCGGTCATTGATATTCTATGGGACACTATTTTGTGTGGTATTGCTTGCTTGGAAGCTAGCCTTGAATCTCAGTTAGTTGTCTCTTAGCTTAATGGAGTTTACCATGTGAGACACCCTACTTTAATACGTCAGTTTTTAAGAATTAGGTTACTTGAAAGGAATTTTGAACACATTGCATATCATCACATTTCAAGGAATCAAAATAAAATCTCCGATTCATTTGTGAACAACATATTAGATTGGAATTTGTCACATACAGTGTAAAATTAAAATACATAGATGAATTTGGAACACATGTAAATAACCAAGTATATATATATATATATATATATACATGTAAAATATGTCCATATACATCGAGTTTGATCCGAATATATTGTCATAAGTACATCCTAAATACAAAAATGGGATAAAAACCAGCATATGCTACATATAGGGATGCTCGTCAGCCTCCTTGGCTGCGGCTTCCTCCACAGCCTCCCAATAACAAGGTACATCCCAGGTTACCATTCAGAGAAGGTGTAACTAGGATTGAGGTACTCTGAAATCCTCTCCATCCTCAGTGTAGGTACATCATGGGTAAGCATGGTCATATTCCCCTATACTACATGAATCATAGCTTCACCTCCTCCAATCTCCACTGGTCGAACCAAGGGCCTGAGTAGTTCGTCAGGTCAGACAAGTCCTATATATGCATATCATCCAAAGCATGTTAGAATCGAGTACATATGTATATATACAACTTTATGAAAATAATTTCATAAAAATAAAATATTCAAAAAATAAAACGTTATACCCATATCTCTCCATGCTCCTCTAGGAGGGAGGATGAGCTCAAGATCGCCTCTGAACTCCAAATCTACATACTAGTAAAATGCTCCAATGCAGAAAACTATCTACTCCACCATGGGTAGAAGTCATCATCATAACCATTTTCGACTCCACCACCACCACCCCATCAGAGAAATGTGTCACCCCAATGCATAATTGTAAGATCACAGGGTGGGAATGGTGGTAGAATAATAGCATGGTTGAGGGAAGGAACCCTCTCAAAGAAAAATGATACTAGAATGTTTGCATACCTAAATTTCTTCTTCCTTCCTCTCCTATAATCAAAAAGTTGTATCTTCATTATTGAGACTAGTCCTGAACACTAGTCATACAGTACTCCCCGTAGGAACTCCACTGCTATGCGTATATGAGTTCACATAGCTAAATCTAAAGCATATGATCCTACTACTATGACAACGGTTTTCAATATCACTTTCAAAGGAAATATAGTGATCTGTCTGATCGGTATTTAGGTCCCTGATTTCTAAGTCCCTGGTACGAAGTATGCATTGATGTAGTCTTGAACACTAAGAGGGTCACCCCCTCAATCAGTACCCTCGATGTTCACAGGTACCCCTCCGTTAGAAAAACCCATGAGGAAATATATATATTTTGAAGTAAGTTACAAGGATTCACCTTAGAGGTCAAAAAAACCAAGATCATGGTCCCACAAGTTCACTTATGTATCAAGCAATGGAACTTCCGCCTGCATGTTTGACGTGCGGTAAAACTTAAGAAAGACACACCTTCGTAAAGTGTTCAAAATCATGGGATCATACATTGTCACACAATCCATGTCCTTTTGTTCCCCTTAATGCCACTCAAGAACCATGGCACCTTCCCAATTAACATTTTCACCATTAGAATTTGCTTAAAACCATGTATGTGCAGTAACCATGACTGTTTAGTGTAAATAGTGTGATCCATTCACGGGTTTCTCTATTGTCAACCTACGGTTACAATGTGAAATCACTGTATCAAATATGGCTACCCATTATTACAACATAGTGCTTTTAAAGCAGGCCTAAAACCCATGTTTAACCATCAAATTTAAAAATAAATGACATGAAATTGAAGAAGAGGGAGATGTGAAGTACCTGCACTTCGTAGAATGAAAAACCGTCCACTGTATTTCCTGCGTCGATTGTTTGAAATAGAGAGGTAAAATGGTCTAAATGTAGTAAAAACTCAAATTCTATGTTTTAATTGTATTTTCAACTATTTATGGTAAACATTTGTAATTTTTACCCACTTTTCTATAGTTGAAGTTATTTTTATGTCAAATGAACTAGTACAATGTGTCTTTAACTCAGTGTTATACATCTAAGATGATTTGAAACATGATTTCCTTTGCATATAGGGTATAATATGGTTCCCCTTGCATATTTTGTAGCTATACCTTATTCCCCAACAAAACTTAGAATCTATTTTCATCCATCGACTACGATGTATGACCACTCTTTCCCTTGCAAACAATGCTGTTCTTCCGTGGTTAGGGCCTCCTTTACACGGGTAACCCTAGTTAGAACATTTTATTGTCTTTTTGGTTCCCATTCCATGGTTTTTCTAGGTTGCAAAAGCATTTGTAGTCATTTTTCATACCAAAATGAACCTCATTTTGCATCCTTCACCAAGCTACCCTTAATAATAAGGCTCCCGCCCTTATGGATTTATCTTTAAGCTATAGTCTTACTCCTTAAAATTTCTTAAATAGTCGATTTACTTGTTCTTTCAGACTCATTAAATTAATTGAATGATCATCCACATCGGTGATAATTTAACCTTTTTTTGGACAATGTGGATTACTTAAGAAAAATGAATAGTTTATTTTCTTCAGAATCTAGAAGAGTATCTTCAGGCATAGGTTTATTTCTTTTCCGCACTTGGAGGACTAAACTTATGGAAAACGAACATGTTTGAGCTTAGTTTTCTCTTTTTTGTTCTCTGTACATAAACATTAAAAATATTCAAGCATTCTTTATGTCTTTGTAATGCTCGCTAAACCATATAACAAAGCATCGAGTTTACTGTTGTCAGTCCCATTCTCGTAAATAAATGGAAATTTTAGAGTGATCTTGACTTCCTTCACACTCGTTAAACTAAGGCTATGTGTTTTATTTTGAAGGAGCATCAGTTGGGTGATATTTTACCCCTTTTCGGACGTTGCCAACTAAGTACGAAAAATGTATACCTTAGTTCTTGAGAAGCTAAGAGACTTCATGTTTGGATTTTTTTATACTTTTTCGAACTCAAGAGACTAAATTTACGAAAAGAACCTACCTAGAATCTTCTTTGGACTTTTTGGACTCTCAAAACTATGAAATAATCGAAGATAATTCACTAATTTGGGCTCATAAAATCCATAGATCAGTGACATATCAAGCATTTTTCTCTCTTCTATTCAAACTTGTAAAAAACTGAAGAAAGACTTGAGTTGACTTTCTTGGACTCGTTAAAGCCTAATAAGAAAGGAAAGGAAGAATTTCACTCTTTGGGTTATAAGTTTGTTGACAACATGTCATCCTTAAATAAAGTACTCGTTTACACCTCTCGATACTCATGTCTCAGTTTGTCACTTCTCAGCTCATCTATCACTTCAATTTATTACTCCTCCGCTTGTCCTTAATACAAGGGGAAACTATTCATGTATCCTATATGAAAGGTAGGTCTAGTTGTACAATTCGAAACTCTAAAGCTACCTTGGGTCATCTCTTTGTCGTGCTCGCTATTCAAGGATCCTCAACTCTATCTAGTCATCTTGATCCCTATCATTTTCATTCCTGATATTTCCATGTGTCTACCTTCCCTTATCCATTTTTCCTATTACTCTTGTGATTTGTTGAAGGACTCATTTCATTCCTCCTTAGCGCTTGCACTATGGCTTCCAATTAGTACCTCCAGCAAAAGAAAACGTAGAGTTCTAAACATGGTACCTTAGGATTCACTACTCATATTGGTGGAATCTTTTGCATCAGTCGTTAGTATCACTCATGCACTGACACTCTGATGGGTTCCTTCGATGTTCGACTTCAACTCTTATATTCATATGTTAGGACTCATACTAGTTTCTATGGATTTAGATCAATACCTTATGTTACTACCTCTATAACCTAAGTTGGGAAATATTTTGCTATGCTTTGTAAGACTACTCCTAGCTATTGATGACTCATAATTGTATTATTATGTCTTTGATCCCCATTGTAAAACATGTGGCCCCATTTCCTGTACTATATGATGTAATTTGATATTGTAAAGGACCTAGTGTTCCACTTTATTGAACATGGCATCCTTAGTAATGATTTTGTACATGACTTTGATCTGTCTGTTTCAGGTACCCCTATGCGACCTTGATAACTGTGTCTCTCCATGACAAAAGATTTCTAATGTATTTTGGCCATCGCTTCCCTCTCACCGCATACATTAGGGGGCATCTGTTATACTATGGAATGTCACTTCTCCATCTGAGTACTGAAACTGAGCACATTGGTACACACAAATACATTATGGATAGAAGTATCCCCAAAATTATAGATGATGATAAGCCTAAATGCACATTACTTCCTTCATCCTTTCCCATTTTTTTAAAAGAGTGTGTCTTTCATTTGCAACTCTTCTCATTGCAAGTCATGAATGATTCGTGGGTAGTGCAATATGCAACCCACAAATGGATGATCATATGTTTCATTCAAGGGTTTCCTTCACATGTTCCATGATTCATTCACGAGCTGCCTATATACTGCACTCAAGGTTACATTTAGGAATAAATTAAAAAATTAAAACATGATTAGTCAGGGACAATTCGGTTCGAAATCATAACATCCCTGAACTCCCTATGCATCCTAACCCTTGTAATTTTGCCTCTTCACCAAGTATAAAGAGAGGGGATTGGTAGATGATAGAGGAAGCAAGTTAGAATATAAAGGTTATGCTAGAGGAATACATTGGAGAAAGGAGAAAGATAACTTAGTTCCTGTTCTGTAGAGAGGCTTATCTCATATGGAGGTTGTATCATTCCCTACTAGTTATGAATAAAGAGTGATTTTCTTCCACACTTTGTGTATTAATGTTACTATTTGTTATGATCTATGAAATAAATTGTTATTTATCTTTATATGGAATTGTAATGTTTCATTCTTCCTTATATAACAACTAAGATCTCTATGGTTAGATATCAATCTATTTTATAGGTGTTGAACACCCTGTAGCTTCTCAAGCATTTGGGGAAAATACTAAATCTTGGATCATCCTTCAATTATAAGGTACACATGCTTTCTATCCTATTTTCCTTCATAAATATTTTTGAAATGTTGTATGTATGAAAGTCAATAATTTGTACGTTGGTGACCCCGGACCTTGTGTCATAAGGTAGAATCCTTGAACAACACGTATGGTATAGATGGGATTAATATTCCTACACTTTTTGGTGAACACAATGAGTCAATTTATGTTTGATTTGTGACGTGTTCACTTCATTGCAACAAAAAACACTTATACTATGAAACGAGAACTCGACACAGTTCTCGTTTTTCTCTCTCCTAATTTTAGTAGCTAATTTTACCTCCATTTAAAAAAGGGCTGATACCAGTATCACAAATTCTCATTTTAAGGCATTTTTTTGGGCCTTTGAATCATCTTCGTCGTAAAATATTATTAATTTCTAATTTCAAGTGTGTTTTTTAAACA
Source organism: Pseudotsuga menziesii (assembly GCA_001517045.1). Lineage (NCBI taxonomy): Eukaryota > Viridiplantae > Streptophyta > Pinopsida > Pinales > Pinaceae > Pseudotsuga > Pseudotsuga menziesii. The sequence goes on from LPNX010085945.1 coordinate 115,283, forward strand.
TTTAAGAAAATAACATACATTTAGAAGCAATTTATATTGAAAATCATATACATTTTGCAATTTTTCTTTTAAAATAAGACTTTTTTATAGGCAAAATAAGACTTTTTTATTGATAAAATTCTAAGAAATTGTAGAAAAAAAGACATTTACAACCATTTCCAATAGATTTTCATAGAATTTTTGTATAAAAATGATACTATTTCATACTATATTCCAAAATGTTACGATTCACATAAATTCACGAAAAACTATACCATATATTTGCAAATAACTTATTAAAAACAATATAATAGAGATTTTATTTCTAAAATAAAGTCTGAAAGTCAAAACAGTACTAATATATCTTATGAAAAAGTTGTCAAATTAAACATTTTCTTCAAGACACTCAACTAATCAACAATATCATGCAGGCCAAATTCTTCATCGAAATTGGAATTTTCTGGAGCTTGGCTTTCCTCGGGGACATCAATTTCCTCTTCCATTGGGTCTTCTATGTCTGCAAGATGCCCAAAGTGCTCCTTTCCAAACATCCCTCCTAATGGGGGTTGAGGCTCTTTTGACATCTTCGCCACAAGTGTTTCACTAAACTCCCCTTTCTTGAAACCAACTTCTTGTAACTCATCTGGAAGAAATTGAATAGTATTAATTCTTTGCTTGGTGTAATTGCATTGTAGTGGATCATTATCAATGGATATGCAATTTCTTCCTTTTTGTAAGGAGCATGCTATTGTTGTATCTAATCACCAAAAACAATCGCGCCGCTCGTGAAGGGTGGTGCTTTGGCACCCCAAGAGCAGAGCTCCGCTTCGTGCGCCACTCCTCCCATTTTCAAGTCAAGCAAAAGGTCATAGCCATTGCTCACTACTTGTAAATTATATATAAGTGATGAACAAGGATGTTCATGTGGTAAAAATGGCACGAATTCTAAATTATATCTACCCAAATTTAATTAAATATGAACCTCTCATAGTAATAACTTGTGTTATGGATTCCATTCCACATGGCTTATCGCTTATCTAATTTCCTATGTTGCAAGAAATTAAGGAATTTTGTTATATATTAGTAATATTTAGACTCTATTTTTCAATCTTTCAAAACATCCCCTAGGAATTAACATCATGCAATGCCCAAACTAACCTTGGAATATTGTGTTCAAAAGTGGACCCTAAAAATAATAGCTTGGTATGTTGAGAGAGACACATATTCCCTCTCTCTATGCATAGTTTCTAAGGTTTTTCAGGTTATTCTCTATTGATTTAACACTCACAAAATGGTCTAGATTTGTGAAATTTCTTGTTTTTTATAGTTTTTTTAAGATTTATGTAAATACAAAATAATGGATATTATAATTACAACTCAAAGCATTGGCTTTGGATAAAAGATGATTATCTTTTGGAAAAACAAACGCTCCTTCTGCACATTCTAGGGATGTTCAAGTTCCTTTGTCTATGTAAGTTCTCCTAATGAGGGCATGGAAATTTATTTTCAATAAAAATGCAAGTTTTATAGATTCTTCATCTTCATAAACGTCATACATGCGTTACTTGAGATTATATTTGGTGAAAATTATGTTATCATGTTTATTCATAAATAAGGATTTTAAATTGTAAAAATAGATTCAATATATTGTAGATATCTAAAATGTAGGATGTAAAGTATGGGAGTTTATAAGTGTGGGGTTATAAAAAGAGGTATCTTTTAAAAAATGTTTTTTTAATTGAAAAAATGTATAAAAAAAAAGAATCATAAAAAAAAATTGATAGACATTTATTAATACCTACAAAAATTATGGGTATTTTTTTTATCATCCCTTGGACAGATATGTGATGGCATGGTTGACCGCTTCGATTGAATAATATTATGCCCTTAAACACCATGTCTCTTGGGGAAATTCTTGAGGCATGACCTCCTTTCTAGTCAAAATTTCATTGGAAAGTTATAATTAGCGAAAACAAGTCCACTTATGAAGATTAAAAGCAGAATACATCCATTTTACTAAGGAGGTTCACACTTGATGTATGAGCTATGAAGATATATGACGCGACAATTATTTTCATAGGGTGATCCGTTTATTGTACCCCTTTTCTAATGCATGATTAGTCATGCAATCGATCCCCCGAGTTGGACAATACCTGCCGCTAAATCGAACTCTCATCAGAATAATCCCAAAGTCGGTTGTCGGTCTTAGGAAACGTGCTGCTTTTGGTTTCTTCATAGTAATAGTCGTGTTTGATATTATATTGCCACATAAAACTGGGTGACGGAGGCGCAACACTGTACTGTAAATCCTGCAAGGAATCAGCAAGCTTATCATATCCCGATTCTGCATCATTATGAGTCCTTTTCTCCGTATTATTGTGAATGGCCTCACTATAAAAACCTCGACTCATGATCTCATTGCCAACAATACCATTATGAATCCTAAAAAGCTGATCAAGGCCACCCAGTCTATCAGATTGTAGATCGGTATAATTCTCGGCTCTGTAATTTTCTTGGATCTTATCTATCTTCACCAAAGAGGATTCACAATGCACGTCAGTATTGCAATGCTGGGTAACAACTCTGAAATATTTGTAGTGCAAGACCCTAAACTGCTCGAGTGTTTTTTCTCACCTTGGATCGATGACTGTGACCTTTTGCTTGACTAGAAAATGGGAGGAGTGGTGCACGGAGTGGAGCTCCGCTCTGTGCACCACTCCTCCCATTTTCCAGTCAAGAAAAAGGTCACAGCCATTTCTCACTGCTTCCTGTTCATGAACTCTGGCTAATTCCTATAGCTTCCTGTTCATGCCTCTTCTTTTCTGCTTCGGCTGAGTTTGCAGCATCTGCTTGCATTCGATCCACTTGAAGGTCAGCCTCTATGAATTCATTCCTGTTTTTGGCGCTCAATTTCTTCACCTTCCCATCCAATATCCAACACAAAAGTTGAAATATCGAAGCAACATATCAAATACAATACCTGCAATAAGATGTAATTAACTAATTGCCATGATCATCAGCTCACCTGAGAAAAAATGAAAGCTTTTGCATACTGCAAGGTATCCCACACACTGGTTGCTGCATCTAGAGTGCCCTTCTTCAGCTTACTTCCCATAGAAATACTTTGATTATTATTGCTGCCCGTGCTTGCGCTAAATTGATTATCGTTCTCCATTTTCGATCTCTCTATTTGAAGTCACAAATCTACTTACCTTCCAAGATTTCAATTGGAACGATGGAAGGTCATGGTGAAACGTGTCGTGGAAATAAGGAAGCACGTAAAATGCATGAAAAATCAACGTGGCCTCATGCTCATCATTGCTGTACTTCAAATTGAATTAACAATATGACCTTCAGTTCCAGCCTTGAGGTATGCCAACAAAGCTTTGTGTGGAATGGTAGTAATGTACCAGTCATTGGCAAGTATAGTGCACCGTAATTTTGGATATGGAAATATGTTTTGAAGATTATTCCAGGTTTCTTTAAAGCCTTTATTGTACATGCCAGAATATATTTTTGCCTTTGTAAATGACATAATAATTTACTGCGTAATTTTGACTGGCTTATATATATGGAGCATGTATGGTTCTGGTTTAGGTTCATTATATAAACAAAATCTGTTCCACGTTTAGGTCAATATTGCTTTATTTTTAAGTACATAGCCATAAAATTGTTTTTTTGGTTAAGACATCAAAACCAGTGGGCAATTGGTATGGGCTTGGTCTGTATGGTTCTAGGAATATGTGCATTCCAAAAGCAAAATCTGAGTCCTGCGGTTAGGTTTTTTTTACATTATTTTAGGTATACATAGTCATAGAATTGATTTGTTTGGTTGAGACAGTAAAACCAATGGTTTTGAAATGACGTCATTCATTTTTGAAATTTCAAAAATGTTCACATAGTTCCATGTTGTACATTCTCCCAGCAAACTACAAGGCATTAAAATGTTAGACTGCAAACTACACTGCATTAAAAATTAATTATTTAATGGTAGTTTTTTAGCATGAACATTTATGTGTGTTTGGGATTTGAAACTCCTAAAAGCGGTTGAGGTTTGGTTGCAAGATCTTGGACATTACCATCATATGGAAGGATTCTATACATGAGTAATTTCTAGGCCATGGATTCATGCAATGAATTTCCATGGAGGGGTTTGATTGGAATCTAGACAACCTATATAGTCACTCAAATACATACCATATTGTTTCCATTGAATTTGGATGCACATGGTACGATTTGTAAATGATCCTAATAGAAAAATTTTGTGAAGATTGCAAAACCAAAGAAATATTTTCACTTGCAACGAAAAAGATGGGCAGTATCTTAATTAGTCAAAGGAAATTATTTTAGAAACAATTTTGTTGGTATGTATTACTTTTTCATATGATGCATGAGAGTTGGAAGACAATTGAAGTTTACAAATTTCCAAAATAAGAATAATATTTTTTGGATGTACGTCAGAATAATGAATAAGTATTCTTTTAATCTAGCAATGTTTGGTAGGATTCCATTAGTGTAGTAGATGGGGCTATAAGAATATCTCAAATATACAATTAGTTATGGTTGGTTAAATACAAAAAGGTGTTCCTCTAGATGCTATATGGAATCGAATTGGCTACATGGAGGACTTCAAGGATTTTACTTTGGATCCTGTAAACTATCCCGCAAGTAAGATGCACTTTTTTCTTGGATAAGCTCCATGCATCCAACCAAGAGGTATGTGCTAATAGGTAGTGAAATCATTCTAAATTTATAGAAATTTAAATACTAGGATCTTGTTGTGGGATTAAAGCTATACAGAAATTTTAGACAATGGTTTCTTAATGATGGGTTATAATATTAACAAAAGAAAGAAACCATGTTGATGATGAGGAGTTACCAATTTTTTTTGTAATACTATTACTCATCATCATGGAAATAAACATTTTGATGATGAATAACTATAAACTTTTCACAAAGATTTAATTCAAAATATAATGGACATTGTTACTTTCTGTGAAAATTACAAATTATGTAAATATAAGTTACTATTTTTTTAATTATAGAATAAGATATTACGTGTAAAGTTTAAAAAAACATTTTGGTCCATATGAATTAAACCCTCGTGAATTTGATGTACTTCAAATTGAATTAACAATCGAAAAGCCTCACTGACTTAAGATTCTAGTATGTAGATGGTGTTTCTGTGTAGTACAAACGTATGGGCATAAGCTCCTAGAAAGACTTAAAACTTATTTTCTTAGGGATTTCTATTTCTTATCAATTCTATGGATTATTGTGATTGAATCGTTTCGAAACTCTTAAAACAATAGTTATTATCCTTTCAATATTTTTTAAGCTATAGTGTTTAGGCCATATAACATGTTTTTAACCAACGAGGAGGATGTGGGATAAAGTTTCTAATAAAATAAATTACCCTTAAATTCAAAGATCCACCTCATTGTTAGGGATCAACATCAACTACAGCTGTTGGTGCTGGATAAAGAGGTTAAATCTGTTGGTGTTGGATAAACTTTGTCACACAGTGTGAAGTTTATCTTTATTTGGACTTATATTCTGCAGTGAGCAATGGCTATGACCTTTTGCTTGACTGAAAAATGGGAGGAGTGGCACATGGAGCGGAGCTCCGCTCTTGGGGTGCCAAAGCGCCACCCTTCATGAGCGGCGCGATTCTCAAAATGGGATACAATTGACTTCTTATGAAGAATGGGATACAATTGCAAAAGATCATGATTAGGAGGAATAAAAAGAATGTGTGGAGTGTATTAGGGGATTAGGGTTTCTTTTTTATAAATTATATCGAGACCTTCCTCTGAAGAAAATATAGATTCAATGGAGTGTTACAATCCATGGATGAATTTGAATAATTTCACATGGAACATTTTAGATGTTTTTATTAGTATGATGTTTGCAATTCAAACTCTGAAGGAGTTTTTTAATATTTATACATGAATCATTTATTTTTGTATGGTCTAATATATGATTCATTATGAATCGCATCATAATTTCTTTGATTTTATATGGTTAGAGTGGTGAAATATTGATGGAATATTTTTCTTTTGTTTAATATGCAAGTTTTTAAAAAGTCGTAATTTATCTCTTGACAAAATAAAACTATTTCCAATTTAGGGGTTGATTTTAAAGTTTTGGTAAACAACATTATGGGATGTTTAGGCCATGGCTCTATTTTTTACTTCGAAAAAAAAAACATGTATACTGGTATCAACACTTTTCTATTTGGAGGGTGTTTTTGGTGTTTTTTATGTAAAAAACATCATTTGTATGGATAGAGTTCTCGTTCTTAGTATAAAGTTCTCATTTCATAGTATAAGTGGTTCAAAGAATATGATGAGGTACCTGAAATTTACAGTGGATTATGGAACCGGATATGTTTCATATCATGAGCTAAGAATACAAGGGTATTCTGATTTTGATTGGGTTAGTAGTGTCATAGATCGGAAGAGTACATTAAGATGTTTCTTCAGTTTAGGATCAACTATGATTTCATGGCTCAACAGGAAGCAGAATCGTGTGTCACTCAGTAGGGTTGAGGTAGAGTATATAATAGCTTGTTCATCGAGTAGTGAAGTTGTGTGATTTCAAAATTTTCTTATAGGGATATTTGATCTCAAATTATAGGTGACTTGTATCTTTTGGGGCAACCAAATTTACATATAGTTGTCTGAGAACATTAATTTTCATGAAAAGTACAAGCAAATCGAGATCAAGTACCACTATATCCAATGGTGGAGAGGGGATTTATGAATCTCTAGTATATTGTGACAGAAAAGAATATAGCTTATGTGTTTACCAAGCCTCTATCAAAGGTCAAGTTTGAGTACTTTAGGGACAATCTTGGCATAGTGCAGGATGGCTTCCCTATCTGAGATGAATTATATAGTTATATATACAATTGCATGGGAAGTAGCACACTATGTATGGTGTTAGCACCTATTTATTTATGCTACAGTTGGTCTTATTTCCTTCAAAATTTTAAGTTTTCATTGGTGATTGAGTTAGCTTTCAAAGTTTTATCATTAAGCCATTTATAAGAAATTTCCAAACTCGAAAAGAAACGAGGTTAAAAAGTTTGAGTAAAAGAAAGAGAAATATATATAGATCCAAGTTTTTCAAAAGATGGATTAAATTACAAAAGAAGATGTTTATATTTTTATAAAAACAATATTTTGTTTTGTAACAATATTAAACAAATGTTTTTTGTAATTATTGAACAAAATCTATTTTACAAAATGTATTGGCCTAAGCCAAATCCCATCTCCAAGCACCAAGTCAAATGGGGGCCACAGACCCTCCAAAGCAACACAATAATCCAATTCAGCAATCAAAGCTCAAATAACCCAAGCTCCAAGCTCTCAAAGAATGACACTACATGTTGTTCCTTGATATAATTAAAAACTGTTAGTGTATATAAAGGGCAAGAAGACTTGTTTCCCTGTGCATGTGGGATATTTCCAAGAGGAATTTCGCCGAGATCAGACGGATTGGATCTTGTTAGAGCCTAATCAATTGTCCATACTAATTTCGATGGTGGAATGTTTCCGTGGTTTAATTTGTGAGAAATGAGCAAAATTTCATACATTACTGCAAAACACATTTTTTGTGAAATGACTATTTTAGTCATTATCTTCCGCGATCTGTTCCTGCCAAAATAAGAGAAATTTAGGGAAACTGAGAGAGGATTTTGTTCCTAACATGTTCATCTACAATAATGTCTCTCAGGTTATACACAAGTTCCATGGATTGAGCGAACACAAGCCATATTCATAGGGAAAGTTTCTAGAATTTCACAATTTCGTCTGAGTCATCCAATTCAAAGGAAGATCCTGAAGAGCTAGAGGGGAATATGGAGAAATGGGAACATGGGTTTTGTTGAGAACATGGAAAACTACAAAAACAAATATAAAATTTACACACCTATCACCAATTGATAGGTACAGGTGGGGCTTTGAAACCTATTTTTCAGCAATCAACGGGGCACATCAAAGACTCAACAGATCCAATGACGTGAAATAGTTTCGCTATATCAACTTGCACAGTAAAAATAAGTTTTCAAAATTGGAGAAATATCATGAACATTACGTCCTCATCATGTTGATTTGCCAAGAAATCAATGGCCCATACTGATTTCGCATATTGAAGGTATTTGTTGTTTAAGTCTTTAAAAATCAGTGAAACTGTATACATGGTGTATAAGCCAATTCACGTGTTGGTTTAATCAAACAGATCAATGATTTAGAAATTTTCCTGCTAGGGAAAGTGCTGTCTGTTTAAGCTTGAAAAATATTAGTATAAATATGAAACTATTGATAGCATAAATTCAACAAGCACCAAGAAGAAGTTCTTCAAGTAGCTGAACATGTTGGTTTTTATGGAATTGACCGTTTTAGTCATTAACTTTTGGGACCTTTTCCCATGAAACTGAGATGAATATTTAGAAAATGGGAGAGGTTTTTCTTCTTAACATACCTATATACAATAAACTCTCTCATTTTGGACACAACTGCTATGGTATGGGAGAATAAAAGTGATCTTTCCAGGGTAATGTTTCAGGTTTTCAACTAACTATTTTAGTTTTCAACTAACTATTTTAGTTTTCAAATTCAGAGAGTTGTTTATGCCAACTAAGAATTAAATTTACAAAACTGAGAGAGGTTTTTTTTCATCAAGAGACATTATTCAAAAAAATCCTTCAATTGTTACATAGGTATCATACCTTGGGAGCATTTAAGGAATATTTAGAGTGTATTTTTCGAGAAATTTGAAGCTTCTTTTCTGAGTCATCAATTTCAAAATCATATCCTGAAGAGCTGGATGTGAATCAGAGAAAACGAATAAATGGGTATCAACAAGGACAAGGTTAGTCACAATAAACTCTCTCATATTTCACATATATATCACTAGATGGGTTATGCAGAAGGGAATTTCAATCCTATTGTTGAGTAGTCCACATCATATTTTTGTTTTGTGTAAATCATGGAAAATATGCTACATTAGGGTTTGTTTGAAATTTGTTTATCAGTTTGTAACTAATTTAAACCTTGAGGCCATTCTTGGGTGTATGAAGCACTATAAATGTACTCCCCATAGAGGGAGAAAGTTTTGGTTGGTTTTGAATTCGCAAGACTATTGTGTAACACTTTTTGATTAATATACAGATCCAAATGTTGGTCATATGCATTTATGGGAATTCCTCCATGTTTCCAAATTACACTTTGTGACTTCATTTCTTATCTGCATGATATTTCCATTTTTTCTTTACATTATGTTTCTCTCCATGTCGTATACTTAGGGTATAATGGATAGGAATTGATACTTTTATGCTCCTCCTATTGTATTTGATATACACAAAACATTTCTTCCAAAACTGGTGTGGAATTCATCCATGCGGTCACGCTCGACATTAGCAGACTATAATATTTCTTCCATTACCATTAGACCCCAATTACAATGACAGTGATCAAAACAATACCTTGATCCTGTAAGCATTTTCCCATGCAAATTGTTTTGTTCTTCTATTATTTTTTAATCCATAGCTTGATAGCTCGTCCTTTTGTTTCCAACCACCAATGTTTGATACTTATCTTGTGAAAATATAAATATGGCCTTGTTATGTATGTGTGAGAGATCTCTCTCTAGAATCGGAGGAACCATCTCCCTTTTCTAAATTCGTTCTGTTGTTACCTCGAGATCCACCTTTCTGCAACCTTGGGTGCAATTCTGGGTGCTAACAAACTGGTGTCATTTCCTAGGAGGAGATTGAAGATCATCCCTGGGAAGAACGACAAAGATTCAAAGGATAAAGGGTTTATGTTGGAAAACAAATATTCTTACATGTGAAAAAGGTTGTATCATTTTCCTTGGTGACTCCACTGAAATATTCTGAAGGTGACTCCACTGGGGAGACTGGTGGTCAGAAAGATAGATATAGGGAGAGGTTTCAAATCTTCCCTGGATATGAATGAAAGGTTTAGATCTAACTGTTTATGGTGAACCAATGGTCATACATCAAGAAGGCCATGTCTCTTTTCACCTGGCGACTCCATCTGTGAAGGATCCATTCTTCACAACGTTCTATGACAACTCCACTATCAAAGGGGGTTGCAAAGGTTTGAGGAGCTGATTCAGTTTCTCCACCATCAAGATGACTTCTTGGGATGCAAGGTATGCCCCTATGAATCTTTCTACCATTTCTGGTTATCCCAATAAAATACCTCTTGTAAATTGGAAAACGTATCTTCCTAGATTCAATGATGAAAAGGGAAATGATGCTTCCATTCATTTATTTAGATTTCATAAGCATATACATAAGCTGGGAGTGGGGTGGAATGAATATTATTTAAGGAAATTGTTCATTTTTAGTTTAGAAGGATATGCAAGGTTAAGGTATGAGGGATTTATAGCAGTGAGTTTATCCTCCCTTAAAGAATTTCATACAGTATTTCATGAACATTTCAAGAAGCATTATCCTTCTTTGTTGTTACTTCAAGATTGTTGCAGACACGATAGAGAGTTCATTGAAAATGTGAAATATGAATGTGGTGATGATCAATATTGAAATGAAGAGGTTTTAGAGATCTTACATGAATATTCATCTAAAAAGGAAAGACAAACCAATTGCCATTATATTTAATAAAATTCCCAATAGTTAGTACCATACTCCTTGATTGAAGTTGGCATAGACCAAAGCTCTATCTCAACCAGTTATATCTCTCTTCTTGAAACCAATGATGATTTACAGTATTCTTGTCAGTATCTATGTGGCCAAGAAAGAAGTTGGGATAGTCAATCAAATCCTTCTTCATATTATTCAACTTTCAAAATTTTGTTACAAGAAGAGGCTACCCCTTCCCAATCAAAAATTTCCTTTTTGCAACAATAATCCCTTCAAAGTTACAATACTCATGTGATTGATTACATAGAGAATGATAAATCTTGAAAATATCAGGCTTATAGTCCTCCCACATGTTTATTTTTTGAAATCGCAAGTAAAAAGAAATCAGATTTTGAAATAATGGTTGAAGGAAGATCGCTGCATGCTGATCAAATTAAAATTTCACCGTAAGAATTACATGAAAATATAAAGCCCACTTTGCTTGTAGAATATGATCAGCCCAATGATTTTAAAGGAGATGGTTCCACTAATTTGTTTTCTAAAGAATGCAATCATCCTCTCAAAATTTCTGTTAGTGAAGAAAATTTCAATGCAATCCAAGATCAAAAGTATGAAAATAGAGTGGAAACTAAACATATTTAAAGTGACTGTTTGCCATTGTGTTTTCCTTCATTTGAGTGGTTAAAAAAAAAGACTTAAGGTTTCCGATCAAAAACATAAATTTGATATTGTAGATGAATGTATAAATTTCCTTGGATTGGATGATAAGCGAGAAGGATAGTTATGCAATCAACCACAACCTTTAGAAAAAACAGCAGTATGCAATGAAGAATTGAATAGCAAGGAAGAATATTGGGGTTCTCAAATGGATGTTTCTTTTTGTTTTTCAAATTCAGAAATTTGTTTATCAAAAAGAATTCTATTTGCTTGATCATGTTGAGAAACAAAGTGATGTCTCTTTTGAAATACATGGAAATAATGAATTTGTAAAATCAGAAATTTTGAATAAATTTGTGGATGTCTTGGTTGAGGATTGTCATGAGCAGCCTTGTCAAGGATATTTTGAAAAACAATTTGACAATTTGCAAAGGGAGTTACTTTTTTAGCAGCTTTCTCATGGTAAGAAAATGATGAATTTTTTTGAAGGCTGTCATGTATTTTATGATCCCGTCACGGAGTACATGGAGAGGTTGGGAAATGGTAATGGATGGTTATATCTCTGCTATAAAGATCAATTTATTTATTATAACTTTCTGCCATTAAGTTTGTCATCTCTATTTTTTATCAAGCATGAAGAGAAAGTTAGTTTATGGCATCATTTGCTTGAGTGGCTTCATTGGAAGTCAGAAGGTACATGACCGAGAATTGATGCTTAGTAAGTAGGGTAGGAAAGTAAATGCAAATAAACTCAACATGGCAAGTATTTCATTCAGTAGTTTTAAGTTTTTTTTCAGTCTCAGTTTTAAAGTTCAGGTTTGTAGTTACAGATGGTTTTCCAGCCTTTAGAGTATGGACATGTGAGAGGTTATAGGTTGACAAGGGTTTGTTTGCATCATGGTTTCAGTTGATGGCTATGTGTCAGAACAAGTTGAGGATTTCAGACAAAGTTTGGGAGCCACCTAATGGATTCGGCACCTGGTCTATTGGTTCTTTGCTACCTCGCAGGGAGGATAACATCCCTAGTTGGAGCCACTTGTTAGCACCTATTTATTTCTACTGCATTTGGTCTTATTTCCTTCAAAATTTTAAGTTTTCATTGGTGATTTAGTTACCTTTCAAAGTTTTCTCATTGAGCCATTTATAAGAAATTTCCAAATTGGCAAAGAAACGAGGTTAAAAAGTTTGGGTAAAAGAAAGAAAATTATATATAGATCCAATTTTTTCAAAAGATGTATTAAATTACAAAAGAAAATCTTTATATTTTTATAAAAAACAATATTTTGTTTTGTAAAAATATTAAACAAATGTTTTTTGTAATTATTGAACAAAAGATTTTTTATAAAAATTTATTGGCCTAAGCCAAGTCCCATCTCCAAGCACCAAGTCGAATGGGGGCCACAGACCTGCCAAAGCAAGACAATAATCCAAGTTAGCAATCAAAGCTTAAATAACCCAAGCACCAAGCTCTCAAAGAATACCACTACACATTGTTCCTTGATATAATTAAAAAATGTTAGTGTATATAAAGGGCAATAAGACTTGTTTCCCTATGTGTGTGGGATATTTTGAAGAGGAATTTCACTATTTTAAAAAGCACATGGACAACAGAGGTCTTCAGATCAATGAAATAAGGTACAAGCCCCACGATCAGATGGATTGGATCTTGTTATAGCCCCATCAACAATCCATGTTAATTTCGCTGGTGGAAAGTGCCTATGGTTTAATTTGTCAGAAATGGGTGAAATTTCATACATTGCTGCAAAACATGCTTTTTGTGAAATGACTGTTTTACTCATTATATTCCGTGATATGTTCCCGCCAAAATAAGATGAATTTAGGGAAACTAAGAGAGGTTTTTGTTCCTAACATGTTCATCTACAATATCCCCTTTCTGTATTTACATAGGTGCCATGGATTGAGATAATAGAATCCATCTTTAGAGGGAAAGTTTCCTAAATTTTGCAATTCCATCTGAGTCATCTAATTCAAAGGAAAATCCGAAAGAGTTGGAGGGGAATATGGAGAAATGTGAACATGGGTTTTGTCGACAACATGGAAAGACACAAAAACCACTCTCTAATTTTACACACCTATCACCATTTGAGAGGTACATGTGGGGATTTGAAACCTATTTTTCAGCAATCAATGGGGCACATCAAAGACTCAACAGATCTAATGATGTGAAATAGTTTCGCTATATCAACTTGCATGGTGAAAAGAAGTTTTCAAAATTGGAGAAATATCATGAACCACATGTCCTCATCGTGTTGATTGACAAAGAAATTATCCTCCCATACTGATTTCATAGATTGAAGGTGTTTGTTGTTTAAGTCTTTAAAAATCAAGGAAACTATATACATGGTGGACAAGTCAATGCACGTGTTGGTTTAATAAAATAGATCAACGATTTAGAAAGTTTCCCTCCAGGGAAATTTCTGTCGATTTAAGGTTGAAAAATCTCAGTATAAATATGAAACTATTGATATCATAAATTCAACAAGCGCTAAGAACAATTTCTTTAAGTAGCTGAACACGTTGGTTTTTATGGAATTGAATGTTTTAGTCATTAATGTCTGAGACCTATTTTTTCCAAATCGAGATATTTTTTTAGAAATTGAGAGAAGAGTTTCTTCTTAACATAACAATATACAATAACCTATCTCATTTTTCACACAGCTACTATGGTATGGGAGAATCAAAGTGATATTTACAGGGTAATTTTTCAGGTTTTCAACTGACTGTTTCAGTCTCCAAATTGAGAGAGTTGTTTCTACCAAGTGGGACTAAATTTTACAAAATTGAGAGAGGGTTTTTTTCACCACAAAACTTCATTTGAAAACCTATTTTATTTTGTACATAGGTATCACATATTGGGAGCATTGGAAGAATATTCAAAGTGTAGTTTTCGAGGAATTTGAAGCTTCTTTTCCGAGTCATCAATTTCAAAATCAGATCCTGAAAAGCTGGACATTAATCATAGAAAAAAAAGACATGGGTCTCGATGGGGACATGGTAAGTCACAATAACCTCTCTCAAATTTCACATAGATATCACCAACTAGGATATGCAGGAGGGGATTTCAAGCCTTTTGTTCAAGAGTCCGCATCATATTTATGTTTTTTGTAAATCATGGAAAATATGCCACGTTAGGGTTTGTTTGAATTTTTTTGTCAGTTTGTAACTAATTTCATCCCTAAGGTTGGTATTGGGGGTCTAAAGCAATATAAATGTACTCCCCGTGGAGGGAGAAAGGGTCGGTTGGTTTTGAATTTTCAAGACCTTAGGCTATTGTGTAACACTTTTTGATTAATATACAGAGCCGAATGCTGGTCATATGCATTTTACAGGCATTCCAGTGTGTTTCCAAATTACAATCTGTGCTTTCTTTTCTTATGTGCATGTTATTTCCATTTTTTCTTTACATTATGTTTCTTATCATGCCGTAGACTTAGTGTATAATGGATAGGAATTCATACTTATATGCTCCTTCCATTGTCTCTGATATCCACTAAAATTTTCTTCCAAAAATGGTGTGAATGTCATCCTTGCAGTGCTCCACATTATGATATTGTCATATTTTTTCCATTACCACCAGATCCCAATTACAAAGATAGTGATCGAAGCACTACCTTGCTAGTGTAACATTTTCCCAAGTAAACTTCTTTGTTCTTCTGTTATTTTTGACTCCATATCTCGATAGCTCTTCCTTTTGTTTTTAACCACCAATGTTTGATACTTATCTTGTGACAATATAAATTTGGCCTTGTTATGTATGTGTGAGAGATCCCTCTCTGGAATCAGAGGCGAAAGATCCCTTTTCTAAAGTGCTTCTGTTGTTACCTCAGGATCCTTATTCCTACAACCCTGGGTGCAATTCTTGGTGCTAACATATGGAAACAATGAGTATTCATTTATGGTCATGTTACCGAATGGAGCACAAGTCATCTTGAGCTCATACAGGGTGAATATGCGGCCATAAGAATAGGTCATGTGGACTAGTGATTCCTAGCTTTCCAAATGGAGGGTCAACCTGAGTGGGTTGGAAGGTTCCTAGCATTGTGATGGATGGCTAATGTGTGTGCACCTAGATCACCTATCCCTTATGGTTATATTTCTAGTAACTATGGACTATTTTCTTGCTTGTTCCAACCATAAGAGCTAGTCTTTAGGCTAGTGAGAAAGATTATGTGTGAGGTGGATGTCCAGTGTTTATGAGATAGATTCATAGTTAAATGTGGTCTAAATGAAGTCCCATAATGGAATAATATCTGAAAGGAAAATGAGACCCATAATGTCTTAAATGATGATAAGACTATACCCACTAGTGAGATGCTATGTATGATGTTGATGAACTAGATGCATGATGTAGATGATGGCTTTCTTATACAAAATTGTAATGATGGATATATTCATGAAATTAAACATGTAAATGGTCAAATAATGCAGTGGTGTAGAAACAATGTTGAATATCGTTCTAGAAGAATACCTTCCTTGCTAACAGGGAATATTGATGTTCTATGTAGTAATATCAAAATATATTATTATTGTATTTGATGAATTCATAAACTAAAAGAATAAATCTAAATCATACTCTCAATAAATCAATCAAAAAATAGTCAATTCAACTCCATAGAAATCACTGCGTAAACTTGCCCCAATGAATTTGGTCCTATAGTGAAAAAGTCAGCCAAAAAAGAATATAAATAAAGGGGGTTGTCTCCTTATTTTGATACATAACACAAGTTTTCTCAAGGTAATGAGACAAGTTTTCAAGAGAGAGAGAGAGAGAGAGAGAGAGAGATTAAATGGAGGAATACTTATATTTTAGGTTTATCTTATCTTATCTTTTCTTCTTGGGTATTTTTCTATGAGAGAGGTTTATCTATTTATTGTATTGACATTGTACTTTGTTGACAAATTTATGATGAAGAAGTTTGATGGGTTTTCTTCCCTTCAAGGGTTTCGTAGATAAGAAATCTTTTTGTATCCTATGGATGTATTTATTTCAATTATCCTTATTCATGGACTTATTTTGAGATGATATAATTTGTAAATATTTACTAACATACTTGCTTAAGTAAAAATTTCAATAGTCTACACCAGTACATTCATGTACCTAAAAATGTCCATGGCCTTCTGCTTTAAGTCACCATCTAATAATTAGTCCAAGTTCCCTCACATATCCTCCAATATTTTCTCTAAAACACTTATGGAATCCTCTGATTACATTTAGGCCTATGTCCCCTTACCAACCTTCTAGTTATGGTGGAATCATTGCTTCCCACTACTACTGGCCTCGGTAGCCTCATTGGTCCCATATCTACACATACATACAAATAATCCAAATATGTGTTATGTGTATATACCATTATCCAAAATAGACATCTAGATACCATCTATGATAGTCTAAACATGGAAACAGAAAAAATATATAAATTCAACCTACGATTTCTAGCTTGATCGATAAGAAAAGGTAGCTTGGGGTCATGATTGAGGTCAATACTCTCATAACAATCCTCCTTGATAACAACCAACAACAAATCATAATGAGAAACAAAAACTAGGGTAAATACATTTCCCTTGAAATCACTCCCTCAAAATATCATGAGCTTTTTACATCACCTTATCCTTGGCTCGTATACCAATCCAACTCTAATTTCCTAGTCTAGCCTCATAGTAGATTCCCTTTACTTTGCATCAGAGTGTCTAAAGTGTTCCTTCCATATGTTGGATTATATTATATACTAAGAGGGGGTGAATCAATAAATAACATATATTTCAAATTATTTTACCTTAACAAATTTTCACCACTTAAACATTTTCTGCTGAAACAGTAATATGGCAAAGTTGCAAATTTTTTTAGAAAGATACACACACACACACACACACACACACACACACACACAAACACACACACACACACACACACACACACACACACACACACACACANATGGGAGAGAACAATCTCCAATCATGAGAACCAACTCATTCAAGAGCCAACCTGATGCACAAGCATGAACCTACTAATTTCATGCACCAACTTGACAGATGTTGGTCTCTTTGCACAATATCCAACTTGTAGTAATTAGGCACCAACTTGTTGAATACTGCAATATCCAATTATTTCTTTAGATACAACTGAGGGGAATCACCAACTCCCAATTATATTTACCAGCTCTAACTAGAAGGAAGGTCCAACTTCTTGCTTGATTTATCATCTTCCACTGGAAGGAAGTGCCAACGTCCTCTTCCTTTCCCCTTCATTCCTCCTTGATAATTTCTACCAGCACCAACTAGAAGGAATATCCAACTCCATTTTTCATGCTCGTTCCTACCTTCCTGATATAAAATAGTATTCATGAAATAACTAAAATATGTAATTTGCGTTATCTACTATGTGTGAATCAACGATCTCCAACTATTGTATCTCTTTTAGTATGTGTCTTTCCTTTGACTATATGTGTCATGATAGTCAGACTCCTTATTTGTGATGTGCAACAATAACTGTGATTTATTAAATCTCTCTGTTTCACATGATCTTTAGATATATGTGAACACTAAGTTACTTGTGAAATTTTTAGTCCATGTTTCTACGTTGTTCAGTGGTATGAACTTCAGATATATGCACTTTTGCGCTCTGATTCAGTCACTATGATCATCACACCTCCTAATATTGGGTATGCTTCGACTTTGCACTCATATTTATATTCATCTTTTGTTGATTTACGCAATTCAACTTTGTTATATATGCTTCTTCTGTGAATAATGAGCCATTAATACCCTAAGAATTATGAAGCTTACACAGACATATTATCTTCAAATCGTCACACTACAATATTTCTTCAACCCATCCATATCTTGCTTATTTATACTCTTTTTGATTCAAGAGATGTATCCACTCATTGAAATTCCTTTTACTAGAATAACACAACAACTTATTTGCTTCTTGTTTTCTTCTTGATCAATTTATATTTTGTGTCAGAATGGAACTTTACGCAATTCAACGTTGTGGGGTTTAATGCACATATTGCATTTTTTTGTGGGGGTTTGACACACAGTTATGTATCTTAGTGGTGTTTTTGCACCTACTTGATTCTCATATTCTTCTTCTAACTTCTATTTCACAGTTGTTATCTGCATACACATGTCCCATGTTTTAGTGAGATCTTTGCAGTCTCTAGGATTCCACATTTTTCTATGTGTATTTCTTGAAACTGGATTTGTATCAAGAAGACATTATGCACTTCATTCACCTTTTATATCAATGGCAACACAGACCTTTTTGTTTATTCTTTGATCAAATGAGACTTGTTGATGTTGTTCTTTGACATCAACAACAACACAAAGGTTCAACAATCTCCCCCTTTGGCATTGATGTCAACAAAAACATACCATAAGATCCCCCCTAAAAATGAGCTCTTCCTTTTTGCACAAAAGGCTCCCCTTGTTATGTGCCTTTAATTTTTTTCTTTGTTATTTTGCGCATAACCATCTTTTAGTTTCAATTGTCCATTTTCCCTTTTTCTTTCCTTATATTTTATTCTCCCCGTGTATTAATTCTCGTTACTTCCAATTTGTCTTACTTTTGCTTTTCAAGATCCACTGTCATGTCACAAATAATTCATTTCTACGTCAGGTAGGTCTAACTATGTAACTATTCCTTGTCACAACTGTTTTCAATTTTTAATTTGTTCGCACCTTAATTAATGAGGTTAACGTAAGATCTTGTCTTGGATTTCTTACATGAGGAAATTGGATGGATGTCATTAAGTCAACTCATGGTTAGACATATTTCCATCCATAAGTGTGAGTGGTAATAAGGTGATATCACCGATAACTGATATGAAAATGTCAACATGTTGCTTTCATACTAGAACTTTTAAGAGACATCATTCCCTTTGAATCGGTCCCATGAACTATATTTTTGGTTTTTTTCCTTTTCCTAAAAAAAATAAAACCATGCAATAAATTTGATGTCTTTATGATCACCTTTGGATTGATCAACACATGAATCCATTAACGTCAACATCTCTTCAACTAATTTTTAGATGCATAAGATATTTTCTTCTAAGATTTCCTAGTTGGTTTTGCATTGCCAAGTCTATCACCCTGGCTCACTTTCCATCGATATTTTTGGGATTTTATTCTTATATTGCCATCATGTCTTCTTTCCTTCAGGGTTCTAGTAATCTAATTGACATTATTTTTTTAGTAGTTCAGTCTCAACAGTAAGAGTTTGGAAGGATGAGGGTGGACTTGAGGGTTTGACAATCTTAATTTAATAAGACTGAGTTCATATAATGGTACCACCAGTCACAATTGAACTAGAAAACTTTAGAGGGATTTTCCAACCTGACCAAATAAGTCGACCTCTTAGAAAATAAATAGTGATAGACTCTCAAACTTTTGAACTAAATTCATGTTGGATAGTCGACTATCAATCTGTCATCTTCTACTCTAGATATTTTTTTCGTTATTGCAGTCATTGGATTTCATCGAGCCAGCTACAATGGATCTACAACTACATATTTGATAGCTTCCTATAATTCATGATGAATATCAAGTATATATCTAACTGATCCTATGAGTCATCTCCGTCACAACTTCATCCTTCATCTTTTATCAGCTTCAATTATGTGCATTAAGCAACCACCTTTGTTGCATGCTATCACTAGAACTTCAGTTTTTTTTGTATGTCATATGTTTCCTGCTTCAATATGATATTTAAAGCTCCATTTTGTAATCAAATTTGAATATAATACAAATATGAATTGTGTTTTTACACAAACTTTGTGTGTGTTCAACATGCATTCTTTTCTTTCTATATGACAAGTTCATATATAAATGAACACATTCATATCACATCAATAAAATGAATGAACTTCAAATGATTTCTATATGATTTATTTACTAACTTACTCCTTGAATTCCTAATATATACCTTGTTGAATTCAAGGATATTTCCTAACCTTTTCTTAGCTAGAAAGGGGGGAAACAATTACTTGTTTCTTGAGTTGTATTGGAGTTGCTTACTTATTCTATGCATATTTAAGGAATTTTACTCACCCATGTTATTTTGTGTGAAAAATTACTTTGTTTTTGTACAAGACACATTTCATGTTTCATCGATTCCTTGTTGATAATGTTGTACAAAATGGGTCTTCTTGGTTTCTTTGCTTTCTTTGAATAATATGAATGCTTGTTACCAAGTTCGTCGCACACATAACATCTTACAGTATGACAATATTTCTCTATATTCCTAGTATAGTTACATCTCAAACATTGCACTAAACTAAATTTATTTTTGTAGATGAGAATATTAGCATACCTGAGTTTTACATATTATATAGGTATATCACACCTTTTCTGAGATGCCTCCTATCGCTTTGGAACAAATTCTTCGCTTTTGTCGCAGATATAATCACTTGATCCTTCAAAACCAAGATCAATTTTATCTTCTTAGGATCTCTAATTGATCAGAATTTCATCTAGAATTATCAAGTTGTTATTGAATTTCACTTCTGTATGTGCATCCATACATGTTTTAATTCCACTTTGATTTTCGCGAACTACCTCAGTTTTCATATTTCAAATTTCTATTTCCTTTTGTGCAAGTTGTTTTATCATTAACTCATTTTTTGCTTCTGATTCCTTTATATATTCTTAAAATACAACCTTATTCTCTTCTATATCCTTGATATTAACTTTTGCACAATCCAATTATTTTCCAAACTCCTTTTATTTTTCATTTTTCTATCTTTCGAGTGCTTCTTGTATGATATTGATGTCATTTTTGAAAATTTTCTGCTTTTTCCAATTTCTCCTTTAATGCCTTGTTGCTTTTTATTTACTTATTAATTCTTCTAGTGCACTGACCAACTCTCCTTCCCAATCGATCTCAACACTTTCCTCATCTTCACACTTTGAGCTCTCTTCTATTCTATTTGAATTTTATTTGACTTTAGATTTTCAATATGGTAAATAGATCCCATTATAGGGAAATTTTCTTACTGTGTTCTGCTCTGATTTGGAATATTCTTCTATGCAACTTGATCTTTCTTTAATTTTATATTTTGGAGGGGACATATACATCCCATTGTAAGTCCACTTTCATGATAGCTTAGATATTCTTTCATGAGTCCCTTTGATTAACAATTTTACTCCATTTTCTAAGTCTTGATATTGAATTAATGCCATAAAAACACTTCTCTTGAGCCATCATGGTTGTCCTCTTCCTTAGATGAACCACTGTCCTCCTTGGTGTAAAGAATATTCCTTTGCTTGAGAAATTTCTTCTTGTTCCCAATTCTATTTTTTTTATACTTACCTCCTTGTTCTTGGTACTTTAGTTCCTCTTCACACTCATTGTCTTTGATTTCTGTTATCAGGAATATTGCACCTTCTGCGGAAACAAGTTTTTTCTCTAGTCTGAATGGTTCATATCTAGAACAAATGAGTTACAACTAGGTCGTAATACTTTCCCTAGAATCTATGGATGCATGGAATAAGATCTCTGAGGGAATACCTGCATAAACACAACAACACACAACAACATCAAAGATACCAGAAAACTATCCATAGATCTATATCAGTGACTAAGGAATATGATAATACACATGCGAGATTATAACACAATAGATATATGGGAAAGGAACCAACTTTGCATTAATAGATGAAATGAAAGAGTTTACAACCTTTTTGCCTTAGTGTCGATGCACTCCTTCACAATACTAATATCTCATCCCTGATAGCTCCAACTCGCTCCTCTATGCTCTCTAATGGATTAGGGCAAGATGTTAATTCAGGAGCAGAACTTTAATCTTTTATTCTCTCTTCAACCATGGAGTATGGGCCTAGTTTTATAGGGATCAAAGGGATTGGAATGGTTGAGAAATAGGTGGGTGAGGTGGCCATGAGATCCCCAAAGCATGGATTTCAAGCTTAACTGACCCAAGTGCATAGGGATAAGGCTAGCCATGAAGCTGTTGTTCTAGAAGCTTCGTGAAATTTCATTTTTTTCACTTTTAACCAAGGGCACCACTTATACTCCCTTATGACAGAGCGGTGCAAGGTGAGAACCACACAAAAAACAAAGGAGAAAGGCGGTGGCACCGCCTGTCTTCCACATAACTTAGGAGTTGCTGTATAAGGTACCGCTTATAAGCTTAAGGGTAAGAGCGATGCTGGAGCGTTACATGTAGGATCAACATCTGGAGCATTTTTTTCACTTCAAGTTTGGGATTGAGGGAAAATAAAGGTGTTCAAGATATTATCACATGCTGGTGATAGGATTTTGGTATAACAGAATTCCCCCCAAAGCATGAGGCTAGAGGGATACGATAGGCAAAAGATTTTCCTGAGAAATTTATCACTTCAAGGTAAGAGCTAGCTTGATAACCCATTATACTATGAAACATGAACTTTATACTAATAATGAGAACTCTACACATAAAAACGATGATTTTTGCATAAAAAACACAAAAAACACCCTCCAAATAGAAAAGTGTTGATACCAGTATACAGGTTTTTTTGGGGGGGGTAAAAAGTAGAGCCATGACCTAAACATGCCATACTGTTGTTTACAAAAACTTTGAAATCAACCCCTAAATTGGAAAAAGATTTTTTTGTTCAAGGGATAAATTACAACTTTTTTGAAACTTGCATATTAAACAAAAACAAATATTTCATAAATAATTTCAGCACTCTAACCATTAAAATCAAACAAATTATGATGTGATTCATAATGAAGTCATATATTAGACCTTAGAACAACAAATTATTCATATAAATTGTCAAAAACTCATTTATAGTTTCAATTACAAACATCATACTGATAAAAAACATCTAAAATGTTTCATGTAAAATTATTTAAACTCATCTGTGGGTCTGACACCCCATCATAATCTATATTTTTTTTGTAGATGAGCAATTATATATAATAATAAAAAATTAAACCCCTGACCCCATTACATTACATTAAAAAGGAAAATTAAACACCCCCACTCCTAACCTTTAAACCCCCAACAACACTACATTTGCAAAATTTAAAACACCTCCATATAACCCTCTAAATCCCCCAACAACATTATATTTTAAAAATGACATAATATATTGATATAATGTAATGTATAATATAATATAATGACAATATTTAAAAAAAGTAACATAATATGTTGATATAATATAATGTAATGGCATAAGTGCCATTGTAATGGCATAATGCCATGACATAATGTGCCTTGGATGAATGTTATTTCAACAACTTATTTTGCATAGAAGAGTTTGTTCTATTTCAGGATGAGCACACTATGGCAGAAACCTCATTATATTTAAAAAATGACATAATATATTATATAATATAATGTAATGACCATATTTTAAAAAATGACATAATATGTTGATATAATGTAATGACATAATATGCCTTGGATTGTAATGACATAATTCCATAATGAAATGTAAAAAAATGACATAATATATTATATAATATAATGTAATGACCATATTTTAGGAAACAATGAAAACGTCGGTGCCCAGAAGCTAACTAGTTCCTAGAATGAATCCATCATGTCGATGGCCATTGTAATCTAGGAGGAGTTGCAGAGAGAAGATCAGAAAATAAGATAGTTGAGCTCAATCTTCAATCCACGGCACCATTGTCGTGAAAATGAAACCATCCTTTAGCAGCAGAATGTTACGTATCCTGATTATTCTTTGTACGCTTATTCCCCTCATAGCAGCTAGTCCAGAGACTAATAAAGTTTGGAGTTATTGTGGGGATAGAAAATATAGAAACGATGGCGTCTTCCATAAGAATTTAAACAAGGTTTTGGATTCATCGACGAGAAACGTTTCTCTAAATGGGATCAATACTTCTAGCGTTGTAGTTGAGGGTAAAAACACTAATAGCTCGGTTTATGGACTTGTCCAGTGCAGGGGAGATCTATATCCCTCGAAATGTAAATAGTGCGCATCCACGGCCAAGGAAATACTTGTTGAGGGATTTCACAACACTTCTAGATTCATTCAATTAGACGGATGCTTCTTACGTTACACCAATAATGATTTTGAGCAGCATAATGAGTCTGGGCAAAGTCATCTGATTTGCGAATCTCCTCAAGAAATCTTGGAAGACCAGTTCCCAAATGCTGGCAGTGACCTGCTCTTAATAATTACAAATAGAGCTTGGAAGAGTGACAATATTTTTGCTGCAGATTCAATAGCTGCCCCTCCTAATATGACATATGATAGAATCTACAGCATAGCGCAGTGTTGGATAGATCTGTCACAAGCAGGATACACATGGTGTCTAACTTCTGCCTCCTTACAATTATTTCAATCTTGGACTTATCAATGTCGGGGAGGAGGGAGGCGGGAGTGAAGCTCCACTCCCTTGGCCACCATTGAGGGGCGGCTCTTTGGTGGCCAAGGGAGCGGAGCTCCACTCCCTTGGCCACCATTGAGGGGCGGCTCTTTGGTGGCCAGGGGAGCGGAGCTCCACTCCCGCCTCCCTCGTCCCTCTGCCCATATGGTTAATACAAATGTTCTGGTGCATTACAAATTAAGAATTAGAGTTTCTGTGGCAATATCGTTTAACTAAGAAACTCTAATTCTTAATTTGTAATGCACCAGAACATTTGTATTAACCATATGAGTGGAGGGACAAGGGAGGCGGGAGCGGAGCTCCACTCCCTTGGCCACCAAAGAGCTTCCCCTCAATGGTGGCATAATTCTGAGAATCGCGCCACCATTGAGGGGCGGCTCCTGCCTCCCTCCTCTCCAACATTGATAAGTGCATGATTGAAATAATTGTAAGGAGGCAGAAGCTAGACACCATGCGCATCCTGCTTGTGACGGATCTCTCCAACACTGTGCTATGCTGTAGATTCTATCATATGTCATATTAGGAGGGGAAGCTATTGAATCTGCAGCAAAAAGATTGTCACTCTTCCAAGCTCTATTGGTAATTCTTAAGAGCAGGTCACTGACAGCATTTGGGAACTGGTCTTCCAAGAATTAATTAATGTTTGAATGTTCTAAAAATGAAACTCACAAAACAAGCGTAATAAATTCATTTGTATTAACCATAACATTTGTATTAACCATATGGGTGGAGGGATGAGGGAGGTGGGAGCGGAGCTCCGCTCCCTTAGCCACAAAAGAGCCGCCCCTCAATGGTGGCGCAATTCTCAGAATCGCACCACCATTGAGGGGCGGCTCTTTGGTGGCCAAGGGAGCGGAGCTCTGCTCCTGCCTCCCTTGTCCCTCCGCCCATATGGTTAATACAAATGTTGGGGTTTTTCTATTGTAGAGATGCTGCGTGGGATCTTGGTCATGTGGTAGTCGGACTGGATTATAAGCAAATTCTCCACTGATAATGTCCATATACCTCTTAGGAACCATTTCCATCTTTCAATTCTTTTGGTTCTTCAATAACTATTCGCACCTCCAATTATAAACGTAGCAATGCATCTACTTATTCAACATAGAGCCTGCCAACTTCAAATAAATGATTGTAGACAGTATGCACCTCAGGTGGATTACGGCAATATAGAAGGATTTAATTCCTCTTTTACATGTTTCGATTGGAGAAGGATATAGTTATTTATATATAACTGAATAACAATGGAATTATTTTAGTAGGGTAGTACTAGTTGACGAGTCAGGCATTGCCACATGCATGAGAGAGCCCATAGTAATTAAAATAAAAATAGGCAAAGGGTGATGTTTTACACACGCAACATGTTCCTAGGGTTCCTTCTAAGTCGTTGAATACCAAAAGCAGAAGCCACGATCGGGAATAACGTTAAATCTAAATTTAGAATTAATGTGTGATTTAGACCAAGAATATGTGATCCAATGAATTGATTTGAAACAATTAGTTGAGTAACGTAATTTTAAATATTTGAATTTGATTAACTGTAATGGTCTCCATTGACGTTCAAATTTTATGGTCCATTTAAACATTCATTTATTCCAACGTTTATTATTGTCAACAGCCTATTAAAAATCATATCACTTTCAATTTATTTTTATATTTTTCAAATATTTAAATATAAATATAATATATATTTTATATTAGAATATATATATATATATATATATATAAAGTTAATTTTATATATGTTAATTTTCTTTATGTTTTAGTGAACATAAATTTTTGAATTAGTGAAAGTTTTTAAATAAAGTGTTCTATATTGTAAATATGTTTCTTATAAATAAGGTGTTCTCTTCAAATATTTATGATTTAAGAGAAATGCTTGAGACTACACATTTGGTAGACGTAGCACTTGACAGAAGTAACGTTTCCAGTATTAGAAATAAGTTAGAAGTCATGTCACTTGAATGGCCATCGTTTATATCCTATGTATTTTTCAATCTTGCTTAGATTATATATTTTCATCCATTTACATTAAAGTGCCTTGCATTTAATTTAAACACATATCTAATCTAAAATAGATGATAGATGTGATATGTCAATCTTTGTGGCCAGAGGTGATATGGGTCATTCAGAGTGTCTGTTTTACTCCTAACTAAACCATCCAACATGACATAGTCTAGACCATAAGTCCCACAGACCGAATTTAATATGAGCTACCCATAGTATAACTTTGTTTTCTCTCTTACTCCATGGCAACAATTGACACCTCTAAACAAACTTGGCACTACAACCTATACACCCAAAGCCATATAACTCCTACATCTCATACCTCATGTCCATGTTGAATTTTGGGGTTTCACACTAATTTTAAATCCTAATTTCAAAATGACATAAATGTATAAATGTGTTTTTATAAACATATGGCCACAATGAAATTTACATTCAGCCCCTTAATTCTCCAAATAAAAAATATATTTTTTATTTTATTGTGTGTCCATTAACAAAATTCTGCTATATTTTAATAGTCCTTAAATTTTGTCCATATATCTCATCATGCGAATTTCCATTTATGAATTTTTTCACTATCTCTCAAGAAATCTTGGAAGACCAGTTCCCAAATGCTTTCAGTGACCTGCTCTTAAGAATTACCAATAGAGCTTGGAAGAGTGACAATATTTTTGCTACAGATTCAATAGCTACCCCTTCTAATACGACATATGATAGAATCTACAGCATAGCGCAGTGTTGGAGTGACAATCTTCTGCATTCATTTATATTGAACTTGTTAAATTTAATGTAGTATCGATGCAATTTTTTTTTAATGTAGTTTTTTTAATTTTAGTGAAACACTTGTGCAGAAGATGTTAAAAGAGCTTCAACCCCTATTAGGACGGATGTTTGTAGAGGATCACTTTGGGCATCTTAAAGACATAGATTACCTAATGGAAGAGGACCTTGATGTCCATGAAGAAATCCACTTGAAAGTAGAAACTAAAAATATTTTAGGACAAAGATTATTCAAATGCCCCCAAAAATGCCTCAAAATGAAAATGTGCGATACTAGTATCAACCCTTTTTTAAATGAAGGTAATAATAGCTACTAAAATTAAGAGAGAGAAAAACGAGAACTGTGTCGAGTTCTCGTTTCATAGTATAAGTGGTTTGATCAGAGAGTATCATTGAGTAGTCATCTACAATACATGAGTAAATGTAACCTCGTCATGGTTGTAGACCAATACAAGGCAAATCCATGAGAGGAATAAACAAACATGGCTACTAGAATAAAAAATAGATCCATGTGATAGAGGACTCAAACTTGGACATAGCTACAAGATATACAATGTAGATCTATGTCATACAGATGCAAATTTGAGCATATCCATGACCATACAAATGTGGATCCATGCTTGTGCTTCATACAATATACTCCATCGCAACTTGGGGAGAAATCTATGAGTGCTTAACAAATACCTAGGGTCTTCATCTCGTCTTCCACAAAGAACGATTCTATCTATGTGATTACAATGTTCTGAAGTCGAAGATGGTAGAAACCACTTGATTATTGACCAATGATGTGAACCATTAACAAGTGCGAGGGACATCACCATTGATGTCAATGATTCCCAAGATACCCTAGTACAATCCACTGAGTGTGAATAAATGTTTTGATGTCGAACACCAAGTGGAATATTTCGATCAAAGGTCAATGATGTAAACGTGTGTCGAAAGCGAGAGATTCTATCATTGAGGCATACAGATCTCAAGGTACTAAACTTGTTTCTAAGACTATTTCCCGGATGATGAGCTGATGTTGACAAGAATAGTCTCGTCAAAGGAGGGCCATGATGAATTCCACATCGATGACACGAAACTTGGAACAAAGTTCTAGAATGTTGTAGATAAAGTAACAATAGGACTTACTCAAAGGTACTGACACAAAGTTCGTTTTAACTACAGAGGTAAACTTCTTTCTTCCTTTGAAAATCAGGTGGCACGAAAAAAAGACATGGAAGCATGACCTAAACAGATGGACACACAATATGACTATGGACAATGCATTCTTTTGAAAGACTCAAAGGAGTGACATGACTCATGAAAGTGGATCGACTTGTAAGTCAACTGAATACCCAATTGAGTGAATGATATGTAGACAAGTGCCATGTTCAAAGGTGAGAAACAACTGTCATTTGATTTGCAAAATGATTCCCTTCCCTTAATTCCCCCATCATGATTGATGAGTGCCTCTTTTTATTTTTACAAGTTCAAAGAGGGTAACAAACACTCATTGTAGCTCATCTGAAGACAAGTCTATTCTCATACATTTCACGAACCTGAGAAAGGAGGGGTTTTTTCCCTGAATGGGTCTCTCAGTGTTTAGTTTAACGATTCCAATGAAAGCAAACTCGGTGTCGTTCATGTTTAGACAATCTGAATGAAGATGAAAGAAAACTCCAAAGGGTCCTTTTTTGTATTATTTAGTCTCTAGGGCCCGAAAAAGTGTAAAATAATACCTGAGAGAACTCTTACAGTCATGATTGGCTGGAGCATTCCTCTTTCTTAAATAGTCTATCCAAATCGAAAAAGAGATAACCTACTGTCAGAGAGACGACTCTTCAAATAGTTTTACAAGTATGAAGAAGACAAGTACTCGAGAATATTTTCATATTTAGGGAGTCCGAAAAGAATTTAAAGGAGACTCCATTAGGTTTCTTTTTCATGATGAGAATCTTTTACGAGCCTAAAAAGAATAAAAAAAAGACTTAGAATTTTGATCCTGAGTTCTAAGAGCATGACGAAAGTGTCGAAACAAATGCTTAGGGACTTTTTCCGTTTTATGGAAGTACGAAAAATTAAAAAACAAACTCCTCATAGACTTCACTGTTTTCGTTTTTACTCCTGTAAGAATAAAAAACGATCATTAATCTCTCAAAAAAATGACTTTAATGATCTATATAAATGGGTGTTTATATAATAATGATTTTTGAAATATCAACATAATACATAAAAACCCTAAAAATATATATAGAAATCATTTTAGTCGTAAAAATCAAATCATTTTACTATTTACCACTTGGTGAGAGTATTTTGGAGAAAATTGAGTCAGATCTTCAGTCAGTGATTCTGGGAGATTCCACCATCCATTTCGAGCACCATCAGAGCTAGGTAAATATTTGAACCTTAGCCTTTCCTTTTAATGCATTCATTTTTTATTTTGTGGGGTTTTTGGGCAGTTTTAGGCAATCCCTAAATCCAAATAAAGGGCACTGCTCCTGCCCCTTACGGGAAAGGCAGTGCTCGATAAGAATAGCACATGTTTGTCTACACTCAGGTGGTGCCACAACATTGTGCAAATGGTGTTCAAGCGGTGTCGGCCGTGAGTGGGGAAAATTGAATGGTTTAGTGAAAATAGGATATTTTCAATGATTTTGGTGATTGATTATGTTTCTAATTAGCTCATTGATTGTTTTTGGCAAGTTCTAACTGATAAAAAATAGTTATATGGAAGGAATGGAAACACGTCAATGATGATGCCTTTGCTGAGAGAAATGCAGGGTGTATATCTGCCCTAAGGGACTGTGGCCTTCTAAAATTATTTCACACTCCTAGCATGGTGTCCTATTAGAGGAAATTTGAAGTCTAAAATGGGCCTCCTAAATAAAATATTAAAATAATTGTTAAAATAATAAAATAATAAAATAATAGTTAAAATCATAAAATAATAGTTATTAATTTTGGAGGAAGAATGAAAAAAACTACTTTTTTGTTCGTATTTTTGACATATCTCCCTATGGTTTTACTCAAATTCAGAGAGGGAGAGCTCATTGGATGTGGAATTTAATTCCGCATCCAACGAGTATCCAAACTGCATACTTTTGATGCACCCTGCTCACCCAAAAATAAGAAATACCTAAAAAAACGTGATGATGACATCATCATCACATTTTTTCAGGTATTTCTTATTTTTGGGGTAGAGGGGTCCATCAAAAGTATGCAGTGTGGGTACTCATTGGATGCAAAATTAAATTCAGCATCCAATGAGCTCTCCTTCTTGGAATTTGAGTAAAAATACAGGGAGATATGTCGAAAATACATACAAAAAAATTAGTTTTCTTTTATGACAAATATGTCAATTCAACCATTATGGTTGACTCATTTTATTAAAATTATATTGGTTCCTGGATTCCAACTCACAAAAATTATTGCTGGCGCATTTTCTTATAAGGCCCATTTTAGACCCCAAATTTCCTCTAATGCATGAGCGCTTGTTGGAGTATATCCTTCATATGTGGAACCCAGGGCAACAATATTTTGAGATGGGAGCCCATGTACTGAGTATTGAGGTAGAGGATAATAATTTTTGACAGGATTATCTAGATGGGGCTCCTATTTCACTGAATAATTCCTATTCAGGGGCCGTGACCACCAAGGAATTAATCAACCGCCACTGCATACTTGGTACCAGAATGTTTGGGAAGAACATTCCCATTAAGGCAGTGATGGACGGTCCTCCTCGTCTAGTTATTTTCACTATGCAGAGGGTTACAGGGAGCTAGGGAGCTCATCAGGATTCCAGATCACACACGTTATATGATATAGAGGCCATGGCACCTACTATATTTAACTAGGCAGAGGCATTACTTTCGGTATTCAAAGGACAACTGACCAAGTGTCGACAAGGAGAGATGAAACCATTCAGCATCCATCTTAGACAGTTTCTTCTCTGAGCGCGTCCCTCACCTGAGACCCCAGGTGGTATTTATAGAGCTGAGGGAGAGAGACCCTCATATGTTGAGGTGGGTCAGATTCATGGCCCACACGGGAGCAGGCAGGGGCAAAGTGAATTTTGGGGTTCCATTTTTCCGCTGGCTAAATGACCAAATCCTCATGATTGAGGATTATATGTATGCAGGTACTGACTTGAGGGGTGACCCTGATCTACCACTTCCACCCAGTGCACAGTGGGGAGACATTGGTAAGAAACAAAACCATAAAATGGCAATTTGTGTTTTTTCATTTTAATGTTTTTTTTATTTTTTAGGTGTACTAACAAGACCTAAAATATCTTCATGCAAATGTTGGAGTAGCATGACCTGGGGGATATTCCCCATTGGATAGACGAGCTAGACCTTGGTTTGTTCAATGAGGTGACAACCAAATGGGAGAGTTAGAGGAGAAACTGGAAAGGTTGACTCTAGATATACCTGATACATTGATTGATGACCTCCCCATGAGGTATCAGAGACACACCACAAGCGTGATAGGCCACTTTAGTCGACTGCTACGAAGAGTAGTACAGGTTGTCATATGCTATCATGAGGACCACTAAATAGTTCTGCATGATGTATTACTGAAGGCTGATATAGCTTCAATA
Source organism: Pseudotsuga menziesii (assembly GCA_001517045.1). Lineage (NCBI taxonomy): Eukaryota > Viridiplantae > Streptophyta > Pinopsida > Pinales > Pinaceae > Pseudotsuga > Pseudotsuga menziesii. Next base: position 147,311 of record LPNX010085945.1, read on the forward strand.
TTTTGTATGATTTTGTACTTCCTGAAAGCCAAAGTGCTTCAGATGAGGTCTCGTGACCTATTTTTGTAAAAACACTTTATATATATAGACTCTATTAATGGTGTTTATATGTTTCAAATGGCAAATATATTTACATGAGTTTATGCTTTATCTACTGTTTATTTACAATATGATGAAATATGTTTGATTTTCAAGTTATGTATGAGCAATATACGAGTCTAGGATATAATTTGCTAACAAATTAGCAACTGTATTGTCTTCCCTAGGGATATGCCTATAAGTAATTACTTCAAATGAAATTTCCAACAAACGTACCCTCTGGAAGAGATGGGGAAGCATGGGGTTCCTCATGGCATAGACATGGTTCAAACGAGAAACCACCAATTAGGATTTCATGAAAACTACCAAATCACGAATGTCCCAGGATGCAGCCTCAGTCAGTAGACCTATGACTGCATGATACTCGACAATATCATTGGTAGGTGGAGCTATACAAACTACTTCCGAACTGACCAAATCATGAGCTGGGGAATAGAGGACCCAAGCAGCTGAGGCAAGCTTCAAGGTATGGCGACAAGAACCATCAAAGAAGCCATAAAAATCCATCTATTTTGCATAACCAAAACATGGTATAAACAATTTGGGCACTAAACTCAAAACCATATTGAAAATACTAAAACACACTAAAAAAGTCGAACAATGTACATATATACAAGGTACCATACATTAATGATCTAGGCATGGTACATATTCAGGTACAACCCATTGCGAGGTTTCCCGAAGGGGATTCCATCATAGTCCATGATCTCATAAGCCCCTTTCTATAAAAATTTGGAAACGATAAAGGGACCGTACCACATTTATTCGAACTTCCCTTTCCCTAGTTTCTCATGTCTCTGATCGTAGGTTAGAACTAGGTCACCTTCATTAAAAATACGAGGTTGGGCAGAATTGTCATACTGCACCTTGACATGTTTCTTGTGTGCCTCATTGGCTAAGGCAGCATCTCGTCTAGTTTCATCAAGATTTTTCAGGTATAGGAATCTTTCTTCCTCAATAGAAGTATCTAGGAGAAGTTCAACGACAAGTTTCAAAGATGGAATGTGACATTGAATAGGCAAGACAAATTATAGTCCGTAAACTAACTGGAAGGGTGTAAAACCAGTAGTTGTTTTTATCGAAGTCCTATAAGCCCAAAGAGAGGAGAAGAGCATGTGGTGCCAGTTGGATTCATGATCTCCAACCATCTGTCGCAGCATGGTTTTCAAAACTTTATTAGTGGCCTCAACTTGACCATTAGATTACGGATAATAGGGTGTTGAGTTTTCATGATGAAAATATAGCTTAGCACTTAGTTCTTCCATCATCTGATTCCCAAAATATGATCTATGATCAGTAACTATGGACTGTGGGACTCTGAATCTTGCTATAATGTGATTGAACAAAAAGAGGGTGGAAGTCTTACCATCCTCTGCATATGTAGGCATAGCCTCAGCCCATTTCATAAAATAATCAACGACTATGATGATGTAACCATGCCCCTTGACGAAGGTAGGCTTACAATGCATAAAATCAATCCCCCATTTGAAAAAAGGGCCAACGGTAATGATGGGGTGTAACAGAGCAGGGTGGGTGTGCTTTTTCTGATAGAAATGTTGGTAGGGTGGGAATTTCTTAATAGACTCATGACAATATTTAAATACTGAAGGCCAAAGATAACCAGTGTGAAGGATTTTCTGGGATGTAGCCATCCCAGAGAGATTACTGTCGCATGCTCCAGAGTGGCAATCATTCAGAAATTGTTTAGTGTATTCATGAGTAAGGCATCGTCAGATAATGGAATTGATACCATTCATATACAGAGTATCATTCAGGATAAGGTAGTATTTTGCATGGTGACAGATACAGCGACGATTGTCACGTGATAGAGTGGGACAGAATCTTTCTGTTTGGAGATAGATGATTAAATATCCATACCACACATCAGTTGTGCTTATGAGGAACATAAATTCATCTGGGAATGAATCAATGGGCTCAGAATCCGTCGAAGCATGGGGAAGATCACACATCAGCTTAGCAAATACCAAGGATTTCTTAGACGTGGCCTTGGAAAACTCAAGGTCAAATTCCTGTAGGATGACTATCCATCGGGACTATTTCCCCCTAGCACCTGACAAGTCAAGATGTAATACATAGGGTTCTGATCTGCCAATATGGTTGTAGTGAGAAGCAAGATGTACCGACAAAATTTCTGTATAGTAATCATTGTGGCCAATGATAACTTTTCCACACGTGAGTATCAAGTTTCGGAATATATGAGATTCTTACTGGTGTAATAGATCATGTGCTCCTGATCATCAGGATTTTCCTGCACCAAAACCATTTCAATGGTAGTAGTGGAGGCAGCAATGTATAAGAGAAAATCCTTTGGATAATTTGGGGGGTGCATAACAGATGAATGGGTCAGAGCATGCTTAATATTATAAAAGGTGCATTGGGCTTGGTCATCCGAAGATAACAGAGTGTCCTTCCTAAGGAGACACATATAGCCGCATGGTTTCTCTACAAAAATGCAAACGAAACAGCGGAGAAAGTTTTCATTCCCCTGCAAACTGTGGAGTTCAATAAGATTGGTTGGGGATGGTAAGGATAAAATAGTTGCAATTTTCAATCGATCTATCTGGGTTCCATCCTTATAAACCACAAAGCCTAGGAGATGTCCCATCTCAATGCAAAAAAAAATATTTATGCAGGTTGACTTGTAAATTATAATGATGGCATCTCAGAAAAATATCCCTAAGATGAATACGGTGGTCCTCCCATCACTGTGAATGAGCTAGGAGGGTGTCAAGGTACAGTTCCACAATATGTTTGACATTGTGAAATGCATACAACATAGCACGTTGAAATGTAGCTCTAGTGTTCTTCAAGCCAAATGGTAACTTCCTATATGCAAAAGTTCCCCATGGGAAAATAAATGTTTTCTTCTACTGATTGACAGGAAATATATCGATCTGATTATAGCCAGAAATCCATCCATGAATGCGAATATGACACTTCCAACACAGTTGTCGATAATTTGGTTGATATGCGGAGTTGGAAAGTTTTCTTTGGGACATTCTTTGTTCAAATATATGAAATTGACATAGACTCTAATGGTGCCCTATTTTTATTGTCAGGGACAACGTTCGATACCCATTCCGTCAGGGGCACAGGATAAATAAACCTTTCTTTTAGAAGTTTTTCTGTTTCAACTTTGATAATCGCAGCCTTTCATGGATGGACTTGCCTTAGTTTTTTTCCTAACAAGTTTGGCTGTGGGATAGGTTTTTATTTCATGAACCATGATAGATGGGTCTATCCCAGGAAATTCTTCATAGGAATAGGCAAAAATATCTCAGAATTCCTTGAAAAGTGCTCTGTAGGCTTCAGATTTTTCAGCTGACCAGTTCTTCCCAACATGAACATGCTCAAGAGTGTCAGGAAAGACTGATATGTTGATTGGATTCATTTTAGCAATGTTGCATATATTTCCTTTAGATTTAGTGTTCTACAACAATACAGGAGTTTCAGGAGTATGGACAATATCAGTACTAAAGAGAGATGCAAAATCATGGTCTATTGAACTGGTGTTGGGGAGGAACAAGGATTTGTGATGGTGATCCTCCCATATGGATTCATTCGTACTCATGATATCCATGATGGACTCATCTGAAGGAAAATTTTGGGAGAGATAATCCAGAGTAGGAAGAATAGGTTCTAACTAGTAGGACAAGTTGTAGGGATCTGAAGCCACCAAATGAAGGTCATCAGTGTGGTCATCGAAAAGGGATTGGACAACATTGTATATTGCTTCATGCAGACTCAACAAGGTTGACTCAACAACTTATTTTCCCTTGGGATCATAACCAAACAAGGAAATCATATTTACTGTTTCCATTTTTGTGTTAGGAGGAGCTGATAGGAACACCCCCATAAGGGAAGAATCCTTCAACATGCCTACCCCAATCGACTAGTAAGGAGGACGGGACTGGACTAACATAGGGATGTTATTTTCCATAGGGATGGTAACATCTGGCATACAAAAATCAATATGATCAAATTTTGCAATCTTCCCTAGATGTGGATATTAATTTGTCACAATGGTCTAGGAATTGAAAACACGGTCTCACAAAGAATACAAACAAATAATCATAAAATTGGAAAAATGATGCTGCAATGGAAGTAGTAGCTCTGTATAATCAAAATGAATAATGAATAGTACAATACAATGATCATACTGGAAGCATGAATTCCAAGACAATTCAAATTCCCAAGGATTTCATTTGAATTGAATGAGTGAGTCTAGCTAAACTAAATGTAAGCCACAGTCAACACTCAAGTTAACCACTGATCAAAACCCTAATTGACTCAACTGAGCCCTAATAAAATTCAAAGTGCAATAAATGATCGAGTTGAACTAAAATTAGCTCAGACACATGTCACTGCAAGCCAGCCAACAGGTGGTAGCGCATCAATGAATCCAATGAAGCCCGATGAGGTTAACTGAAGTGTAACTAACCATCAAAAGTGGTTGGAGGTGCCCCTGTTGATTTCAATTTATTAAATAATCATTAAATAGTCAATTTATTGAAGGGAGGCACCTTCACTGCCCTGTTTAACCAATTGTAATCATCAATTAGCAATAAAGTGCATTTATGACACTCAGATCACCCTCGGAGTGCTCCAATTAGCCTCCCCAAATGTAGGAGAAGGCTAAGTTAGCCTCCTTAACTGAAGGTAGGTGTGGATGTTCTCATGCTGATGTCATAAAGTGCTCCTCTGATGTCAATTAAGTCAATAAAACTTCGGATAGTGGTTTAAGTAGGCCAAATTGACCAAAATGAGTGTGTATGGTGGTAAATGTCTCCAACACCCCCCCTTAAGCTATACTCAGGAGGAGTAGAGAACATAAAGTTCATAAGAATGCCAGGGACCTGAAAACTAAGGGAATAGGTCACCCTATACAATATTGAAACTCAAACAATGCTAAAAAACAAAGTAAGTGAGGAAAAGAGGGAAAACCCACCCCTCAAGCTAAACATTGAAAGTAGTTGGATCACCTTGATGAAATTACCCCCAATAGTGAATGGAGGTAAGTGAAATTCTTTTCTAAAAATATCTTGGTGAATATGTCTGCAATCTGCTCATCAGTTGGGCAGTATTGCAGAATGATGGTCCTCTCATGCACTAGCTCCCTGATATAGTGCATGTGTATCTCTACATGCTTGGTCCTCTACGTGGTAACTAGATCTATGGATATCTTAATATCACTTTGATTGTCACAAAATAGGACAGTGGACAAATTACTACCAATATTAAACTCTGAAAGAATGCCTTGCAACCAAACAGCTTGGATGCAAGCATTCACCGCTCCTCGATACTCGGCCTCTACTGAGGACAATGCTATGGTGGCCTGCTTTTTGCTAGACCAGAAAATGGGGCCACCACCAAACATGAAGACATATCCAAAATTTGACTACCAATCAATAGAATCACCTGCCCAATCAGAATCTGTGTATCCAACCAGCTCTAGCTCGGAGTCTGCAGCATAGTGAATGTCATAGGTCCTGGTTCCTTAAATGTACTGAAGGATCATCTTGGATTCCTTCCAATGAAGATCATGGGGCTGCTACATTTTTATTGATATAGAATTCAAGGCATTACATATATCAATATGAGAATGTGTCAAGTACAACAAGCTACCAATCAGTTGTCGATAAATAGTGCAGTCCATGGGAGGTGTTCTTTTTCCTTCTTCAAGGATAATCCCTGAAAGGAAAGGGAATGGTGTAGGCCTACATTCAGCCATGTTAAACTTGACTAATAGTTCTGATATTTAATTGGACTGGGTGACCATTATCCCATCATAATTTTTCTCAATTTCGAGCCCCAAATCGCTCATTTCAAATGCATTGTGGAGAGAAGTTTTGATGACTGAAATAGAAGCAACTGTGCTACCTGTGATCAGTAAGTCATCATAATATAAAACAATAATAATCAAATTACCATCAGAATGTTTTATATACACATTTGGATCTGATCTACACCTTTGGAATTTTTGCGAGAGAAGGAAGGCATCCATCTTGGAATACCACTCTCTTGGGGCATGTTATAACCCGTATAGTGACTTCTTTAGCTTGCAAACCAAATATGGATCGGAGATGTAGCCCACACAATGCTTCATTTATATCTCCTCATGAAGATATCCATGCAGAAAAGATGACTTAACATCCATATGATGCACTTCCCAGTGCTTAGATGCTGAAATTGCAAAAGCTAGGTGGATGGAGTCCATTTTTGCAACCCGTGGAAGAGTCTCATGCTATTCCACACCTTGTACTTGGGAGAAACCTTTTGCCACCAGAATTGTCTTATATTTTTAGGTTCTTCCATATGGAGCAACCTTATTTTGAAACACCCATTTGCATTGAACCAATCTCCTTCCCGGAGGAAGAGAAACTAGCTCCCAAGTAGTGTTTTTCTGAAGAGAATTCATCTCTTCATCCATGGAAACTTGCCATCTCAAATACTTTTGAGCATGGTAGTAGGAATTTGGATGTGAACTTATCATCAAATAACAATATTTAGACAACAAATAATTAGGACAAGAGAGCGCAATACTTTCTCTTTGGAAATCAGACCAGGTTCTCCTTGGATCATCCGAATTTCCATTGTTATCTCCCGTAGAGGAGAGTGTCTGTCGGGCCCATGTTGGGAGATGATTTTGTACTTCAGGTTCTGATTCAGAATCTGATGTTTTATATACAGTGATATAAAAAATCAGAGGATCCAAATCAGAGTCCAACACCCCCAATTTCATCATCCAAATATTCAGTAGGATAGGAAGGAAATTCAACAGTGTTCTCCTTCACTAGCTCCACCTCCTGAAGAGGCTCATCAAACTTGAAACTCTTTTCGATGATGATCTGTTTTGTTTTGCTAACTAGTAGATTGAAACCTTTTGATTCATCAGGATACCCAATATAGAATTTCTATGCTTTGCGGTTGCAAAGCCCTCCTTTTATTAAGTGGAATTCGAGCCCATGAAGTGGACCCACATTAGAGGAAATTTGAGGTCTAAAATGGGCCTCCTAAGGAAAATAATAAAATAATAGTTAAAATAATAAAATAATAGTTATTAATTTTGGAGGAAGANGACTACTTTTTTTGTTCGTATTTTTGACATATCTCCCACTGTTTTTACTCAAATTATGAGAAGGAGAGCTCTTTGGATGCGTAATTTAATTCCACATCCAACTAGTACCCACACTTCATACTTTTGATGGAACCCGCTACCCTAAAAATAAGAAAAACCTGAAAAATTGTGATGATGGCACATCATCACATTTTTTCAGGTATTTCTTATTTTTGGGGTAGCGGGTTCCATCAAAAGTATGAAGTGTGGGTACTCGTTGGATGTGAAATTAAATCACGCATCCAATGAGCTCTCCCACTTGGAATTTGAGTAAAAACACAGGGAGATATGTCAAAAATACGAACAAAAAAGTAGTTTTCTTTTATGAAAAATATGTCAATTCAACTATTATGGTTGACTCATTTTATTGAAATTCTATTGGTTCCTGAATTCCAACTCACAAAATTTATTGTTGGCGCTTTTTCTTATAAGGCCCATTTTAGACACCAAATTTCCTCTAATGAACACCCACATGTTTGACACATCCGGCTTGTGTCCGAAGTATGCTTTGAAAGGGCTATTCCCTTTCATGAATGAGTGTGTCACTTTGTTCTGAATGTATGCTGCAGCATGCATGGCTTCATCCCACAAATATTTAGCCAAATTCTTTGATTCCAACATATAGGTGGTCATCTCCGTGAGAGACTGATTCTTCCTTTCTGCTACATCATTCTGTTGGGGAGTGTATGGAATTGAATGCTAGACCTAAATACCACTTTGGGAGCATATGTGTAGCAACTCATTATTGACATACTCCCCACCATTATCAGATCTCAAGATCTTGATCTTTTGGCCAGATTCATTCTTGATCAAGGCCTTCAGTTCAGTGAATTTTTCACAGACTTCGGACTTCCTTTTTATAAAGAAGACCCATTTGTACCTGGAAAAATCATCAATAAAAGTATGAAGATACCCTGATCCATTCATGTATGTGATAGGCATGGGACCACTGATATCATAATGTATAAATCCCAAGATTCATGTAGCTTGATTTTCCTTCCCACGATCTAACTTGTGCTCAGGGTGCTTTCCAACAACACAACCCTTGCAAATTCCAGTGGTTTCCTTAATGACTGGGAGGCCTTCAACCATGGATTTTTTCTATAATTGATTCAAGTATTTGAAGTTAATATGGCTGAACCTCTCATGCCACGGTCTACTAACTTCATTTCCATGAGTCAGCAGTGCGGTGGGCTTTGCATCTGCCACAAAATGGGAAAACTCATAGGATTTTTCATGATGGTTTGCAAGGCCTTTTGCAACAAGTTTCCCAGATGCAATTTCTATGATATCTACATCATTTGGGCTGAAGGATACTCTCTTGGGAACTCCCGTATGTGTCATTTGATAAACACTCAGGAGGTTTGATGCTAGATACAACACATACAAAACATTTGAAAAATAGCCATTCTCAAGATCAAGAGTACCTTGTCCTTCTGAAATGATGGTGGAGTCATTTCCCATTTGGATGGTGATGGATTTTATGGTATCCAAAGATAAGAAGGAGCCTCTTTCAACCATCATGTGATTTGAAGCTCCAGAATATATCAAGAGTGCTTTGGACTTCAAAGTGCTTTCCATGAGGGCATGACCTCTTTCATGCTGTGGTTCCCAAACTTGTTGATCTCTCCTCCTTAAGCTTTCCAAAATATTGATGTGATTTCTCTCAAGGAGAGAGGTAGCTTCATCAATTTTATTCTTCATGCAGGCATGCTCAGGGTTGAATCCCTTCCCAAATTATTAAAACTTGACTTTTTCCTTTCCATGATGCCATTTTCCTTTGTTCTTCTTTGAGCCGGAAGACTCATCATGCTGCTGGTTTTCAACTTTACACTTAGGAGCTTTGAATTTAGTTTTTGGGTTCTTCTACTGCTTTCCTTTACCCTTCAGATATTTGGGCCCCAAGACATGGAGGGCTTGATCATGGGAGGATCTAATGATCCTCATCTGGAGATGCTTATCATGTTCACTTGTTAGGGACTCAATGAAGGCATTGAGTGAAGGAATCTTCCATCCAGGGGTTGTGAGCTTCCCCACACGCAATGTAGAGACAAAAAATGAATAATCCGTTCCAAGTTTGAAGAGTATGGAGAGGATGAGTTGATCATCCTCCTTCTCCACTTTGCATTGCTTCAACAGTAAGACAATGTGATTGAACTTTGTGAAAAAGTCATTCAAGGTCTCAAAATTGGAAGGTTGGAGAGACGTAAACTCATTCTCAAGCTGGTATACTATCAAATCATCCTACTTTTCATATAGGGTTTCCAATATATCACATATTTCCTTTGGAGTTTTCAATCCCAAAAGATGGAAAAGAATATCCTGGAAACAGAGAGGCACAAGAATCTGAATGCTTCATCTTTCTTGTTCAAGAATCTAGCTTTGTCTATCATAGAAGCAGCCTCTTCTTTAGTGTCCATAGTGACCTTATATATTCCTCTTGCACATAGTTGGATCTCCACGTCTCCTTTCCATGAGTGGAAATTGAACGGAGTCAAGAGTTCTATGAAAGAAGCCATCTGAAACTACTGGAGTGAATACTTTCACCTATTAAAAACCTAAAAATCACAACAAAAGGGGCACTGTAAGGTTGTACATCTTGCACATTTTAGGCTTTCATCACACCCAACATAGTCAATCAAGCAAGCTTGATCAACAATTTCCTTACTTGGGGTATTAAGTGATAAGCCTTGGCTTCTGGTGCAGTGCTGGAATTTTGAGCTTTTGCTCGATTTTTCATGCAAGATCTATCAAAAATATTGTTTTTGAGAGATCTGAGCTTCGTCCCACCATGAGATATGATACCATATTAATTTTTCATAGTGGTCTATGAACTGAAACATAATCTCACAAATAATACAGACATATAATCATAAAATTGGAAAAATGGTGCTACAATGGAAGTAGCAGCTTTGTATAATCAAAACGAATAATGAATAATACAATACAATGATCATGCTGGAATAATTTCAAGACAATTTGAATTCCCAAGGAGGTAATTAGAATTGAATGAGTGAGTCTATCTTAATTAAATGTAAGCCACGGTCAACACTCAAGTTAACCACTAATCAAAACCCTAATTGACTCAAATGATCCCTAGCTGAAGTCGGAGTGTAATAAATGACTGAGTCTAACTCAAAGTAGCTCAAACACATGTCACTACAAGACAACCAACAGGTCATAGCACATCAATGACTACAATGAACCCTAATGAGTTTAACTGAAGTGTAATTGACCATGAGAAGTGGTTGGAGGTGCCCCTGTTGACTCTTGTTCATTAAGAAATCATTAAATAATCAATTTAATGAAGGGAGGAACCTTCACTGTCATGTTTAACTGATTGTAACCATTAGTTAGCAATAAAATGCATTTATGACACTCAGATCACCCCTAGAGTGCTCCATTTAACCTCCCTGAATGTAGGAGAAGGATAAGTTATCCTCCTTGATTGAAGGTAGGCGTGGGTGTGCTCATGTTGATGTCATACAATGATCCTCTAATGTCAATTAAGTTAATAAAACTTAGGATAGTGGTTTAACTAGGCCAAATTGACCAAAATGAGTGTGTATGGTGGTAAATGTCTCCAACAGGGGAAATTGGATGGTTTGAAATACTGTCGAAGCGACAGTAGTCATGGCATAAAACCAATTTCTTCATAGCAGGATATTGTAGTCTAATGAGGCATCCACCACTTCCACTTGAATGTAAACAATTTTTCCCCCGAGCTCGACCAAAAGTGTACATATGAGACCGTGGGGCTATAAACCTTGTCCATCGAAGGCTTTTAGGGTCATTGCTGATTTCATAAGCTCGGGAGAGTCGATGGCTTTCCAACAAGACATGGACAAAACTTAAGTTGAAGCTGCTTCATCTAAGACAGTTCTAGAGACCTTTTTCCCAACTACTTTCGTTATGATTTTAAAAGTGAGTTGGTGAGGCATCCTATACTTATAGGTCTTGACATTGAAATGAATCAAATTAGTGTTGTCCGGGTCTAAAGCTTCTAATGTGGTTAACAAGTTTTTGTGTTGTGTAGGACAAATTTGGAGTACTTCCAAGGTAGAGATTGCACATGGTTCCTGAATGAGATCTTCAATGACATTATAAAAATATGCATATCAGGCTTTGCAATTAAAAATAAAATTCATAAGAGTACTCTTGGGGGGACGCAAAATCATGTCGAGATTAGGTTTCTCTATAGTTAGGGGACCATTAGACGAGGACGCAGGAGAACTAGTAGGGGGAGCTTTATATGAAGAAGAATTATCTTTTTTTATCTACAAATTTGTCATAATTCTGACTTCGATCTTGCAAATTAACAATTTTCAAGGACATCATGCGAATTTCCTCTGAAGATCTAGAATTTCCCTGATTAGACATGTGGTCTCTCAGTTGTTGCTGAGAAGGGAAACGATTAGTGAGAATTACTAGTGTAGGGTTATTTTTCAGAAATTTATTGATTGCTTCATGATGGGGACACTCCATGAAGTGATCCCCTCTACACAAAAGACATGGATATTTTCCTTTTCTCTTCCCTTTATCATTCTCATTGGTTGTAGGTTCTGAGTTTTGTTGTTGGTTTCTGGGTTTCTTGTTTTTTCCTTTACCTTTCTTTTTATTATTACCAAGCATTTGTGTACTTTGAATAACATTGAGCTTAGCGAAAACTATAGGAGATGAAGGAGTAGTAGTAGAAGAATGGGGTTTCTTGGTAGATTTTTCCCTTGACAAGGTCTGGATTGAACTGACAACCCCATTGATAGGAGTTTCTACAAGTGGCTTAGACGGGTCCGTGTTGGGATGAGGAGCTTGAGCGATCAAGTCGTACAGTGTTTCAGACTAGGAATACACCAAATCCAGGTACTGAGCATCACTAATATCCTTCTCTTCAGTGACAACACCACCCATAGCCGCATCTCTGGCAATGGGAGGCAACAAATACTTCGTAAACCAATCAACTAAGAGTTGGTCCAAGATAACAACTTTAATGAGCCTTCTCCTCCTTCTCCACTCATGGACATGATCCTATATGTGTCTAGATTTTTTTTTATGCAGAGATGTTAAAAGGTCTGTACCCATTTCATAACGAATGTGTAGCTGAAAGTGTGTGAGGAAGATAGTTTCCAATACACTAAAATCCACAAACGAGTGTCATGGAAGCTCAATATACCACTTTGCGGTTGTATTGATCAAAGTGCACTAGAAGAGTCTCAATCGAATAGAATCATCAATCAAGGAGTTTGACGAACACCATATATGGAAAGTCATAATAGGATTTTTTGGATCATATCCCTACTTACCATCGAATCTTGGGATGTCTAATGGAAACATTACTTGAATAGTAGGCCATGAAGGGTTGTGTTAAATGGGGTCATTAATCAACTTAGAAAAATGAGGTATGTCCAAAGTTGCTAGGAAAGGTAACTGATGATTAGGTTCCACATACTGGTAATATTGATAAGGCATGTAACCACCAGTAGGGTCGTAGGTTGATTGACATACATGTTGTTGAAATGTCTGATGAGATGATTTACTTCTTAAAGATTAACCTCTAGGGTTAGGGCCACTAGAGCCACCAGGACCATTAGGGCCATTAGGACCATTAGGAGGAGGCGCACTAGGATCGTCGGGACCACCAAGACCCCCAAGACCACAAGGGGGAGGGCCACCAAAACCACCAGGACCATGGAGACCACCAGGAGGAGGACCACTAGAACCTCCAGGACCTCTAGGAGGAGGAACATGAAGACCTCCAAGACCACTAGGAGGAGGACCTCAAGGACCCCTAGGACCTCCCGGAGGAGGAGCACCATAAGGTGGTCCTCTTGCACCACCAGCAGTAAGAATAGGTATTCCTCCCATCATCGGCATATAAGACCAGTTGGGTTTCCCCACGCTGTAAATGTATTCCCAGGTTATGGAATTCTAGTGTAATACATTCCTATAAGGGTGGGTTGGTAATTCATATTCCCTATAGGCATTTGATTTGTTGGGTAGCCATAACTCTATAAGGGTTGATGAACTACAGGTTGTGCCACCAAGGGTTGCCTTGATCTTGAAGGAGGGTTTACCACATTTGTGTTGGTGGGAGGGACATATACTATGGATTGTCCTACAGTATAGGTTTGCCTATTATTAGTAACAATTACATTAGTCGGTACTGTAGGTCATGTCGGGGGTTCCCCTTCGGAGTTAGAAGGTTCTTACACTACTGTAACTGAAGGTTCAGCCATAGAAAGTATGGTTTGACCAAATACAGACCTAGAACACAAAACTATAGCGGTGGAATTGGAGGTTTGACCTGGATTATGAGAAGTCTCACCAGATGCTAGATGACCATCGAAAGAAGGTTTTATTTCAGCCAGAGGCCAAGGATCCGTATTACAGGGAAGAAGAGCTGAAAGAGGCTCTTGATGAGGTATCGGGGTTGCTAATATTGTATCTAATCTCTGCATTCTCTCTTGAAAATCATGTGCATGGTTAATAGATGCTTGGATTTGTCTATACTCTTCTTCACCTGGTGAATATTGTTCAGTAGAGGGCCTATTTACCCCAAATGAGGCAATGGCATCCCCCATAGAAGTTCTCCAAAATAGAGAATCTGGGAAATACTCAGGTGGAACAAGACTATCGGTACGACCTTCCGTATGCAGATGAAAGGAAGTATCAGCCACAGGAGCCTATTGAGCCAATGGATTAACATAATAAGTGAAGTGGTATCCACTTTCTACAACTATATTTTCTTCCTCGTGAGAAGTAGTTGCAGCTCCTTGGTCGATGGCTTCCATTGGATTTTCTCCTCTAACAGGAGGAAAATCGGGTGGCAAGCTCTGATTCCTTCTAGATAATCTCTACCAAAACTCAGCCATATTGGTATCAGTGACTAAACTAACATAGGATGTCAAAAATAATAACAAACACAAAACTTTCTCCTACTCAAGCTACAGGCGAACAAGCAAACTTAAATGATAAGAGGAGCTCAAAGGTCGGTTGCTCACCAGGATTATTAAGTAGGTGAAACTCACGATATACCATAAGGGTACATGCATAGTAATCTACCCGAATGTTGTTTTTGGTGTACTACTCCACACAATATGGCCAAAGGGTTTTTCTCAGATGGACAGGGTATCCTAGTGGGGTCTCCCGATATACGCAAGTTACGTGGGAGCTCAAATAGGTAGTAGTGTTGTCTAATGCACAACCGTTCACAAGGGCCTTCTGATATTCAATCAAGTATGTGAAGTACCTTTCTATATACCCCAAGGGTACGTGAAAGGACATTTGATATACCGACGATACATGGAACAACTGCGTGAGTCCCGGGTTGTAGTGTAGACAAGTAATGACAGCTCCTACATTTAATGATGCCCAAACATGTCTCTAACCTATCACTCAAATTTCTATACAATTTTTAGCCCTAAAGCTACCGTTAATTTTAAAGTGGACAATTAGGTGAATGCATGAGATTTTGACAGAAAGTAAAACCATGCAAATATGAAATGCACATTCATTCACTTTACCATTCAGATTATGTCTAATTACGGGAAGGAGAGATATTCTTTTTCTTTTCAATTTTTCTTTGAAACCAAAATATTCTCAAACAACTATATTAAACAAATCTTGATCTGAGAAATCAAACAAGAAAACACACTCCAAACTAATTTTTGAAAGCAATCAGATGGGATAGAGTCTCTTTTCCTAAAAGATAAGAAACCAACACTCAATATCCATATGCAATCTATTTTTTCATTTTTTCTCTAAAACATGGAAAGATCTAACTTAAACTATTGATCTTTTTTCTTTTGATGAGATAATGATGCAAAAGAGACAAGATAACAAAGGAATTCAGAAATCCTATGAATATAATCATAGGTCCAGTGACTTAAGCTCAATAAAAACAATGACCAAATCTCAACAAAAGAATTCTCTTTTAAAGTAGAAAAGAAGTCTCCCACTAGCTCTATGGAAAAGTGCAAACAAGAAAATAATCAATCAGCCTTTCTCTTAGTATTTATCAATGAACAAAAAGAGACCTAACTGGAACAACAATTTCAATTATTCCTTTCAAAATTGAAACCAACAAGCATAGAAGCAATGAATGATAAACAATCCTAACCTAACTGTTGGATTTTTCAACCAAACAAGCTCTTACCACCAAAAAATTATAACATTAAACACTCAGATTTATACAAACAAGCCTTAAACGTATAGGGTTGAAAGAAAAATCAATATCTATTTTTACAAAAAAATCAAAAAACATAGTCTAGAACAGGGCCTACCTGGCACCTTGCTGAATGGGTCACTGAAAAAGTGGCTTTTGAATTAGCACTGCTTCTTACTCACTGAACTCAAGCAGTGGCACCTCCTATGGGTAACTACGTTCAAGAGGTGGCACCGTGTATTTCCCAAAGCACATGATCGGTTCCCTGTAAACTTTCTAGAACACAAGTAGAGTGAAAAGATCAAGTTAGAAGTTGCAAAAACAATATTAAAACTGATGAATCAATAGTAATACAGAGCATATAAAGTCAAGGTGACTCATATCTGAAGAGATCTAATGATTTCAAACCAAAACTTCACTAAGTCATATGGTAGATCTGACTGAAAAGTTTTAAGATTGGAGCTTGGATTCAGACGAGTTTTCAGAGACTGAGGAAGATCAGATCAACTGAAGCTTGTATTCCCTAGTATGGTCGCCATATTTGTTATAAGGAATATTGCACCTTCTACAAAAAAAAGTTGTTCCTCTGGTATGAATGGTTCAGATCCATAACAAATGAGTTACAACTATGTCGTAAGAATTTATCTAGAAGCTATGGATGCCTGGAATAAGATCTGTGATAGAAGGCCTCCATAAACACATCAAACACACAACAACATCAAAGATACCATAAAACTATCCATATATCTATATCAGTGACTAAGGAATCTGATAATACACATGTGAGATTATAACACAACAAATATATGGGAAAGGAACCAACTTTGCATTAATAGATGAAATGAAAGAGTATACAACCTTTTTCCTTAGAGGCGATGCACTCCTTCACAAGATTAACATATCATCCCTAATAGCTCCAACTTGCTCCTCTATTTTCTCTAATGGATTAGACCAAGATGTTAATTCAGCAGCATAACTTTACTCTTTTCTTATCTCCTCAACCATGGAGTATGAACCTGGTTTTATAGGGCTGAAAGGAATATAATTGGTTGAGAAATAGGTGGGTGAGGTGGCCATGAGATCACCAAATCATGGATCTCGAGCTTAATTGACCCAAGTGAGTAGGGATAGGGCTAGCCACGAAGCTTTTGTTCTAGAAGCTTCGTGAAATCTCCTTTTTTCACTTTTTACCAAGGGCACCGCTTATACTCCCTTATGACAGAGCGGTGCAAGGTGAGAACAGCGCCAAAAACAAAGGTGAAAGGCGGTGCTGTATAAGGTACTACTTATAAGCCTAAGGGTAAGAGCGGTGTTGGATTTTTACATGTACCATCAACATCTGGAGCATTGTTTTCACTTCAATTTTGGGATTAAGGGAAAATAAAGGTGTTAGAGATATTATCACATGCTGGTGACAGGATTTGGGTATAAAAATTTCCTAGAATTTACACTTGGAGGAAAATTTTCATACTCTTACACATTTAAACAACTTGAAAGGAAACTTCCATTTATACTTGCCTTGTCCCCTTTTTAACTTCCTCACCAAATTGGCTTCTTCTTCATCAAATATGCCAGATGAGTTCTGATATTCATGCTTGTTGTATTTAGGTTTCATTGTGGCTTAAAAGAAGCTTATTTTATTGATACATTATCATCTTCAGTCCTCATTTTATAGAAGTGAGAATTCCATGAAACTCATCTTTGTCAGCTTATCAAAATTAGCTCTATATTCTAAAACTAATACCTTTGAGTTGAATCATGCTGCGAAGGTTCTCAATATTTTATGTATAATTGAGTAGTCTTCAATGGGTTTTCCAATTCCTTTGATTGAATTCACAATATCATCAACTCTAATAAAACAAGATGAAATGTATTCCTCTTCTTTCATTTGCAGCTTTCCAAACTGTGTTGAAAAGGTATGCAATTTGTCCTTTTTACCCTTTTCATACCCCTCATAGATGCTCCTTGTATTATCCCATATCTTATTTGTTGTATTTCATTGCATGACTTTAGTGAATTTAGAATATACAAGTACACATATAATTACATTTTTAGACTTTTCATTACCTTCATACAGTCTTCTATCTTTTGGTTCAATTGGAGTTGTTCTAGGGATTATGTGTTCATTCTCAGTTGATTCTTCTAGTTCCACTAGATTTTTTTTGGAAATTTTTACATGTTCTCTATTGATTTTCGAATGCCAATTCTAAGATATTCTAAATATACTTCCATTCTTATCCTCCAAAATTTATAATTTGAATCATCAAATTGTGTTTCTCTTTTGGTAGACAATCTTCTTTCTTGTCCATTTTTTCATTGGATATATCTTCCAAATGTTAAACTATTACTAAAGACACCCGCTCTGATAGAAATTATTGGATTTATATTATATACTAAGAGGCAGAGTGAATCAATATATAGCATAGATTTAAAATTATTTTACCTTAACAAATTTTCACCACTTATTTTTTTTGCTGAAATAGTAATAAACATAGTTGCACACAAAATTATGAAATATATATATAAATAATTGTTACATTAGTGGGATTTAAAAATATCCAATTATGAGCACCAACTCATTTAGGCGCCAATGTGATCCATGATAATCAACCTGCTGAGTACATGCACCGACCTATAATGACTTCGATATGCACAAGAACCAACTCACAAACTGCCAGAACCAACCTAAACATATGTCTATCCCTTTTTGCAAGCTCCAACTAGTAGTAATCAGGAACCAAACTATTAAAGACTACAATATCCAATTGTTTCTTCAATTGCAGCTGAATGGAAGCACCGACTCCCAATTGTATTTACTAGATGCATTTGGAAGGAAGGTCCAACTCCCTAATTGATTTATTGGCAACCATTGGGAGGAAGCACCAGCACCCTCTTCCTTGCTCCTTCCTGCCTCCCTAAGAATTTTTATGAGTACCAACTAGAAGGAAGCTTCAACTCCCTTTCCCTTGCCCCCTCCTACCTCCCTGATGTAACATAGTTTTGTTTCAACTATATGAAATATTAAATTTACCTTATATATGATGTGTGACTCAATTATCTACAACTACTATAAATATTCTCTTCTATGTATTTCCTTTGATTATGTTTGTCGCAATATTTAGTTTCCTTATCTATAATGTGCGACAATATCTACGATTCATTCAATTTCTACGTATCACATGATGTTTCGATATCAGTGAAAACTGATTTACTTCTACAATCTGTAGATTGTTTTTCTGCGTTGTTTGATTATATGAACTATAGATATCTACACTTTTGCACTCTGAGTTATTCATTATGATCATCGCACATCCTAAGACTGGGTATCCTTCTACTTTGTTCTCTTATTTTCATCCTTTCTTGATCTCTGCAATTTGGATTTGTTGTATATGCTTCTTTTGTGATCAACAATACATTCATACCCCAAGAATTACAAAGTTTCCCAAACATATTATCTTAAATTCTTCTCTCTACAAGCTTACTTCAACCCATCCATATATTTCTTACTTAGATTCTCTCTATTCAAGAGATGTGTCCACTCATTGAAATTCATTTTAATTTAATAACACCCCTCCTTTTCTTTCTTCATCAAGTTATATTTTTCATCGACGTGCAACGTTTTGCAATTCAACATTGTAGGGTTTAGCGCACATATGTCATTGTTTTTTGGGGGTTCTCACACACAGGTCTGTGTTGTAGTGTTATTTGCGCACATCCTTGATTTCCATATCCTTCTTCTAACTTATTTTTCATGGTTGTTATTTACACACATATGTGCCATGTTTTAGTGAGATCTTTGCACTCTCTAGGATTCCACATTTTTCTCTATGTATTTATTCAAACTAGGTTTGTATGAGGAATACATTATGCACTTCACTCACCTTTGATATCAATGACATCAAAAAACTTGTTGGTTTATCGTTTGACAAAATGATCCTTGTTGATTTTGTCCTTTGACATCAATGACAACACAAAGGTTCAACACCAGATGTACCAAAGTGAACGATTTATTTTTGTGTTTGTAGGGTCCAATTCTTGGGGATATATTGTGTGGAGTGTTGATTTTGGGGATAAATACCTCTTATTAGGTCAAAAAAGGTTCCCTTATTTTCAACCTAAAGAATTTTTTAGCCTTGCAGCTCTATTGACTACCCTTTGGGTGGGTGACTAGCACCCCTGAGACAAATAATTGGGACACATGGAAACACTCATAGCTTTCTTTGTAGAGGTGATTTCATGTGTAAGGGTTGTCATACCCGTATTAGCATGCCTCATTGTTCCAACTTTGACCTATTATTCTGATGCAAAACACCACTTTTTGGTCTCTAAACCTATGATGCCACTGCTTAAAGAAGAATCATGCATTATCAAAAAGGAGGTATTTGAGGGAAAACGATCTTTTCGGGTTAGTTGGGGAATGTCACCCTCATTTTGGATCACCTCACTTGGTGGATACTAATTTTGCTTTTTATTCTTATTTTATGTCATTGTGTGGATTAGTCCCTAGTTTGTGGGTGCACTAACATTCAATTTTCTAATTTGTAATTAACTTTTTAGGCCAGAATTTCTAAAAGGTTGAGAGTTGCTTCATATAAATAAGATAACGTCACCTCGGTTATAAAACCTTGATAAGGGTTCAAACATTAAACTTTTTATTTTTCTCTTGGTTTATCGGAGTAATTGAGATATGCACAATATTGAGAGGTGGGGGGGGGGTGAATCAGTATTGTCATTTTTTACTTTAAAATACACAAAATCAACAATCAAGACACAATTTTATCATGGAAACCTCAAAAGAGAAAACCACCAACAAAAACTCATTAATAAGATGAATTTACAAAATTGTTTGTCTATTGCAAAATAAAGGATGCAAAACACAACCTAGATTGTTCCTACAACTATAGAATAGGATGCTATAACACCCTAATTGTTTTCTTCCTGCTACAACAAACAAGGATACTACAACACCTTGTTCTCCAGCTACAAATAGAAGGAGGCTTAGACCCCTTGCAGACCTGTGGCCTGTCCTAGCGCCACCTACCACCCTAATATGATTTTCTCAGAGTTTTGGAATAACTATAAACTATTCACTTTGGAATCTATCAAACTTAATGATAGAGACAATTAATTCTTTACATATTAGTTCATTTAAATACCCTATACTTACTTTGTGTCAACGCAACTATTCATTGTTGCACTCTTTCGTTTTGGATCATGATTTTTTATTTAGAGAAAGAAGGTAGGCGTGGGTGTGCTCATGCTGATGTCATACAGTGCTCCTCTAATGTCAATTAAGTTAATAAAACTTAGGATAGTGGTTTAACTAGGCCAAATTGACCAAACTGATTGTGTATGGTGGTAAATGTCTCCAACAGGGGAAATTGGAGGGTTTGAAATACCGTCGAAGCGACAGCAGTCATGGCATAAAACCAATTTCTTCGTAGCAGGATATTGTAGTCTAATGAGGCATCCACCATTTCCACTTGAATGAAAACCATTTTTCCCGAGCTCGACCAAAAGTGCAGGTATGAGACCGTGGGGCTATAAACCTTGTCCATTGAAGGCTTTTAGGGTCATTGTTGATTTCATAAGCTTGGGAGAGTCGATGGCTTTCCAACAAGACACGGACAAAACTTAAGTTGAAGCTGCTTCATCTAAGACAATTCTATAGACCTTTTTCCCAACTAATTTCGTTATGATTTGAAAAGTGAGTTGGTGAGGCAGCCTATACTCATAGGTCTTGACATTGAAATGAATCAAATTAGTGTTGTCCAGGTCTAAAGCTTCTAATGCGGTTAACATGTTTTTGCGTTGTGTAGGACAAATTTGGAGTACTTCCAAGGTAGAGATTGCACATGGTTCCTTAGCGAGATCTTCAATGACATTATAAAACTATGCAGATCGGGATTTGTGATTAAAAACAAAATTCATAAGAGTACTCTTGGGCAGATGCAAAATCATGTCGAGATTAGGTTTCTCTATAGTTAGGGGACCATTAGACGAGGACGCGGGAGAACCAGTAGGGGGAGCTTTATCTGAAGAAGAATTATCTCTTTTCATCTACAAATTTGTCATAATTTTGACTTTGAGTTTGCAAATTAACAATTTTCGAGGACATCATGTGAATTTCCTCTGAAGAACTAGAATTTCCCTAATTAGACATGTGGTCTCTCAGTTGTTGCTGAGAAGGGAAAAGATTAGTGAGAATTACTAGTGTAGGGTTATTTTTCAAAAATTTATTGATTACTTCATGAAGTGATCCCCTCTGCACAAAAGACATGGATATTTTTCTTTTCTCTTCCCTTTATCATTCTCATTGGTTGTAGGTTCCAGCATCTGTTGTTGGTTTCCAGGTTTCTTGTTTTTTCCTTTACCTTTATTTTTATTATTACCAAGCATTTGTGTACTTTGAATAACATTGATCTTAGCGAAAACTACAGGAGATCAAGGAGTAGTAGTAGAAGCATGGGTTTGCTTGGTATATTTTTCCCTTGATGAGGTCTGGATTGAACCGACAACCCCATCGATAGGAGTTTCTACAGGTGGCTTAGCTGGTTCTGTGTTGGGATGAGGAGCTTGAGAGATCAATTCATATAGTGTTTTAGACTAGGAATACACCAAATCCAGATACAGAGCATCACTAATAGCCTTCTCTTCAGTGACATCACCACCCATAGCCGCATCTCTGGCAATGGGAGGCAACAAATACTTCGTAAACCAATCAACTAAGAGTTGGTCCAAGATAGGAGCTTTAATGAGCCTTCTCCTCCTTCTCCACTCATGGACATGATCCTATATGTGTCTAGATTTTTTTTTATTCAGAGAGGTTAAAAGGTCTGTACCTGTTTCATAATGAATGGGTAAATGAAAGTGCGTGAGGAAGTCAGTTGCCAATACACTAAAATCCACAAACGAGTGTCATGGAAGCTCAATATACCACTTCGTGGTTGTATCGATCAAACTGCACTAGAAGAGTCTCGATCAAATAGAATCATCCATCAAGGAGTTCAACGAACACCATATATGGAAAGTCATAACATGATTTTTTGGATCATATCCCTACTTACCATTGAATCTTGGGATGTCTGATGGAAACATTACTTGAATAGTAGGTCATGAAGGGTTGTGTTGAATGGGGTCATTAATCAACTTGGACAAAAAAGGTATGTCCAAAGTTGCTAGGAAAGGTAACTAATGATTAGGTTCCACCTACTGGTAATATTGATAAGGCATGTAACCACCAGTAGGGCCGTAGGTTGATTGACATACATGTTGTTGAAACGTCTGATGAGATGATGTACATATTAAATATTGACCTCTAGGGTTAGGGCCGCTAGAGCCACCAGGACCATTAGGGCCATTAGGACCATTAGGAGGAGGCCCACTAGGACCGCTGGGACCACCAAGACCCCCAGGACCACAAGGGAGAGGGCAACCAAAACCACCAGGACCATCGCAACCACTAGGAGGAGGACCACTGGAACCTCCAGGACCTCTAGGAGGAGGAACATGAGGACCTCCAAGACCACTAGGAGGAGGACCTCAATGACCCGTAGGACCTCTCGGAGGAGTGTTGTAATCTCACAGATCACATAAGGTTACCAATAATACATACTAAAACATAACCATAAATAAGAGACAAGAGACAAGAACATATAGGAAAACAGATTATATTAATGTAATGAGTTCATATAAGGCACAAAACTGAACTGAGTTCTTGCTTGGCTCAACAGCCTAATATATACAGGTTAGAAAACAGTTATAGATAACTACCTGTCGGTTCGGTGAATTGACACAACTGTTAGTTAAGTCGACTAATCTTTTAGTTTAGTCGGCCGACCGACTTAGTCGGCTGATCGACTAGTCGGCCCATTGACTTAGTTGGTTGACTAAGTAGGTCTTCATTCAAGTCGACTTATGTCGACTTGCTCCTTCTACATCTCCCCCATGAAAAAAACGTTTCTTCGTCCCAAAGAAACAGGGAGGTACAAAAAATGAACTCTTGTGGATGCAGTCAGACTTGCTCGTGCTGGGGACTGTGTAGACGGATGGTCAGTCTTCTTTGGACACAGACTTTGACAATAGCTGGAGCTGTGATGGCCAGATGATGCTCAAAGTTGGTCCAACTCTGTAATTCCTTCTGGATATCGATCATTAAGGTTGTAAGACTTGAAAGGATCGACATCTTTTCGGACATGGGCATTTCTGCTATGTTTTCCATGTTGGGACCCAACAGTTGGTTTTGTTCTTCTGCAGCAGTGATGAGTCATTTCATCTGAGGACAGATGATGTCAAATCTCTATAAATTGGGAAGGGCCTATTGAACCCAATGATGTGCCTCCCGTTCTAGCTTCTGCGGTTTGTTAGTCTCCATCACAATTTGTTCTTCAATGGTCTGCCTCAGTTCTGCCTCTGTCGACTTTCGACTCTCCAAAGCCTAAATGCCCTGCCTTGCCTGCCTGGTCTGCTGATAGACTTGCCCGTAGTGATTAGGCCAGTCTCGTAATACTTCCTCAGTGACCACTGATTCTTCCATATGATCCTGGAGAACTTTGTAAGCTTCCGAGAATGAAGTGCGTTGGGCCAGGAGCAGTCAAACAGTCTCCTCCTTTTGTCCTTCTTTAGTCTCGTGCAGTCGGGTCTCGATGGTCGATACCATTTTCTCGAAGAGCTGATATGCTCTCTCAAGTGGTTGATCTGTGTCAATGTCGATAGGTCCTGGTATCACAGTCTTCACTAGAGCTCTGCATCGGCCGAGAAACTCGATTTCTTCTGCATGTTTGGCTACAAGCTCTTTAGTTTTTCGATCTGTCCGTTTCTTTGAGTCTTTGGCCATAGTTTTAAGGAGTTGACCGACCTCTGTGTCGTCCAAGGAACTTGCATCCCTTAGGCTAATTCAGAGGATGGATGTTCTATGATGCTCTTTCTTTTTCTTCTATTTTTCTGGCTATTGTTCTTGCTCCTGGTTACCTGCAGTAGTGGAAATTGGGTCCGTGGTTGGTGGATTGGAGGTCGAGGGTTGTTCTGGTTGGTTAGGTGGTATAGAAGATGGTTGTGTTTATTTTTGAGGAGGGGGTATGGGGGATGGGGGTTTTTCTGTTTGAGGAGGTGGTATGACCACTTTTGGTTGTGAAGATAGCGGTGGCTATGATGGGTTTGGCTGTAATTCTGGTGGTGGGGATTTTGACGGTGGAGGTGGTGGGGAGGGAGGTTGGGATGATGGTGGTGTTGGGGAAGGTGTGGGGGTATGGACAGGGGTCGAGGGGTTGGCTGGAGTATGTTGTGAACTTTTGTCGAAATAAATACCTGCTTCCGAAGGTGTAGAGGGTAGGTCTTCCTGTGCGTCGGTGTTGATCGGCTCTGTAACAGACCTTGATGTTCCTATTACGTCACCCTGTTCGTCGCGGGTGAACGTCGTCGTAACAGTTGCATATGGCTTTCTGCTTGCATAGAGAGGGGATTTTGTCTGTATTTTCTGGGCCAACTTAAACAGTCCAGGAAGTGTCACGAAGAAAGCTTGAAGCTCAGCATCTTGGGCGAACTTGGCTCTGAGTGCCTCCAGAATGACGCATTGATATTCCTCAGGGGGACTTTCGGCCTGTTGTACTTGCGCTTATTCCTCGACTATGGTTGTCGGGGATGGAGGGGGAGGGGTCGACACAAGGTCAACCACATTTTCGGGTGTTTGTGTCATTTTTGCTTTCTTTGGCCGCCCCTCTGGAGCTCCTGCGTCCAGATACCATTGAAACTAAACTTCAACGGATACTTTGTTTGCACGGGAATCCTCGACAATGTTGACGGCCGCGGCTGCTAGTTCCTCCTCATCATCAGACAAGTCAGCCAAAATAATCTTACGCTTACCCCTCCCTTGTTGTTGTTTTTGGGATTTGATTTTTTTTCGGGGACAACTATCTCCTTAGCCAGCTTCTTAATGATGCTTCAGGATAAAGCATATTCCAGGTCGTCGACTTCAACTTCACCTGTCGGTTCTTGAGTGGGGTCGACGATTGCTGGAGCCGGAGGAATTGTCTGTTGCTGTGGTTCTACTGTTGGTTGTTGTGGTTCTGTCAGCCGGGGGTCGACTACTTTTACAGTCGGGGGTTTAATAGTGATGTGTACCCGACTAGTGGGCACAGTCGGGGTGTCCTCCGACACAAATGTGCTGATGTATAGGTTCAGCTCGTAGTCCTCTTCTGTTTCCTGGTCAGTGAGGGGCTCTATGATAGAGAAGTCGACCTTTTTCGTAGCCTCTGGAATGGGTATCTTCGTCTACGCTTGTCTAGTCAACTCTCAAAAAATCTGCTCGACCATTGGATAGTAGTCAAGGTTTTGTGCTTTGGGATCGTGACCTCACATGTACCATACTGATGTATGGTCAAGTTCCAACTGGATTTGAGACTCAGCGGGGAGGTTTCGTCGGATGTTCTGGGGCACCCTCTACCTCGTTGTGCGAACCTTGAGCTATTGGAACCAGTTCTCCAGGAAGACTTTTCCCTGTGCTAGTTCATGTGGGGTGCCTTTTTGTGAAAAGGGCTTAAATCGGTGCATTTGGAACCTAGTCGACTCCCAGAAGACTGGACTGCCTTCGGGACAAATGTGATACATAACAATCCATATAATGAGAGAGGGGAACTTGATCATACCTCCCATCTCCTGGCAACGTTCACAGATGGTTTTGATCATGTCCGCAACATAATCTCCCCATCGGTAGATCCATCTGTCGGTCGCGATTGTGTCGACCACTTCCAACATCTCCAGTTTAAGGTCACTACCTCGACCTGCAAAGGTAAGGGTGATTACTATAATTTTAGCCACGATTTGTGGCGTCCTTGTCGCAATCTGGTCGATCATTAATCCCTTGGAGTTCTTTCCCGACGGTGAGCTCGTAAGCTCTTGGACTAACCCTTCCTTGATCCCAATAGGAACAGGGCTTCCTTGGTTGGACAGACCTGTAAGTTTGGAGATAACATCCCCGGTGATATCAATCGGCTGGTCGAAGTAGAATCGGCCGTTATGGTAGCGACTGATAATGAATTTAATAGCTGCTTCCTTCTTCCCACTAAAGCTTGCCATCAGTGGTGCATTAGGGTACTAGAGGATGGAGCTCTTCCAAATTTTCTCAGTGGCTGGGGTCATTCTATTGTCGATATAGGTCCACTCTTGGATCTCTTGCCAGAGTTTCTGAAATGGGCCCTCCTAGACCTTTGCGTTTTTTATATTCTTGAGATGGTTGAGGAAGGGGGTGTCCTCGGCTTGCAACTCCTTTGCCGTGGCTGCAGCTCTAGTTAGTTTGGGTACCATTGTGTTGGACTGGTCAGAGTTTTGATAGGGTTCTGGTGCTTTGGTCGACTGAGATTGCGGATGCGCTAAGGGTAAGTGATGCGGTGAATAAACCTTCGACTGTCCATTATTTATAGGCGTGGTTGGGGTTGAGTGTTGAAATGGGTGTATTAATGGAGGACTTGACAGTCCAACTGCAATACTCGAGTGCGACTTAATGGAGGATCGGTTTCGGTGCTCGAGGCCATCAATGCGTGATGGGACTTTCGAAGTCGATGGTCGGTGTCGTGGGTGAAAACGGTCGGCCTGACTGGTCGATGAAGATGGTCGATGGTGGTGATGTCGGTGGTTGAAGTAGTGAGTGGCTATCATGGTGTGTTGTTTCAGATGTAGTATTTGGTTTTGGAATTTTTTCTATCTTTTTATGGGTTTGATTGACGGTTAAGGTCATTATTTGATTTTTTTTTTCTCAGTTTCTGTAACATTTGAGTTGGGCTCCATTAACGAGCTTCTGAAATACTAGGCCCTGTAACATTTTCAGTCGGACTGAGCTGTTGGGATGTATTTCTTCGACAACGTAAGGTCCCATCCATTCTGTGTGTAATTTCTTGGGTTTTCCCTTGAATCGACTGTTATAAAGTAAAGCAAGGTCGCCAACCGAGAGGTTTTTGTTTTTGATGTTACAGTCGTGCTAGGATTTCTGTTGTTGTTTGTGAATTTCCTGATACTGAATAGCCATGATTCTATGTTCTTCTAGCTTACTGAGTTGAAATAGTTGGTCCTTTCTTTCCTGTTCGACATCGACATGTAGGATCTATGCAATAATAGGTTCCTGCCATCGGAAATGTAGGGGGACGACTGCTTCCTACTCGTAGACTAGTCAAAAGGGGGTTTGGTCGGTCGACCGTTTATATGCTGTCCTATATTCCCAAAGAACTGCAGGAATTTTCTCATCCCATTCATCTTTGTCGGTGTTGCATATTTTGGTTAACCCTTTGGTTAGTGTTTTGTTAAAAGCTTCAATGGCGTCGTTCGACTGAGGATGATATGCAGTGATTCATCGGTGGTCGATGTGAAACTGGTCGGTCAAATTTTTGATGGTTTTGTTGATAAAGTGTGATCCTTGGTTGCTAATCAATGTGAGTGGGCATCCAAATCGGGTGATAATGTTTTCGTACATAAACTTAGCAGCTACCTCACTTGAACATGTATCGACGGGTTCAGCTTCTGCCCATTTAGTGACATATTCCACTGCCATGATAATATATCTGGCACCTGATCATTTGGCTGGGATAGGAAAAGGTCCTATGAAGTCTATAGCCCATAGTTCAAATGTGAGACTAGGGTTTATAGATATCAAGGGAATTTCTGTGCTCGGTAGAGGTCGACCAAGTCGTTGACATCTATCACATTGACTAACAAAGTTTTTGCAATCCTTGTGGATGGTCGGCCACCATAAGCCTGACTGTTGGATTTTTCTTGCAGTTGTATCCGCTTGAAAATGTCCTCCTGCAGGTCCATAGTGTGCTTCATGCATGATTTGTTCTCTTTAATGTTCAAGTACACAATGTCTTAGAATGTGGTCTAACCCCATTTTGTACAAAAATCCATTGATGAGGTTGTAAGGTGCAGCCTTCATAGCTAAGATTTGTTTCTTCTTGGTGTTCAGACCTTCAGGTTCCTGACCTGTCTCTAAGAACTGAGCTATTTCTTCTAGTTCTTCGGGTACTGCTTCTATGCAAAATAGATGTGCATCCGGCAAGTCATCGTCGATTCCGGTCAGTTCCTCCCCTGTGTCGATACGTGATAGGTGGTCAGGTCCGACATTTAGCTTTCTTGGTTGGACCACTACTTCAAACTCAAATTCTTTAAAAAGAAGTAACCATCGACAGATTCTTCCATGATGAAGGGGTTTATTAACAAGGTACTTCAAAGCTTGATGGTCGGTATAAAATATGAAAGGGTTGGCCAATAGGTAGTGTCGATACTTCTGGATACCAAACACCATACCTAGGGCTTCTCGTTCAGTGGTTGAGTAGTTCCTTTCAGCTTTATTTAGTTTTTGACTACTGTATACAATAGGGTAATCCATCCCATCATCCCTTGGTTGAGTAAGAATGGCTCTGACTGCAATGCTTGATGCATCAATATGCACATGAAATTTAGTCGACCAGTTTGGAAATTTAAGTATGGGCGCTTCGACTAGTTGTCTCTTCAATTTGTCGAAGGATATTTGGCATTCCTCTGTCCATATAAACTCCTGATCATCTTTTAGCAGTTCCTCCAGAGGGTAAGTCATATCTGAATAATGTCGGATAAATTTCCTATAATATCCTGTATGGCCCAATAACACCTGGACCTGTTTAGGGTTTATTGGGGGTTTTAGGTCGAGGATGATTTTTATTTTGGCAAAGTCGACCTTTATACAGTCTTTGCAGACAATATGCCCTAAGAGTATGCCTATGGGTGTCATAAAAGTGCATTTCTTAATATTTAAAGAGAGTTGTATCTGTTGACATCTCTCCAGCATAAGTCGGAGCCATGTGCAGTGATCCTTTAGGGTGGAATATATGGTCCAGTTGTCGAAGTACACTTCCATAGTCTTATAGATATACTCTTGGAATGTTTTGACAACAATTCGTGAGAATACTGCAGGTGCATTCTTCAACCCAAAAGCCATAACTCTATAGGCAAAGGATCCAAATTCACATACAAATGTTGTTTTCTTTTGATCCTCTTTTGCTATGGGTACTTGATTATATCCTAAAAATCCATCTGTAAATGAATAACATTCATGTCCTGCAACTTCATTCAGGATTTCATCAGCATAGGGGGTGGGGAATGGATCTGTGAGTGTAACTTTGTTGAGTTCCCTAAAGTCGACACAAATTCTTAACCTGGTCGGGTCATGTTTCTTGGGTTGGACGACCATGGGACTTGCCCATTCCGACTGGTCAATGGGGTAAATAATTCCTGCTGCTAACATGTTGTCTATTTCCTTCTTAACTATCTCCTTATACTTATGTGCTAGTTTGTAAGATCGTTTCTTGGCAGGTTGGACATCAGGTTTAGTATCTATTTTCATTTCTCCCATTTCTTGTACTAACCCTTTTAAGTCTTTGTAATCCCTTGCAAAGACATCTTGGAATTCTTTCAGTAAGTTGATGATTTCAGTGGTTTGGTGTTCGTTCCAGTAGTCCCCAATCTTAGCTATTTTTGGACGATTGTCATTTGAAATATCGACCTCCTTAGTTTTCACTTTGGCGTCCAGCCACTCTGGTGCTTTAGCTTCATTGATAGGCTGACTCCCTTCTTTAAACTATGAGAATGTAGCTGGAAAGTCGGCTGCAGTCATTCTGTCTAGGTCTGGTTTGTCGGTGGTCTCAACTTTCAGGCTTGAGTAGATCGGTTTGGTTGTTTCAATGTGGTCGGTCTTCCATCTAAAGCTCTTACCTTCTATGTGTTCGTTTTCCAAGTGTAAACGTGTCAAGTGGGATTTTGATTCAGCTTGTATCTTGTTACAGTCCCTGATTTGTCGATGGTGTTGGATGGGTTGTTTTTCTGTCGGTTGAAGAAACTGTTTGATTTGGTGTGCTGTCTCAGCCAATTTGTCGTTTTGAGGTATGAACTGAAAGTCCTTAATAAAATTTGATTTAAGTTCAGGCAAAAAGAAGGTTTCTCCTCTAGCCTCCTCCATCTTATACCATTTATTAGGCAATTCGGCTAGGGTTGAAGGGAACAAATGTGGCCAGGCTCGCTCATCTTTGTGTCCAAGCCGTTTCCACTCCTTTTCACAAAGCTTGATGTGTTCTTCTGGCTCTTGGCATTGGACAAAGATAGGGATTTGAGCTTCCTGAGTTAACTTTTTACCACCAAATCGTTCGACAAAGAAAGTTGAAGCAGTTGTCCAGGTCTACAATTTTGTCTGATGGGTGTTCCACCATCTAGCTGCTTGACCTGTAAATGTTTCCACCAAGCTTTGGAGTCTGCCATGTTCTCCAATATTTTTAGATACTTGTTCGAGGTACATTATTGGGGATTATCTTTCCTTATACCTGGGCAGTTGGGTATTATGTAAATTGGTCGGTTGTAATGTAGGTCGTTCCCTGATTTATTTTTCAAAGACTTTGGGGATAATTGATACAATGAAGCACTGTTGGGTGGGTTTTTTTTGTACCTTTTGTATAGTCCAGCACCCTCTTGCTTGTGTTTCATAATTTTCCATCTCCCAGTCATATAATTCAGCATCTGAATTGTAACCAATTGAGTCTTGGTTACCTAAATGAAGCTCCCCATAAATGTTTGGCTCGGTATAGTCCGTATTATTATGAATCTGGTAAAGCTATCGGACATCGACTTCTTCATCAATCAGTTCGGTCCAAGGTGCTCCTTGAGAAGGATTAATGGGTACGATGAATTTTTGAACATTTCCTTTTAACTTAATTCATTCTTTGTCTAGGGATATGGAGGATTTCATCTTTCGTCCCCAAGGTCGACCAACTAGCGCTGGGAAGGAGCAAGATCCTTCTTTTGGGTCGATGATTTCAAAATCAACCTTAGTTGAGATTCCTTTGATGGTCGTGTCGACATCTTTCCAAACCCCAATGGGTTCAATGAGGCCTTGGTCAACGATTTTTAGGTAAATGCCTGATTCATAGAGTCGAGGTCGGCCCATCTTTTCCCATGTATCTCTGGTCATGATATTTACCTGAGACCCGAAATTGAGCACCACTTGTCGGACATGATAACCTTCGATTTCTAGGTCGACAAGTGGGTCGACATCGTTTTTGTCTTTTTGATTGAGGCTACAAATGTTCTTAGTTTGTTTTCCACAGTTAGTGATTTTTATTTCATGTAATAAATCAATAAACTGGGCTACGAATTTGTCGGTTTGGATGAGATGAGTTAATTGTTGGGTCGTGCTAAGTCGACTGGTAATAATATCTTCTTGCTGTGCAATGTCTTGAAATATGTGTGTGGCTTCTTGATAAGTTTGTTTTTCTTTCAGAGGATCCGGATAACCATTTGTGTTTTTAATCTTACTAATTTGTGGGTTATCAGGTCCTATTTTTGTGCCTTGGTGAGTGACAATATGCATATTTTTAGTGGTTAATATATCATGCTTTTTTACACAAGACAAGACATTAACATTCTTCTTATTATTGATTTTTTCTAACATGGTAGGAAAATCCTCCAGAGAGTGATCTCCTACCCCACAATCGGTACAGAATTTAAGGTCAATTCTGTCCTTGTAAGGACAGTCTGCACATATGTGTCCTTCTTTATAGCAGATGAAGCACTGGCTAGATCGACGTGGTCGTATGTCGCGATTCCCGATGAATCGGCCTCTTCCTCCAAACCCTTGTCGTCGATTGTCGTATCGGCGCTCATATCGTCGGCCTTCGTATCGTTGCCCGTTCTGGTCATTAGTATTATTTTGTTCATTGCTCTGCACCACTGCATTTGTCTGGTAGACCGCCTGATAGTTTTGTCTGTTTTTCAGGTTTAGTTGACAGTCGGCCGTATTGTGACTTTTTGTCTCACAGATGGTGCACCAGGAAGCTTTTTCATTCTTCATGTTAAACGCACATTCCTTCATAGAATGATCCTCAGTCTCCTGGAAAATATCGCAAAAGACTTTAGTTTGCACAAATCGGACGTCTTGTCGGCTGTATTCATGTCGACAATTATCTTTCGTGTGTCCGGCCGTCAAACATTTTGTACACCAGATGTCTTGATTTTTGAGGGACAGTTCTTTGAAGTACTTTTGGACACTTTCCAGCTGTTCTTCAATATTGTGGTCCATCGGATAGGCAGGTATGTCTTCGTCCATTTCTACCTGCAGATCTTTGGTCAGCGCATCTTCATATGTCTTGAACGTTTTCAGACTGATGTGTCTGTAGATTTTTTGTGATAAGCCTGCAAGGAACCATTGAATTAGTAATTGCTCATCAATAACATAATCTAATTGACTCAACAGGTCCTTCTAGCGTTTGTCGTAATCGCAAACAGTCTCCCCTGGATTTTGCTGCGTTGTCTTGAGCTTTTTGGCGGCCAGGTGCTTAGTGTCTAGGGTCTTGAAAAAGGATAAGAACTGTGCTTTAATCTCAGCTTTCGTTGCTCTGGGTTGCCATTCTGAAAAGGTCATATACCAGGTCAGGGCCCTTTTCCGTAAGGCTCCTGTGA
Source organism: Pseudotsuga menziesii (assembly GCA_001517045.1). Lineage (NCBI taxonomy): Eukaryota > Viridiplantae > Streptophyta > Pinopsida > Pinales > Pinaceae > Pseudotsuga > Pseudotsuga menziesii. Next base: position 180,175 of record LPNX010085945.1, read on the forward strand.
ACTGAGCCATCTGTCGGTCTTCATCCTTCACCTGGTTTGCATCCCATATGGACTCACAGACGAACCAATGCCATCTAGGATCTTCATCCCCCTCGTAGAGAGGAATGTGAGCGGTTTCGTGACCCATGTCTGAGTCACTTTCACTACTCTCCGAAGTTGGCGGGGTCGGAGGTGTGGGTGGTGGTGAAAGTGGTGGGATTGTTGATGTAGTTTCTCCTGCGGAATTTTGGTCGACAGAACTGGTACCTCCGTCGATGGTCGATTCGTCGTCGACGAACAGTGGGTTGTTGTGGATTTCTACTGTTGATGGTCCACTGAAATCTTGTGTTCGCAGGTCTGCGTGTTCTAGTCCTTCAAAAGCTGTACTTGGCGGGGGGGGTTCTCCTTCATGTGTCGATAAGAGCAAGTGGATACTCCAAAAGGATGGTGCCGTTTGAAAGGTCACCCAGTTCCCTTCGACCGGTCAGCATATGACAAGATGTCATCCCGGGTATGGTTCGTCACCTAGTCGGCTCCAGATAGTAATGTCACCAGCTCGTAGTCGGAGGTCTTCTTCAACAATATTCTGTATTCTAGTATACGGATTTGTTGGGGAAAGGGTTATTCCATCATTGGAAGCTCTTAATTGGAGAGCTTCTGGCTACTCTATCCACACTTCTTCCTCCGTAGGGGACACCTTTAGTTCGACGCCCTCTTCCTGTCGGTCATGACTCGACGCTGGCGGATTCTCTTCACGATCGGTCTCCCTAGGGTTTTGTTCTCTGCTCAACCCTTCGGCTCTTTCGTGTCTGGCTTCCCTTCTCTACTATCTTTCATCCCTTTCTCGTGTCTGAATGTTCGACATACTTTCGTACTGTACTATTGTCTTTAGGTCCTCTATGGTCAACTTTTCATCACTAGTGACAGCTATACTCTTTAGGTCGACTAGGATCCACTATAATATACCTATAACACATGACCAGCTACCCCCCCATAGCCTACCCGACGCTTTTAGAAAGCCTGGATAGTTCGAATCACTTGCTCAGGAAGTATTCCCACTCCCTTTCTGCAATAAATTTCTCCCACTTCTTCTGCTTTTCCGCCCAGTTGGTGTTTGGTGTCTGTTCGCATAGGGGTGGTCTAGGTTCGACAATGTGGCCTGCTCCGTTCTCTATCAAGAATTTGAACAGCAAGGTCGGCAAGGAGCACAAGAATTGTTCGATGAAATCTGTGTAGAATTTTTCTTTGACAGTTTCCACTAACGTCCTGTCTTCGACCGCTTTCTCCTCACAGAAGTCATCGGTGATTTTCTCAAACCACTCCGACAGATTTGTACATCCCCCTCGTAACAGTTTATCTAGCAACTACTATTCTTTAGTCACGTCCGGTATTCTCATCTAGAAGCTGCTTCAACAGTTGTGGTACAGAATCGACAAATTTTTCATGTGTCTCTGTGAAAAATCTGGCTCTAGCTTCAGCGACTGTTAATCTGTTTCATCGGGCGTAATTTTGCAAGTAGTTCGCAAATTTACGGTTCCACCAGTCCTTAATCTCCTGCTCTGATATCATATGTGAGCATATATCTTAGACATGTACTACCGGCAACGGAACCAATGTTGTAATCTCACAGATCACATAAGGTTACCAATAATACATACTA